>OX457025.1:5562899-5843227 GCA_949752745.1 Protula sp. h YS-2021
AGTAGTATGAAAATAAGAGTTCCACTGCACTTACAAGTAGTTAAGAAAATGATAGTAGTTAAAAAAAAAGAGAGTTCCGAAACACCCTGAGTAGTATGAAAAGAAGAGTTCTACCGCACTTTGTGACGTCATACTGTCTGGAAGTGACGTCATGTCTGGAAGTGACGTCATACTGTCTGGGCCGGAAGTGACGTCATAGGCGTGGTCATGGCAACGAAGTAAACATGCCGCCATTTTAACTGTGTAAAAAGTGAAAAATTAGGGACAACTTTCGTTGTACTTGGTCGATTTACATGAAAATTTCACTGTTTGATTCAGTTTTATATCTAGTTTTGTTATAAAGTGGTCACAGGCTATTTACACCGGTGGCTGTATGGTCATGGCAACGAAGTAAACATGCCGCCATTTTAACTGTGTAAAAAGTGAAAAATTAGGGATAACTTTCGTTGTACTTGGTCGATTTACATGAAAATTTCACTGTTTGATTCAGTGTTATATCTAGTGTTGTTATAAAGTAGTCACAGGCTATTTACACCGGTGGCTGTATGCATTTTTGTAACATGCCGCCATTTTAATTTTGTAAAAAGTGAAAAATTGAGATAACTTCCGTTATATTTGGTCGATTTACATGAAAATTTCACTGTTTGATTCAGTTTTATGTAACGTTTTAACATTAAGTAATAAAAGGCTATTTACACCGATGGATGTATGCATAATGTGACATGCCGCCATTTTAACTTTGTAAAAAGTGAAAAAATGAGATAACTTTCGCTATAGTTGGTCGATTTGCATGAAACTTTCACTGTTTGGTTCAGTTTTATATCTAGTTTTTGTTATAATGTAGTCATGGGCTATTTGCGCAGCTGGCTGTATGCATAATTTGACGTTTGCCATTTTAACTTTTTAAAAAGTGGGAAAAGTGGGATAACTTCCGCTATAGTTGACGGATTTGCATGAAAATTTCACCGTTGGATTCAGTTTGATGTTTTCGTTTAAAGTAGTTTGTGCATAGGTGGGTTATTGGAATGGCGCGCGCCCCCCACCATTCAAACATGTGTTTGAATTATTTTTACGTCAAACTATGGTTCAACAAGTTGTTTAGCAATTGTACAACAATTGTTTAACAAGCTGTTGTTCAACATGTTCAACATGTTGTTGAACATGTTCAACATGTTCAACATGTTCAACATGTTCAACAACATGTTTAACAAGTTGAACATGTTCAACATGTTCAACATGTTCAACAACATGTTCAACAAGTTGAACATGTTCAACATGTTCAACATGTTCAACAACATGTTCAACATGTTCAACATGTTCAACAACATGTTCAACAAGTTGAACATGTTCAACATGTTCAACATGTTGTTGCACAAGTTGAACATGTTCAACATGTTCAACATGTTCAACATGTTCAACTTGTTCAACAACATGCAGTATAACAAATTGTTCAACAAGTTGTAGTTCAAGCAAAGAAAAAACAAGACATATGTTGAATAGGTTTATTAATACATTTAAATACACTTAAATACACTTAAATACACTTAAATATATACAGCTTAAATCTATAACAATATTATAACATTTATTGATTTACAAAGTCTTTATTATAATGTTTAGTCAAATAAGTCTATTTTTCTTCATCTGCTTCACTCTGTTCACTGGCATCCATATCACTTTCTTCGTCACTGCTTTCATCTTCCTCCTCCTCATCCAGAAGCTCTTCAAAGAATGCATCGTTTCTTCTTATAGCCGCCTTTAGTGCCTTTGAATACTCGTAATGTTTTTCATCAACAAAGTAATTGAAGTCTTCTAAAATGGTTTCATAATGTTCGTTTTGTTGTAGACGTTGGGCATATTTGAATAGTCTCATAAACAGTTGTTTAAGTCGACGCTTATAAATGGGTCGAAAGTCATCACTTGCTATTTCACGCGCATCTTCAAGCCCTTGTTCTTCATATTCTGAAACCTTTTCTTGAAATTTCTTATCATATTCATCGTAGACTTCTTGAACCATATCATACCAAACAGAGTCTGTTTCTGACTCACTTTCAGAGTCTGTTTCTGACTCACTTTCAGAGCTGCCGTCATCATCACCCTCAACACAATGTTCCATATGTTTGAACAAAGCTTCTTGACTGTTGTATAATGCACCACATTCTGTACAAGCATGTGCATTCTTTTCAGTCATGTTGACGCTTTGACTTTCCATAGAAGACTCATCTAAAGTTTCAGTGATAGGTGGTTTTACAGGGTTTTCCACATCTATCTCCAATTCTTCTTCTTCTGAAGTGTGAGCATTCTTTAAGTGCCTTTTAAGACTTTGTGGCCAATTGTAAGATTTCAAACAAATGTTGCATTTATACATCCTTTCGGTTCAACATGCACTTTTCAAATGATGAAAAAGCCTTTGAACATAGCCTTATATACAACTTGTTGAACAACATGTTGAACATGTTCAACATGTTGTTGAACATGTTGTTGAACATGTTGTTAGCATGTTGTCTATGCCTAGGGGAGTTTAACGTCATGACGTCATTATGACGTCATCATTATGACGTCATTATTACGTCATCATTATGACGTCATAATGACGTCATTGGAACAGGCGCATGCTTTATCAAAAACTGACTCTGCAGAATTTATTGCTGTTTGATATGGATGAAATGCATGTCTCACTCTTCCTTTTATGCTACTTAGATGTAATCAAAATATGGTGTGTAACTCGTCAAAAATGCCAAACTTGTAAAAATTGCTGATTTTGACGAGTTACACACCATATTTTGATTACATCTAAGTAGCATAAAAGGAAGAGTGAGACATGCATTTCATCCATATCAAACAGCAATAAATTCTGCAGAGTCAGTTTTTGATAAAGCATGCGCCTGTTCCAATGACGTCATTATGACGTCATAATGATGACGTAATAATGACGTCATAATGATGACGTCATAATGACGTCATGACGTTAAACTCCCCTAGGCATAGACAACATGCTAACAACATGTTCAACAACATGTTCAACAACATGTTGAACATGTTCAACATGTTGTTCAACAAGTTGTATATAAGGCTATGTTCAAAGGCTTTTTCATCATTTGAAAAGTGCATGTTGAACCGAAAGGATGTATAAATGCAACATTTGTTTGAAATCTTACAATTGGCCACAAAGTCTTAAAAGGCACTTAAAGAATGCTCACACTTCAGAAGAAGAAGAATTGGAGATAGATGTGGAAAACCCTGTAAAACCACCTATCACTGAAACTTTAGATGAGTCTTCTATGGAAAGTCAAAGCGTCAACATGACTGAAAAGAATGCACATGCTTGTACAGAATGTGGTGCATTATACAACAGTCAAGAAGCTTTGTTCAAACATATGGAACATTGTGTTGAGGGTGATGATGACGGCAGCTCTGAAAGTGAGTCAGAAACAGACTCTGAAAGTGAGTCAGAAACAGACTCTGTTTGGTATGATATGGTTCAAGAAGTCTACGATGAATATGATAAGAAATTTCAAGAAAAGGTTTCAGAATATGAAGAACAAGGGCTTGAAGATGCGCGTGAAATAGCAAGTGATGACTTTCGACCCATTTATAAGCGTCGACTTAAACAACTGTTTATGAGACTATTCAAATATGCCCAACGTCTACAACAAAACGAACATTATGAAACCATTTTAGAAGACTTCAATTACTTTGTTGATGAAAAACATTACGAGTATTCAAAGGCACTAAAGGCGGCTATAAGAAGAAACGATGCATTCTTTGAAGAGCTTCTGGATGAGGAGGAGGAAGATGAAAGCAGTGACGAAGAAAGTGATATGGATGCCAGTGAACAGAGTGAAGCAGATGAAGAAAAATAGACTTATTTGACTAAACATTATAATAAAGACTTTGTAAATCAATAAATGTTATAATATTGTTATAGATTTAAGCTGTATATATTTAAGTGTATTTAAGTGTATTTAAGTGTATTTAAATGTATTAATAAACCTATTCAACATATGTCTTGTTTTTTCTTTGCTTGAACTACAACTTGTTGAACAATTTGTTAAACAGCATGTTGTTGAACAAGTTGAACATGTTGAACATGTTGAACATGTTGAACATGTTCAACTTGTGCAACAACATGTTGAACATGTTGAACATGTTCAACTTGTTGAACATGTTGTTGAACATGTTGAACATGTTGAACATGTTGTTGAACATGTTGAACATGTTGAACATGTTCAACTTGTTGAACATGTTGTTGAACATGTTGAACATGTTGAACATGTTCAACTTGTTAAACATGTTGTTGAACATGTTGAACATGTTGAACATGTTGAACATGTTCAACAACATGTTGAACATGTTGAACAACAGCTTGTTAAACAATTGTTGTACAATTGCTAAACAACTTGTTGAACCATAGTTTGACGTAAAAATAATTCAAACACATGTTTGAATGGTGGGGGGCGCGCGCCATTCCAATAACCCACCTATGCACAAACTACTTTAAACGAAAACATCAAACTGAATCCAACGGTGAAATTTTCATGCAAATCCGTCAACTATAGCGGAAGTTATCCCACTTTTCCCACTTTTTAAAAAGTTAAAATGGCAAACGTCAAATTATGCATACAGCCAGCTGCGCAAATAGCCCATGACTACATTATAACAAAAACTAGATATAAAACTGAACCAAACAGTGAGAGTTTCATGCAAATCGACCAACCATAGCGAAAGTTATCTCATTTTTTCAATTTTTACAAAGTTAAAATGGCGGCATGTCACATTATGCATACATCCATCGGTGTAAATAGCCTTTTATTACTTAATGTTAAAACGTTACATAAAACTGAATCAAACAGTGAAATTTTCATGTAAATCGACCAAATATAACGGAAGTTATCTCAATTTTTCACTTTTTACAAAATTAAAATGGCGGCATGTTACAAAAATGCATACAGCCACCGGTGTAAATAGCCTGTGACTACTTTATAACAACACTAGATATAAAACTGAATCAAACAGTGAAATTTTCATGTAAATCGACCAAGTACAACGAAAGTTATCCCTAATTTTTCACTTTTTACACAGTTAAAATGGCGGCATGTTTACTTCGTTGCCATGACCATACAGCCACCGGTGTAAATAGCCTGTGACCACTTTATAACAAAACTAGATATAAAACTGAATCAAACAGTGAAATTTTCATGTAAATCGACCAAGTACAACGAAAGTTGTCCCTAATTTTTCACTTTTTACACAGTTAAAATGGCGGCATGTTTACTTCGTTGCCATGACCACGCCTATGACGTCACTTCCGGCCCAGACAGTATGACGTCACTTCCAGACATGACGTCACTTCCAGACAGTATGACGTCACAAAGTGCGGTAGAACTCTTCTTTTCATACTACTCAGGGTGTTTCGGAACTCTCTTTTTTTTAACTACTATCATTTTCTTAACTACTTGTAAGTGCAGTGGAACTCTTATTTTCATACTACTGACCCTGAATGGTAATCTGACAGAGGCAAGGTCAACTTCGTGATTAGCAGATTAAGATGTAAATTCTTAGGGTTGTCCGAACTATGACGGAAAATACCTACTTGTATGCAAAATGCATTGTGGTGGAACTACCATGAAATAAACACACTGGTTGGTTGATTTGAGCTGTATATTTAGGAATCTCAACGAAACTATAACTTCGTACCTATATGCCTTTTCGAATATTGATTGCTCCCTATTTGTAGTATTGATAAATGGTTATTGATATCATAGCAACCAAAACGCAATTTTCTCTGACCTCTGGTCAACATCTTTGGTGCAAAGTTGAATAGACGTCGAAAAATCGACCGTGTAGAGACGCGAGGCTCACACCCAAATACAACACTATTGCATTATCGCTCACTAGAAAGGTGACTTGGAAAAAAGACCCAAACGAGGAAATATGGGAACTTTTTAAGAGCGCGCAAGTTTTATTCCCCACCTACTTTATGGAAATTGACTTCATGACCCAAAGGGGGGGTGGGGTGGGTGGTGAGGTCGGAGGGGGGGTGGTCGTTCTGCGACAGAAGGATGGCCGCACTATATCACTGTCTAGACGGCGGCTCCAGATTAATATTTGTCCGGCGTCCATATCTGACGTCGCTTTTCCGACTACTATACAACGACGGGAGATCGACGCTGTTCCAGCTCGTATTTGCAACGCAAAGTTGATAATGTCAAACGCCAAATAATCAACGTCGATTAATGTCGGGTAGAAGATCTGGCTCTAAATCTAATCATTCTGGTAGTAAAATTTGAGATATTTTGCAGAAAAGAAAATGTGGTTCCTTCAATTGTAGCTCGGAAAGTTTACCAACGTGTGCTTACCGAAAAAAAGCGTTTAACCCATCAAACATTTCGAAGCAAATGGTCACCGTATAATCCCATAGTGGAAAAAAAGCCTTCTTTATGAAAAGTCAATACTGTGAAATATTGAAACGTGAAATAGTAAACTCCAGCTGGCCGCAAGCGTTCTCCCGTTACAAAACCAAAAAATTGTGTATTGTGTGTATGTGTGTGGGTACTGTGTATGTGTAGGTGTAGGAGTGAGTGTGTGTGTATGTGTGTATGCTGTCACATCGTAACTCTGTCCTCAAAGAATTTGTTCAGTGAGCGTTTTGAACCCTGTGGTAGAACAATGTCCATTGACAGGCACCTAAGGCCAGTGAAATGGATGCCGCGGTGTGAAGTCATTTTGAGGATAAGTTATACTATGCTCTTTGTGTGGTGTCTTCTGTACATTTATATCAATGTGATAAGCAAATAAATAAATAAAAAAAAACAAAAAAAAAAAACAAACAAACAAAAAAACGTCGATCCAACGTCAATGAAACGTCTGAATATTTACTGGGACCTTGAGACTCCTCACTAACACTTCCGTTATTTTTATCCCACCAAGTATATCTCACACAGCAGGAAAAGGTACACAGTTCTTTATGGCGAAAGTAAAATAAAAAAAGAGCTGTATATGAGCATTAAAGGCCGATTTATGTCATAAAATTCGGTAGATTTACTTTTCCAGCTTGTGGGGGGTGGGGGGGGGGGTTACTATATTCTTTTGGTCAAACTTAGAACGAGTAGCGGTACAGTGGAGTGAAGCGGGAAGGGTAGGAGGAGGGGGGGAGGGGTGCGGGAGCTGGGAACAGTCACTACGCGTACACTACTCTGATAAAATCCCCACTCAACCCCCCCCCCCAACCTGCCTCCCCCCTCACCCAACCCCACAAATTTTGTCTTTCTGCCTGAAATGAGAAGGTGAAGCACTCCAAATAATAAACAAAACATATCATAAAGTCATAGTCAACCATACTAAATATGACATCGTGCGCCTCTCGGTGGCAGAGCATTTATGAAAAACAAGTTTCATGGTCCTGGGGCCCAGAGTGTCAGAGAAGAACGGAAAAAAAACGGAAAAACTGTCAAGAAGAAAAAAAGGACGAACGGCTGCTCGCAAAAATTCATATAACCCTTGCAAGCCAAAGCATTGTCAAGTGTTAAAAAAGTTATTTTTGTTGCAATTTTAATGTTACTTCTGCGCATATCATGTTAGCATATCATGTTAACGATCACATATGCGTTGGTATAAAACAGCTGACCTCTGATGTATGGAATGCCGTTTTCACATTTATTAGTGAATTATTGATATCAAGAATTATTTTTTGATCTCAAAAAATTGATTTTTTGATATCAAGAATTAATTTTTGATCTCAATAATTCCATATTTTGATATCAAGAATTCATTTTTGCTATCTGTAATTGTATTTTTGATATCTCTAAATGTTTTCTTGATCTCAAAAAATAATTTTTGATATCAATAAATATTTAGAGATATCAAGAAATATTTATTGATATCAAAAATGATTTAATGATATCTAAAATTGATTTTTTGAGATCAAAAATTCAATTCTTGATAGCAAAAATGAAATATTTGAGAGCAAAATATCAATTTTGAGCTCAATAATTGATTTTCTATATACTGATATCAAGAATTTATTTCAGATATCATTATTTCAGACTGATACTTTTTTAATTTGTATTTTGAAATCTGTAAACGATTTTTTGATCTCAAAAACTGATTCTTGATATCAAAATATCAGTCTATTTTTTAAATAAAAAATTCAGAAACACGCATCTGTAAATAAATAATGGCTGTCCTTGTATACAGAATCTTTATTTTAATTTTTTACTGTACAAAAAAGAAGCAATTCTTGAGATCAAAAATTGTGTTGTTGTTACTGATCTCAATAATTCAAATTTTCATCTCCAAAATTTAATTGACGATTCGTTATGTTTTATGTGAATGTGTGTCTCCCGTAAGATTTTTTAGGTTTGTAAAATTGATTTTTTGATCTCAAAAATTAATTTTTGCCATCTAAAATTCAATTATCGATAGCAAAATATAAATTAATTAGATCTACATTGATTTATTGATATCTCTAAATATATTTTGATATCAAAAATAAGCATTAAATGTTAAAACGGCATTCCATAATGATGAGCTCTATCTGTTATGTATAAACACAAAGAATATTAAAAATAATTCATCTCGATCTTTATGAGTAACATCTTCGCGAAACCCCCAGTTCCAAGTTATCTACATTGAATGTTTATAACATATGTATGTGAATGTAGCCCTGACTATTAATTGAGACTAAGACAAATATTTACATACGTCAGAGACGAAGAGTGTATTGGGAATTCCGGTACCTTGTGAACTGAAGCGAGTTAACTATTTGATTTTTGTAGCCCCCGCCCACGAAAGCTTAACCTTGTAAGGAACAAGAGGAATATTAGAAGATGATATCAATTTTGTGGCGGTACTTTTTGTCGAACTACAGGCCGGGCATTTATTTTGGTGGGAAACTGTTTGAAATCAAGATCTGCACGACGTGATGGTTTCGGCATGCATATGACGTAATAGCATACAGATATAAGATTTGTTGACCCCCCCCCCCCCCCCCTTACCACACGCAGATTTATGACGCCACTCAGTTATTGTAACATTAAGGAACTCTCAGCTTAGAATCTACTTTGCAAGTTACAGGACCCCTCCATCCCCTCCCCCCCCCCCCCCATCTTGGAGGTGGTTGGTGGGGGTGGGGGCTCAGGTAGCCAATTAACTTACTTCTTAACGCTGTGTGCTAAGTTTGAAACAATGTCCCCTTTTTAATTAAACGTGAAGTGCAAATCTGAAAGAACCCTCTTTTTGTGGGAAACGCAGGGTAGTATTGAAGGAAAATTACCCCTTTTCAACAAAAGTAGGAAGGTATGAAGTCGATTTCCATGAATATTTTTCAAAAGTAGCTGGGAAAAAACTTGCATTCTCCTCAGATTTAACAATTTTTCTGTACTTAAAGAGAGTATTAACATTATGAGTTAAGTCGTCATTCTGATAAATGCAAAGAGTTGTTTACGTGTGGAATTATGTCAGATCAACAACAAAGCCAAATAATAATAATAATAATAATAATAATAATAATAATAATAATAATAATAATAATAATAATAATAATAATAATAATAATAATAATAATAATAAGTAAATAAACAAAAATGAAACCCCTGGCGGTGATCCGAAGCAAAGATCTTTGATTAATGTTAATTAGCTAGAATTCTTGCTTGATTAAGAAAGAAAATGCCGCGCCTGTACACAGATTAAATGCAACCCTGCAAGCAGACAGAGAATAAACAGAAACTAGTGATCATCGCTTGATACTCATTGTGGCTCATAAAAAAAACTAGATGATTGTGTAACCCGCTCTCAAAACTGTACGGTTGAAAAAAGTCTACGCAAACATAGTTCGTTGTCAGAATCATGAGTGGGACAGATCACGATATTGATTAAGATTCGATTATGACAAACATGATTGCCAATAGCGAATAATATCTGCAGGGAATCTAAATTTAGGATACACACACAGACACAAATGGCTAATTACACCTCGGGCAAAACTGGCGAAGTCTCGCAGACTAACATATCTTACAGAAGAATGTGCAATCTTTCCTGCAGTTAGAGAATGCAAATAATATGTTCGTGATAAATGATCGAGAGCGTCATTTTGAGGCGTCGGGGCTTTGCTTAGTTTTTTTTTTTTTAATTTGCATTTTTAGTATTTTCATGTTTACAACAAATATAAACTGGTTAAATTAGCTCTGAGTCATGAACCGCTTATCGCACACACTTTGAACTACCTTGAATAATGATAAAAACGAAACAAAAAAGATAATAATTTAAAAAAGTAAATAAAAAAAAAAAATTATTTAATTTTGCAAAATTATATAAAAGCTGTCGGATCAGAAACTTCTAAATTTGTTGACAGCAAAGTTATTAAAAACTGCGTTCCTTTCTGCCACCTTTCAATGCACTCTTCAATAAATCTGGTAAAATTTGGCCCCTGTGCTGCATTTACTATTTAGCATATTTTGGTTTTGAAAGAATTCAAAATTGTATGCGTTTTCCGTCATTGATAAAAAAATAGAACACCAAGTGTCAGGCTGCAACACATACCCAGTTTTTATTACTTTAATAGTAATAAATTATATTTCATATATATTTTTTTTCATGACGAAACAACCATAATAAAAAAAAGAGAAAAAATGTTGTTCTTCGTGTCGTTGATTTATATGAGTCACACTTAATATTCGTTTGCGTTTTTTGTTTATTTAGTTTTTTTTTATGTTATTAGAAATAGTGCAAATTAGGAAAATGCCGTATCATGAATAGCATCGGAAAAAGTTTAATTTAATTGATAATGATGTGACATTTCCTTTAGAAAAAAAGGTAACGATTTGTGAAGACTGAATCGAGTGAAGATGCCCTGTTAAGGACAGCCCACGCGTGTCGTGACTGTCTGCGGGATGCCCGGAAATACAGTGCAATCAAATCTAGCACAGCAACAAAAATCCCCGAGATGCCGTGTTCAGATCCCAGGTTGGGGTGTGGGTGGTGGCGGGCGGGTGGGGGGGGGGTTGGGGAGTGCGTAACTGTCACAGTGCATCTTCTGAGGGGTGGGAGAGGGAGGTGGGGATGGTGAGTAAGAGATAGGGGGTGATCTTCAAGATCTTTTTCTAATTTAATATTAATGTTGACCTTAGATACGTATCCCTCGCCCCATCCCATGGGTGGGAGGAGGAGGGGGGGGGGGGTCGTGAGGAGGATTGGGGTCGGCGAGGCATGTTTGTGTTTCCATGCCAGTTAGAAACGGAAGCAGACGGTTGGTTAGGACATTTTTGGTGCCAAACTGTTGTCACAGAGTTCCATTTTCATTTTCACAAAACTATTATTTTCATCCAGTATTCAACCGTTGTTGTCCAACATCCAACCTCTATGGAAGTTCGGTCTATTGTGTATAACCCCTTTTTACTCTGCAGACTGTGTCTGTGTTTGTGTTTGTGTCTTTGTTTGTCTCTGCGTTTGTGTCTGTGTTTGTGTTTGTGTATGTATTTGTGTCTATGTCTCTGTGTTTGTGTCTGTGTTTGTGTCTATGTCTCTGCGTTTGTGTCTGTGTTTGTGTTTGTGTCTTTGTTTGTGTTTGTTTGTCTAGCGTTCGCTGAGTCCACATTCGTGGTATATTACGAGGGTCGAATTTTTCATTTAAAACGGTGTATTTAAAAAAAAAGGAGCGAGTAGGGCACTGCGTGCTCGTCTGTGAAGTTACAGAAAGCACATGCCAAAAAAAAAATGAAAGCCAACTGCACTCTCACCCCATACTGAACCCCCTCCTACAAGCCCTCAACCACCCCCCCCCCCCCCCTCGTCACCACTCCCACCCCAAGATGGTAAGATGGTTGCCAACAAGATGTTATTACATTTGGCGGATTCCATGGGATCTCCTGCGCACACCGTGGACACCCTCTGTTTGATCACACATCGCCGTGTTTTGTTGATAGATTATTGAGAGGCCATTGTCCCCCATTACACGGCACTGATCGCTCTGTTGTTGACAGATTATTGATAGGTGATTGTCCCCCATTACACGACACGGATCCGTCTGTGGTGTCGATCGATACAAAAGTGCATACACAACAACATACAGCAACCGATAGTCATGACTTCCGGTGGACTCGCTTCTGCTGAACAAGCACTATATTCGTGATATTAGGAACTATTGGCGTGATCAGGACATTACTCATACTGATCCAGCTGAACGGTGCTCATGGGCAAAACGCAGGTTCGTTACTATTTTGTTTTTATTAAAAACTTTCTTCGGAAGTTACTGTGTGGGGTATTAAGACGTCACCCCTTTTTCATTTGTCCGTTTTTTTTACTTTTTTTTATATTTATTTATTATTATTATTATTTTATTTTTTTTTGGGGGGTGGGGGGTGGGGGAGCTCTGTTCTTCACTCTTTATTATTTACATAAGAAATCCACGCAATTTATCCCATGATTTATTTGCAAGTGGTTTCTGTGATGGATCTTTTCTTGTGGACGATTTTCGATAGAGATTACGTTTCTAATTTCGAGCAGTCATTTTTTTATTTACTCCTCCTCAAATACGATCCACAAACATTACGGTATTACCGAGTTATTTATTTTAGTTTTGTTATTAAATAGTTTTGTATTTTATCAGCCAGAGACAGCTGGTGAATTGGAAAAGGGACAGGGGGTGTTATATTAAGTTGAATTGCAATTGCCACATAACCTAAAAATCGTGCAGAAAAACAAAGATATTGCAAAGAAAAAAAAAAGAAAAAAGTGTTTAATTTCATTCCACTGTCCCGGGAAGTGCAAGTGAGGGGTGGGGGGGGGGAGGTGGTGGGGTGGAAGTTTGGGGGTTAAGTAAATGCTTAATCAACGGTTAAAACACAGTGCTAAACCAGAGATAACGAGGCTTTTGGTGATGCATCCCCTCCTCAAGACCTCCCCCCACTGCCCCAGTTAATACTGTTTATGATGATTTTAATAGGCTTAGCACCACCCGAGCATGCCAAAGGTAGAGTCATCCAGAAAGAAGTCCAAGGACAGTAGTCCAGCTGTTCCCTACGTGTATGGATTTCGGCCTGCTACCAAGAGAAAACAACTAGGTGCTTTGGGGTACTTAAAAGAGACCGATCTGCCAGCAGAACTTCGATTTGATGGGTTCGATCCGATCAAACCTTGTACAAGTAAAGATGATTGGCTTGCGCAATACAACGAATCAGCCCAAAGTGTTTCTGATTTCATTGCGCAGACTCCGTGGCTGACCAATCGAAAAAGAAAACATATGACACAAGAATTTGTGCCAAGCGGAAAAACTTTACCGGAAAAATACCCGCAAGGGAAAATATACTTTTTACCTTTAGGAGATTTTGACGAGGAATTCACAAAGTTGTTGGATTTGTTAATAAAATATACCGAATTATTTCTCCGCTTGCCCGTCATCAAATTACCCACAATTCAGTTGGACATAACAGACAGTAATATCTCCGTACTACACACCGCGGATAAAAGTGGAATACCGTTAGAAAATCAGGAGCGCGAAATATTATGGAGCCGATTTATGAAAGAGAACGGTAACAATCACCACCAGTTGTGTGCGTCAGAAGAACTGATGGGGTTGAACAGGTATCTGCCCGAGGATGGCTTGTTCATGATCACCTTGACAACGCAAGATCTGTACCAACAGGCGACCGATTTATTCGTCGCTGGAATCGGTGCCGGTTACCAACGCTTCGGTATATTTAGTCTCTATCGCTACAGCCCTAATTTGAAATTTTCCGAGGAATTTTGGTACGATGTACGGACCGGAAATGAGTTCGACCGGAAGGAATGTTTTCGTCTGCTGCTTCGCCGCGGCTGTCGTCTGCTTGTCCATGAAATAGGTCACTTACTGGGATTTAAACATTGCGTTTATTTTAATTGCTGCATGAATGGCTCGGGTCACCTGAAGGAAGATTTCAGTCAGCCATTGCATTTCTGCCCCGTCGACTTGTGCAAGCTGCAGACACTTTGTGGATTTGATATTCCACGGCGTTATCACAATCTGGAAGCTTTCTACAGAGAGCACGGAATGTCCGAGGAAGCAGGCTGGGTTAGCGAGAGGCAGGTGGCGATACAGGAGTGTAAGAAAGAGGAAGAAAAACACGTAACCTCAACATAATTACGGTGCTAAATGCTTATACCATTCATAAGTAAAAAAAATGAGGTTTACTACTACCTATATCAAGCACTGGTAATGAAACAAAGACGCCTCTCAAATTGAGGCTTGAAAACTGCATGCTAAATTTTTTCACACAATGAAGCTCATGAAAAAATATTTGGGTCAAAATATTTAATCGACGCACATTTTGTTGTCGCACAAATAAGAACCTGTTGTAGGATTGAAAACTCCAACCTATTCAGACTTTGTCAGGAGTGTCTTATGGCATCAGTAGGCGTCATCGTCGTCCATATGTACATATAGAGGTGTGTTCGTATATACGTAGTATATTTTTAGTTAAAATGTTTCTTCCCCCTCAGTTTTAACTGGATTCTTGTCAAATTTTGTGTGAAGATTCTCCAGATAGTCTTTTCTTGAAAAACTACTTTTTTGGCGATCCGTTAAAAATTGGCCAAATGGAGGGCATTTAATTTTGTTGGTTTGCAATTTTAAAAATGCTTCCTCCCGCACAATTTTGATCTGATTTTTTTTTCAATTTTGTACGATTGTTTCCTAAATAGTTTTATTTGAAATCTTAATTTGTTTTGGTGATCTGCCCAAAATTGGACGAATGGGCGGGGAGGGGGATGAGGGGGTACTTGTAATTTTTTGCTAGCCAATTTTCAAAATGTTTCTTCTTCAGTTTTGATCCGATTGCCTTCAAATTAAGCATAAGGTTCACCAGGCTGTGTCTCTTTTCTCTGTTTTCAAAAAATGGTTAAATGGGGGGGGGGGGGCGTTATGGTGGTGGCGGCGGTATTTTAAATATATTTAGTTGCCAATTTTCCAAATGTCTCTAGTCCCACAATTTGGATTTGGACTCCTTTTAAATTTTATACAAATGGTTACTGGGTAAGCCTCTATTGAAATTTTTTGGTTCTCAGCAAAACTAGCTAAATGAAGGGTATTTTAAAAATATTTTGATGGCCAAATTTTTAAATACTTTGTCTTTAGCAATTGTGATTTGATTGCGTTTAAATTTTACATAAATATTCATTAGGCTGTCCCATTTGAAATAGAATTTTTGGCGATCCACCAAAACATGACAGAATTGTGGGGGCATTCTTCCACAATTTGGACCCGATTCCTTTTCAATCTATTATCATTACTTTTCGGCGATCCTGCAAAAGTTGGCCAAATGCCTAACGAAAAATTCAAGTAAACTGTTTATAAAATGCTACTACAAGACTATTGATATTTGATTCACTAGATCTCTGCTGATCACAATGTCCCTGGACATTCTTGCTATAAATTTTTTAATTTTATTACTATGGCATTTTATGTCTCAAACTTCAATTTCTATTTTGTTTTATGATTAATTAACCCGCGTCAAATCGTTTTTTGTCTGCAGTAAAATATGATATGTCCCCTTATTGCTATTGCTTGTCTTTGCCCCATGACCAAATCCTACTGTGTACCATTTTCAATGGCAAATGTGTAACAGTTTCTACTCTTTAGCACAGAAAAATACTACAGTTTATGAATAGCTAAACTTATGGTTATTTGACCAGTTTCGTGTAAAATCGGGCTATGTCACGTGTTATATTCTAAAACAACAATATTAACGTGATTTGCTTATTATAGAAGGCAAACCTCTACTACCTAAATTTTGCCTAACGCATATTTTCCAAAAGTCGGGTTTTGTTATAGTTTGGACAATAAAAAACTGCCACTTCCATTTGACTCTTAGTATAACACATCATCGAACTAGATTTTACAGATTAGTGAAAAAATTCAACAATTTTTAATTTTTATAATTTGTTTAGAAGAATTTTAAAAGAATTTTGAAAGAACTCGGAACGCAATAGCTGATGCAAGACTTGGATGCTGAATTTACTAAAATGCAAATATTTACCTGAAATGAATGGCACAATGGACATGCCAAATTCCACACTCTTGTCTCTTTATACATTGACAGAAAATATTTACAGACTCATCAAGACTAGACCGATTTCACTACCGAACAGCTAATTTACACTTTACTATCACGAATGTCTAAAACTATAGTATTATACTTGGAATGTTGCTAAATAGTACTGTTTCGATACCTAGTACCTGAGTATCCTTATACAATGAGATTTTCCATTCTTCAAACTTGCACAAAAACCAAACAGTGGCGAATCTCTAAAATTTAAATATAGTGTACTAGAGCATGTCGAAGAAGTATGAAGTTAAAGCCTGTAGTGCTCACAGACAGACAGACAGACAGACAGACAGACAGACAGACAGACAGTGTACTAAAGCATGTCGAAGAAGTATGAAGTTAAAGCCTGTAGTGCTCACAGACAGACAGACAGACAGACAGACAGACGGACGTATATTAATATGGATATTAAAAAGGGAGAAAAGAAAAACTTTCATGATGGCTGGTAGACAAACACTCATTGGGACTTTGTTCCTAGTGTAAACGAAGAAACAAAACACTGCCACGCGTTTATTTATCTCATGAATATAGGTAGGTCTATAAAAATAAAGTAAATGATTCATACGAAATTGGTCACAAAACATTTAAGAGCACTGATTGAACGCAGTGTTTTAATTCCGTATTACAACCGTGCACGCCACCTGGGAGGAGCTATAGATCTGTGTTTTGCCCATTTAATAAATGCCCATTTCAAATCACCAATATGTACTCTTCAAGATCAGTGAATGATCAAAGCGCTTTCAGTTGAATTGGAATTTCTCCGTTTAATTTTGAACCCACGACATTTTATCCGAAATTTCATCTCGCGTCATTTCGTCCAAAATTTCATCGGTGGCATTTCATAAGAAAATATAATGAATGACAGAAATGAATCTGCTTCCAAATTTTATCACTCATTTTACAATCCCATGTCTTGATACAAGAAATATTGCATGTCATTAAGCCAATAATACCTCTATATTTCTTCGTTGTCGATTAATGTTCTTTTACTCCGAAGTTACTTTTTGCTAATTTTTTTTTCTACAACTTTTTTCTATAAAATATTTTCAGGCGGAGTGCTATTTTTCTCACTTAGTTTCATGCCGCCATTACACAGCAAATTTCTGAAGATGTGTCACAGTGCTTGGACCTGGACTTTGATTACCACATAAAAAGGAAAGTTTGTCCAATAAAGTTAATGCCTGACAGTTAACAATTTTTAAGTGACCTATAATATTCATTCATTTCAGCGAGGAAATATTATTGCAGTGTAAATTGTAACTGATGATATAGTTCATGTCAAGAAGTTGGTTAAAGTTGACATTGAAACAGATATTCTCAAAATATATGCATGATCGATAAGTAATTCTATTCCCAGTCGTCTAATATGAACAAAGGTAACATCCCTTTACGTTGCCTATCCCGCGTTATCGTCTTTATGTCCACAATACTGTTATTAACGTTATGGTACTACAAACATTAATGAATAGATAAAAAACAGGCTACCTAACTGTTTCTTGAAAAACGTAGTCTTCATGGCTAATTTCGTGCAAAAAATTGAATTTACCTCAAATATTTTCACCCATTTCACACCCACTTTTGATTCTTATATTTTGAATTTGTCCAGTCTTATGCTTATGAATAGGCGTTATAATGATTGTGGTAACAGAATTCACAACTGTAGTGACGGAGGGCGAGGAACAAATAAAGTCCGTCGCGTTGTGCTCTGTATTTATTGTCAAAACATCGCTCCGTGACTGAAATAACAACACAATGCGCACTGCATTTCAGTCCTGGCGTACAAAGAAACATTTAATAAATCCTTAACGCTAAATTCATCATACAAAACCCATTAACACAGCATGTGGCATCAGCCAAAACTCATATTATAAACCAACAAACATTCAAAAATGGACCATTATTCACTTAAACAAATAATATTAGAGTACCAATTGATGTAATATTTACCTAGAGTGGTGCGCCTAAAGACGGTTACAAAAAAACTCTAAACAAAACATGTCCTTTCACTTTGACTGCTGATGATGAAATGGCAGAGCGGTACCACTTGGCACGGGATAATGGCAATGCCATAGACCCCTCTCGAAACGTGCTTTCAAAAACGTTTGTCCGCTACATGGCTCACCAACTTACTAAGTAATTTCACATCATTGTAATTGCAGCAATCAGTTAATGGTTTACTAATATACCATATACTAAAGAAGACACTACAACAACAAAGTCATCTGCATAAAAACATTACATGCATGCAGATTCAAAAAAGTACAAAACTGAGCTATACAAATACTTCAAAGGCACTTGGCGGGGAATCTACCCCACAATATGATCTACCCTACAGCACAAAACTAATTTACAAAGCATTCACACTATGTGCAACTTTCCACAAGAAGAACTAACTTATTAATTGGACGCTCCAGACATGTAAGTTTCTTTATCCTTCGACCATTTTTGTCTAACTCTTTATCGCCTAAGACAATCTTCACACTTCGAACCAAACTATCTCGTGATTTAACAACATCAAAAACACGAGCCAAACTCCAAAGAGTTTTTGGAACAGAATCATCCTTGAGAACAACAACATCACCTATTTCAAAACTGCGTTGAGGGAGTACCCATTTAGCTATAAACTGAAGACCTTTCAAATATTCGAGTTTCCATCTTGACCGACTAAATATTGGCCTCGACGCGATCGTTTGATTGAATACAAGACGTCACACTGAAAGGATCAAGGTGGAGAAACAAATGTCTTGTTTTTGTAGTGAGAATGTGGTTTGGAGTCAAAGGTTTCCAAAAGTTGGGATTAGAAAGATATTCCAAATTCAAGGGGCGACAGTTGAGAACCGCAGCAACTTCTGTAAAAAAAGGTCCGTAGCGAGTCGTCATCTAACTGTTCACCATTTTGAAAGGTAACGGCATAACATTATGTCCGTTTTGATCCACGGAAACATTGGACTTCATGATATCTAAAAATTTCACATCGACTCGTGAAAGACCAATACCCTGAGAGACATCCTTGAAGTCAGACTCTAAAACCGCTAACACTTCCCGAGGAGACAACTCTTTGGTTTGAGTGCGAAAGCACAACTGGTTAACTTTTATGTTTTCTACTTCGTACGCCAAAACTCTGTGTGAAAATTCTGTTTGTGAACAATGAGGGGCAGGTAACCAATCCCACAATACCCCATCCAAGATCAGTCCTTTGAGCAAAAGGCCCACTCTGACAAGCAACAACCTGCATAGGTATTAGGGCACGAGTACAATTTTAACCAATAAGAAGCCCTATCTCTGCACCAGGATCAACAGGCATCAGCTTGTTCTTCAAAAACTGTAAGTATGGCCACCTCTTTGTCATCGACGGCGTTGGACTGTGGGCCGACATGATATGTCTGGAGTACAATGTTGGCAAAGAAATTTCCTTGTCACTACCGACACCCTTAACAACTAGGCCGCTAACACGTTTGCATTCAATGTGGCGATCCTCGGCAAACATCGTCGACAATGATAGCGTAGTATCACGACTATCTACTCCAAGCCATTTCAAAGTGACATCCAGGATAAACGAGGTATCAGATTGAGGGTCTAGGAGAGCATAGACTAACTTCTTTTTCTTGGGTTGGGAAGGATGATAAATGTACACTGGCACAATCATTGAACTCAAAGAACCATCAAAGCCTCATGTAGCATTCGAATAGGACTGTGTAACTGTTCTGCTATTTGAATTCTGATTATTCGATTGCAAATCCAGAACATCATTTAATGCCGGATTACTGTGCTGAGGCACAAAGACTTGAGTGTTTGCTTGCAATGTGGAAGTGTTTGATATATTCTTCCAAAAAGCTTCCACACAATCATGCAACGACGTTGGGTGGTACCTTTGAAAATCCGAACATTTAGCTTTGTGTTTACAATTTTTGTAGATGTGACTCGCAAGCAGACATCCGCGGCATAACCTGTTTTTCATTACAAAGTCATGTTTTGTCTGATACCGATAGCATTGAGAAATCATTACATTTCCCGAGCGGATGATTCTTTAACCACAACACGCATGACTTTGAAGACGCAGCACCTGACAAATTCGACTCAGCAGCATGAGAGGTGCCTTTCTTTGAAAAGAAATTTGGTGGCTGCTTTGACTTGGTAGCTTCAATCTTCTGGTGAAACAATGTGTGAGGCTCATTGGCTATGTCAGCCTCTTTGAGCATAAATTTCACAAAGACTGAAAAGGCAGGAAACTTTCCGTGCTCAGATTGATGGTCCCAAACCATGCGCCTCCATCGTTGAATCAACCAATCGGGAATTTTTTGTAATAACCTCCTATTTTCACGAGGGCCGTTGAGAAACTGAAGAGAGAGAACCGAAGACATGCATGATTGTAAATAATCGGCGAACCTTCGCAACTCTTGAGCATCTTTGCTAACTATTTTCGGAAACCTGTTGATTTTTTCGCGCATTTTCTCACCAACGATGAAACTATTTCCACACCGACGGTCAAGATCTTTGAAGCTTCCTAATAAGCCATAGACGTGTCCATATACGAGTAACATTCGATACATTACTTTGCTTCGCCACCGCTGTAACGACTGAGGTAATAGAGCTCTTCGTCATCGTGTACCCCTCTACTGGATACAAGGGTTTCGAAAGACCTTTTCCATGTTTGATAAGACAAAACATCACCAGTAAAAACATCTTGTTCAGGTACGGGCAAACGCGCAATTGATAACTGATCACACAAAGAACGAAAAAGTTCACCAGAAGACTCATCAGAATTCACCTTTTCCTTTATCTTCAGCCACAAAAGATTGGTCATCTGGAACGCGCAACATGGTTTTAACAACAGCATTTATCTCTTTGCTTGATATTTTCAAAACACATGACAACTTACTGAGCCAAGTCTTGGTCGACAAATGCAACCAAACTGTCGTTCTGCGTTACAAAAGTATCGAAATCGTCCATAAGTTTGTCACGTGCAGAACGGACATGAGAAACATAAAAGATTCGCTCAGCAAAACCTCAGCATGGTGAAAGACCTTTTTCATTTTGCGACAAGACAACTCTGCCCCTTGGTCTTCGACCGATTTAGATTCCAAATTTTTGACTTTCGACATAATTGACACTGAATTACTGAGGCACGATAGTACACAAAAGGCACTTACATTGACACTTTAGTAATAATAAATCCTATTGCAGAGATTCACCAAAAAATCTATCCCAAACTAGAACAAATACTGACCCAAGAACTATTAATCCAATTACAAGTTAACCTTAAGACTTAAGGCTTAAATACACTTAAACTAAATGAATGCAAAACATTAACTAGAAAGGGCCGATGACGCACCACCCAAGTCAGACAACCACAAAAGGAAAACCATCAGGTATGAAACAAACCAAGCAAAACCAAGGAATTACCAAACAAAGACAAGTGTCACACCAAAACAATTTCCAAGGCACTATAACCATTTTACAATTACGACGGATGTAAAAAGAATTGGTATGCAACATGGCAATGTTGCCTGATGGGGACACAATTTGTCATTGCAACATTTTTTATTCTAAACAATTACAACTTTCCCTTTCACATAAAAATCTTGGTGTAATACTTTTGTAAAGTAAATATTTATGAAGAGCAAGACAAAGTTATACCGCACCGCACCAGCAGAAAATATATGACCAAACATTATACAAATATAAGCTATGATTTAACATTTTGGTTTAAACTTGCAATTAAGAACATGTTGCTTAAGTTATATAATATTCAACATATCAAATTAATTATTCGTAGAAGTCGCCAAATATGTAGTGTCTTAAGTGAGTTGATCAAATAAAAATTTTTTTCAAAGAGGGCATTCCTGTTTCTACAACACACTTCAAGTTAAAAAAAATTAAGAAATCTATCACAGATGCATGAAAATAACAAGAATTGTTATAACAATAATAATTCACAAAAAAATTAACAATACAACAATATTGTCTATGAAACCAAGTCAAAATTTAAAACAGAACCTTTTAATCACGCCCACTTTATGGAAAATTAAATGGTATATCTTGATATTTAAAGGTATTTAAAAATTTAGATTTAGATTATTTAGATATCTCTACTGCCTAAAATTCTGTTAAAATCATAATTTAATAAGAATATCTCTAGAAGAAATATTTAAAGCTATGCCTTATTATTTAGGGATTCTAAAAAGTATTAAGACGTCTCTAACTTAGAGAGATAATTAATTGTTAATTACATATACTGACCCATAAATACAAAGGAAATTATTATTTGTCATGGAATTTTAAGGTCTATGAGAAATAATCTAGAAAACTTAAGGAGGGTAGGAGGGATGGAACTGTTATAAATTTCTTCAATGACTAGAACTTGCACCTAAAATTCAATTATTTAAGTCATATATTTTTCTAATATACATTTTCTTATATAATTCTGTATTAAAATATTTAAAAATGATTTTATATTATTCAGATTTACTTAGATTGTGGTGTAATTTGAATTACTTCCCGGTGTGATGATGTGTAGTGTATGCACTAGTGTGACTCATCTGCTAGGAACGCTGCAAAATAGCTGGATACTATAGGCTCTATAGCAAGTGTCATATCTTCATAGTTCATGGCTACAAGGATAACAGAATATCCAGCTTGCTTAACAAAGAAAATATCTTGTCTGTACAGACACAATGTCGCGTTTTTTGTGGATGGGAGGGCGAGCATACAACTTACTAGTAGCGACACATATCTGACGGCTTTTAATTCTGTTATGAATCAAAACAACATACAGACCACTGTATAATGGCTCTCTTAAAGTATTACATATGAGCAAAAGACGGTGTAAATATAGTTCGCTTGTAGTGAAATGAGTACTCGTGTATCGGTATTGGCTCTGAGCTAATATATAGAGAAAAACAACTGATTTAAAAAAAAAAACGATATTTATATTTTTTCTGAGATACACATAACGAGAATCACCTCAGTAAAAATAATAGAAGCTAGAAAAATAGAAAATGGTGAAATTTGATCCAGCATTAAACGAAATTTGTATCGTGTGATATTAAACACGTGATATTAAAATAAACGTTTCATAGAATTCAATGAATAGGAATTATATTTCCAGCTTGTTTTCATTTCGGATGACCAAACTGGCACTTTCAGAATTTGACTCGATCCGATCTGAAAGGAAATTATTTCATATTCAATTTGTCTATTTTGTCCTACAAAAATATCATCTGAATTAAACGGCGTTATCATTTAAACTTTATTCTCGGTAAGGTCATGTCATTTTGCTTATTATCGTCGATTAATAAATACCTAAAACAGTGCAAGTCTACAACTAAAGTCAATTTCTCCTATACATCAGAAAATCGGCGGATCTAGTACAGCATGAGAACTGCGCTGGGAACAGAATATATCATTTGTGCTGCTCATTTGTGCTGTCTTATCCAAAAATCCTTAAAGCCAAATCCCGTCACATTCCGAAAAACGAATCATTTTGAATATGGAAAATTACTAAACCGTGCATACTACAAACGCCACACATGTATTCGATCCCATTGATATGTGGAGAGCACTATAGCCATTCAAAAACATCATTCATACGTCTTTGCAACAAATTCTGGTATTGATGCGCAACATACAATTGCGAGTTTCGCGCATAAAGATCGCGCGTAGGATAGCATTGAAAAATGGCAATCTATCTTCACAAAGGGAATGCCACATCTGTACGGATATGAAAACCTTCAAGTTTTCCTGTGGACGGAAGGGCGAGCTTAAGACTAGCGACTCAAATTTGTGTGTTCTTTGTTCTGTTATGAATAAAAATAACATAAAACACTTGAATGCAAAATAAAACTCTTAGAATAACTGGCTTGAACACAAGACTGTGTAAAATTAGTTTGCTTATCGTGACATGAGTAAATGTAGAACAGCATTGACTATGATTTTGTGGTAAAAAGCCAAACGCCTGCAAGAAACAAATAATTAAAGTGAGACATAAATGGCAAAAATGACACCCCGACCGTCAGGTAGAGTAATATTAGCTAGGTAAATGAAAAATGACGAAACTCCATACAAACATTTGCCGAAGTTTGCATAAATAAATAAACAAGAAAAAAGTTATTTGATAGTATTTTGACACACCCAAAGCAATAAGCATCTGTGAAAAAGTGAATCGAGTTACATATAGCCCAGAAGTTCGAACCGTCTTATTATTCACAATTTTGTTTTCTTTACCACACACCATATAGGATACCTTTTAGCCATTTAGCGATATGGAATTATCAGCGGCTGGCAGGAGTAATGTAGAATGTCCATGTGTAAATGGAACTTTTTCTTGATTTCTTGTAATGAATAATAGCGAATTGGCGGAAAGGCGGACAGAAAGATAGATGGGCGGGGAAACAGTTTCATAGTTTCACTTGCTGGAGGCCCTGTCGGGTGCTAAACCCTTGCAGATATGTAAAATGTGTTTGTGTATTCATTTGGGATATGTAATAGCTCGACTGTCATGGTGCACATATTTTTCGTTAAATTAGAGGCAGGAAATATCACCTTCTTCTTTTTCTTTTTCTTCTGCTTCTTCTTCTTCTTCTTCTTCTTCTTCTTCCTTTTTTTCTTCCCTTTATCTCTATTATTATTATATTTGCTATAGTATGGGTTTGTAAGATTAAACGGCTAGCCCAAAAATAGGAAACTTAATGTGGGAATGGCGTTCATTAGATAATATATTTCGAAACTAAGTGTCATTTGGTTTTACTCATTGTCGCGATTAGAGCGATGAGCACAGGCATCATGTCGAAGTCAAACTCATGACTATGGGATTATCAGTTCAAGGCTCTGTCATTGAGGTACATCTACATGATATAGCTGTTTTGTCGAAGGATATCTGTTGGTTGTATTCCTAAGCTGGCTTTTCTTTTTCTCCCGCTGAATTCCATTTCCTGGACCATACACACATACTCACTATACCGAACTATTTTATATATGTTCTCTAATTTAACACAATTTTTATGCAATATCGGTAGTAAAATTAGTTGTTTGAATTTGTAATTAGTCCAAAATCAAGTTCTGTCCCTACTTCAAAATTTGGGGGAAAATAAAGATTATTTATAAGCATTTTTTATTTCTGTATGGCAATGCGTAGATGATTCGCATTTAAATGTTGCTTACATTTATCACAGGATATTTCGACAACGCTTGAATAGCTAGACTTATAGCTACTTGGTCAATTTCCTGTAGAATCTAAACATTTCAGAAATTGCTTTTGTATTTTGCTTCGGAAAACAAAAATGTTTTCGTGGCTTTTTTCGTATATATGATTCTTAGGATAACAAATAAGAAAATATATGTTTTAAAGCAATTTAAAAAGACTTTTATTAAGACTGTAAAGACTGATGCAAATAATTATCGACGAATTTTAAAAATGTGAATATTGACCTAAAATAGCGTTAACTGACATAACTAAAAGCTTATATGCTGACCAATACATAAAATAGCAGTGACTGTCACAACTAAAAGCTAATATATTGACCGACACGTAAAGACAAATAGCATGGACTGACATAACTAATATATTGACTGATGCGTAAGATTGAGGCAGGCGGGGCATTTCCTTATAAACAAACAAAACATTATAACCTTTTCTTGCTTTAGAAGACAACGTCCAGTAAATGTTAAAGTAAACATTAAAGACAACAATATACGAGACACAAATAACCAATAAATTCTAAAAATGAACGTGTTTATTTATCTCTTAAAACATGGTTACATGTATAACAGAGAAGCAAATGATTAGTTAGTGGCCAGATACAGTTGAAGAGCAGAGGTCAAGACAGCCTTCGGAATAAGAACCATTAAAAGCCTGAACCGTGTCTTAATTCTCCTTGTGCAAGTCACCTAAAATGTGATATATTTTTCTTCTGTTCATTAAAGCAACATTTAGTCACTACAATATTTACTTTTTGACAACAATGACTTATCAAAACGTCTTAAGCTGAATTTGACCTTTTAAGTTTGAATTCACGATAGTTCACTCGAAGACATTTTGTCTAGTGACATTTTATCTTACATCGTAATATCCGGCGTCATTCCATTCAACTGATATTTTACCTAGCGTCAGTTCATCCTCACACATTTATCTCAAATCATTTCATCAAAATTTCATCGGACGTCATTTCACCATGTAACATTTAATCTTAATTTATGTCATACTGTGATATTTCATCTTACGTGATTTAATCCTAAGGCATTTCATCTCAATGTAATTTATCCACCATTTAGGTGAAGATTTAGGTGAGATTAAAATGTCTGGCCGAGCATTTACATATTAAAACTTTTCTCTAGATTTTGCCACATACTTGCTGACCTTTGTATTTTGGAACTATTTAAGAGATTAAAATTCTGAAATGCACTCTTGTTTGACGAAAATATATTTGTGCAATATGCGAAGAGCACTATTAGCAACTGTTATCTTATTCAGTTAAGGGTCTTGCCTTACATTAATTTCCCCAGCCATTCAATATTAAAATGCGGTTTTGAAAGTCATTGCATTGGATCAGTAGTAACCGCGATAATTCAAACAGTGATATAGTAATATTAATGTAATAATTATAGTAACTGGTACTAAAGCCCATGTTGTACATCTAGTTATCTTTTCAGGCTCTTAGGCTCCCACACCAATTCCACCTTTAGATTTTCTCAGCGATTTTCAAAGCTATATATGTCTTCTCTCCGCATTCGTTACAATAGGGTTTGTTTCAATGGGCATTTGTTTCCTCACGTGTGTTTTGGTCGAATATTAGTTACCATTTTGAAAGATGCAACAACAGAGATTTAAACACTCAGTGTTTCTCATAATTATTATTCCTTTGTTAACAAATCAGAGAGTGAATGACGTTAAACAAATAGAGCTTTCATTATTGGAGTTTTCGGATGAAATGGCATCGAATGAAACATCGCCGGATGAAATTCATTTGATGTGAAATGTCTGTACAATTTTACAATTCTTCATCTTTGGTTTGCTTTTGTTGTACAAATTATGAAAATGCTGTGTAAGGTAAGTCATCACAGAATTCAAAATATCGTATATATAGAAGTTTCCTGATGCTTAGAAAAATAATGAAGAATTTTTTTACATTTTTATCAGCTTCTCAAAGTTGTGCGTTGATCACAGCATTATCACAGAAACTGCTGTTCATTGATAAATGATCTTCTAAGCAGTCGCCAACAACTTTTCTTAACAAGGCTTACTTTAAATGGCTTTGCAATTTTAAATTACACTGGAGGAAGAGACACCATTTCAATGTATATCTGAACTGCTATTTACTTTAACATTTGTTATTGCAGCGTATGGACCAAAACAAATCCCTTCTTAGGCGTGCACAGTGATTTTACTGCCCTTGATTTGGGGGTCTTGCAATTATGAAATAAAATGCAGGCTTATACCAGTAAATGTAGACTGGTACTTATCCGCACCAACAAAAATACGTCCTGTTGTCAAAGACTGCAGCCAGACACGCTCACCCTGTTGACACGTAATCGTCACGGAGTTCGCACTGTGCTCATTCACTTCACTTAAGTCTCCCCTAACAGTGACCCTCATGATGGTACGAGTATCTTTCTTTAGCTCAATATAAGCATAACGCCCACGCATTGTAAAAAGTTGTACAGCAAACAAGTAAATACCATGCCGTGGACAGTAAAATGTGCCACTATCCAGGTCATAAGCATGGCCAATGTTTATCAATGCGTAATCAAATATAACTGGATGGTTAGCTTCCAGATCCATTTTTTGCCCTTGCCAAGAAGCGCTGAAGCTTACGAAGTCTTCATCCTGACTTTGTAGTGCTGGAATTTGATTTTCTAAGCTTAATACTTCATTTTTTAGATTTCTCAGTATGTCTATGAGTCCTGGTGTTATATTACACATAGCGCATCGGGCCGGAAATGTAACGTTTTCTCGTCTTTGACACTGCGCCATTTCTTGGCTCGTTGCACAAACTAACAATGCTGCAAACACGAATATACCCACAGAACTTGACAATACACTATCCAAAGCCATTTTAAATATTTTATGCATAGAAAAATAACTATGTGTAATCAGTTCTCTCAATCAGGTCTTTAAATCTGTATTCAAATTGTGTCTGTATTTGGAAAGTTCTCAATGTATAAATTGTTTACACTAGAACTGCACAATCCTTTAAAGAATGCCTGGTGTTTGGGTATCTTTCGATTTGGTACGAGTTAAGTGGCTCGTTTATGTAGAATCCATGTGGGAATGTTATAAATATTATAAATAATATCACTTTGGCAGTGGCACTGCTCTGAACTTAAGAGAGGGTGCTTGTTCGAATTTTAGCTAAACTTTGCATTGCAATTTTAGTTATTCTGTTCTGTGGTGAAAAAATTCTTGCTGTGCTGATCATTTAAGTTGGGTAATGCCCCTTCTTTTCTCCTTCTTGATAAAACATTGACACACATGCATGGGGTTCTCTCAATATTGACAGCAAGTTTGCTTGGAGCAAAACTCCAGTGTTCTCTTTCAGCTGCGTAAATTCGACAGTGAGCCAAGTCACTGTGTGAGAGAAATTACTTATTATTCTTGAAATATAATAGCAAGTAACACCAGGCAGAAAGGCAGCGGTTCAAAAGCCTAATATCATGTTATATATAAACAAATTCCTACACACACACACACACACATACACACACACACAAATATATATATATATATATATATATATATATATATATATATATATATATATATATATATATATATATATATAAGTGTAATTCCAGCACTACGGGGACCATTTTTGCTAAAAACCACAGTACTAGGGTGCCCAAAAATTTAAGGAGGCCAAAAGTAGGTCTCCTTAATTCTTAGCCTGTTTAAATGTTATGAAACTACATAGTAAGCAAAACACGAATGATTCTATAACACAGTGAATATAATATATTCTGTTTTAAAATTAAATTTGTGTGTTACCACTAGATAACAAGCTAAAAAACATATATTATTCTTTCCAAATGGTCTCGCTAAGTGCTATACATAAGGCATGGTCCCCTTATGACTGGTTGCAGATCTCTCTCTCTCTCTCTCTCTCTCTCTCTCTCTCTCTCTATATATATATATATATATATATATATATATATATATATATATAGATATATATATATAGATATATATATATATATATATATATATATATATATATATATATATATATATATATATATATATATATATATATATATATATACATCACAATTGCCAAAATATATTCATGGACTTATTGGAAAAAAAACGAAAAAAAGATTGGTTTTCAATGAATTCCATATTGATAGCAATATACTAAATTCCGGTTACATATGGATGGAAGGCGCAAGATGGAATTAGGAGTGTTTTTATGATATACCGGATAGCGAGAATTGTTTTCGATGTGGATAACCCATTTCTGCCACATATTCGTCAAATATTGCTTGTATATGTTTCCATGTATATTTAAAAAATAAAATACATAGGGGAGCTCCCCGTCTTTTGTTTTTAAAACTGTTTCCTTATTCAAAAGGGCTGTTGCTAAATTGCTTGCTATATAAAGAAGGAGTGAGTTCAGAAAATTGTGCACGAACTTGTAAAGTTTTGTATTTGTTATCTTTTGTCGTAATACCGTTTTAGTGAAATTTCTGAGGTTGACTTTTGGTGAAAATAGGGTCTATAAAGCAATTGGACAGTTGAATCTTAGGTCTCTCTTAAAAAGTAATTGAGCATGCATGCGACAAATAGCAAAGCCAATATCTCACATTTTAGGTATTTTATGTCCGTAACGGGATATCAGTCAACGCTCCGATCTGTGTCGGTCATGGAACCACTTTTCTTGAATAATTGCATACAAACAGATGCATTTTGTAAATAGTTTCTGCAGTGAAGTCTCCAACTTAAACATCGTTAAATGTATGTGTGAATACAGTACTAAGTTTGGCAAATCTTTAGTCATAGGAATTATTCAGCATTTTAGGAGTTTAAATGGAGTGGTGCCTCCGGTAATGTAGTAATAAATTTAAGGGGTTATGACCCCACCCATTATAGTACGCATTGAAGTACAGCAGGTATCGAACGTTTTGTTGTTGAAATGTCAATCTGCATCGTGATACAACTGAAAGCGACGAGAAGATCTCCATGCTTATAGATGATGTTAATTTGTGCCAGCAGGAATTTACAATGAATATACCCTTTCTTTATTTTAATATCATTTGAAGGTGCACTTTGTTAAGATTTACACCAGTATAATAATAGAAATGCCATAGACTTAACAATGGCGCTCTAACACATGCCATCATGAGAAAGAGGCCTTCCGTTTTCAAAACGTCGTTGATTTTGAAAGTGTTAGGACCATAAATTAAGATAGAAATCATAAAAATAAAACAGAATAAGAGTTATTAAATATGTTTTATTGATCAAGCAAAAGTGTGGAAAATGACTTTACAAGCAAATAAAAAAATTTCCTACTTTCTAATAATCGGTGTTGACGTTTCTACATTTTTCTCAAGGGTTCAGTAGCAATAACGTAAAACTAATACTAAAGAATAATAATAACAAATAAAAATAAACATCTTAAGTTGAATCTACATTAAATTGTTTTATTTTATTTTATACAAACTTTGTTTAAGATCTCTACAATTTTGAAATACAGTGTGTAGCATTGTGATGCCTAAAGTAGTTCCCGCAAAGTCTCTGTTGTTATTTGTTGACTAATATTCTACGTCTAGGCGAAATAAAAAAACTGTCATAACCACTTAATTCTGCGCCAAACTGCAAGTATTTAATAATTTATTTTACAGGAAAGAATTTAGTAAAATATTTAATAAAAGTTCTATGTAATAGTTAGTTTCCAGCACGTAATGATTTTATTCACTCTTACAGTTGAGAAGCTATTATACATAATTAATGCCAGTACTGTTGATAATGAATCTGACATTCTAGGTGATATGTATGGTGAAGCTAAACATAATCGTCAGTCAGTGTGGATTAATTTGTAATGCAGTTCATAACATGCCTATATATGAAACTAAAACTGAATAAACAGAAGGGTTGAACGTGCGTTTAAACGGCATTTCAAATTGTTTTATTATCCTGTTGCGAGGAAGTAAATTGACTAATGACATTTTTTGAATAAAGATTACGGTACTGAAAAAGCTTTATCTTATATACATGAGAACTGTGGAAAACAACACTTGTTTTTCGTCGAATACACAGTTTGCAAGTGTCAAAAATAATGCAGGCTTATTCCAGTAAATGTGGACTGGTACTTATTCGCCCCAAAATAAAGCTTCCCTCTATGAGTAGACTGCAGCCAGACATGCTCACCCAGATGACATTCAACAGTGACGGAATTGCCGCTATATTCATTTACTGAGCTTAACTGTGCCATAACAACGATTCGCATTGCCGTGCCCGAGCCTACCTTCAGTTCAACGTATGCATCGTTCCCTCGCGTCGTCCATAGTGATACAATGAACAAGTAAATTCCATGCCTAGGGCAGACAAATATGCCATTCTGCGGATTATAAGCCTGACCAATGTTTATCAGTGGGTAACCAAATCTGACTCTGCGATTTTCGTGCAGAGACACGAACTCCGGACGCCGGGAAGCACTGAAACTTACAAAATCGTCCTGCTTACCTCTGAGCGCTTGCATTTGATTTTTCAAACTGAGTACTTCATTTTGCACACTTTACACCATGTTAACAAATATTGTGCTACACATAGAGCATGTGTCCGAAGACGCTTCTGTTGTTTCAAAGTCTGTAGTAGGTTGGTTGGTTGCACACAGGAAGAGCAAAAAGAACACGACAATGCTCGTAGTGGTTGAGAGAATGTTATCCAAAGCCATTCTAAGTAGTTCTTCTCTTGTTGTATTTTTACCTGAGCACAGATAATATTTTCACAAGTTCAAATTTGTCTTATTATTGTTATAGTTTGCAAAAGACTATTATTTTTTAATAAGAAATTGTTTTAGATCAAAACATTTAGATTTTTATTTAAAACCTATCAAGCGAATTAGGTATTGCTCATTTCTTGCTTGCGTACTTGAGACAATGTAATGCTCCTTTTATAAAGAACTAAGAATAGCAAAGACGGAGTCAGTTTTATAATGCCACTTCTGTCAGCTACAGGCGGAGCATTTCTACTGGGGTATTGAAAATAAACGAGTCATATTCATTGCAGTTTGAATCTGATTACAAAACTATGAGGCAAATTTCTCTAAGAATTTGGATCGATATGAAAAGAATTTGTTTGCTAAATTATTTGGAAACAGGAGGAACACTACAATAGAACCAGGATATAATAGTTTCATCTCTTTCGACTTCCGACTTTCGACCTGTCTTGTTTCAACCTCCCAGAAAACTCTCTATATCGCACAAACATCATTGCGAATATAAAAAATAGAAATTCGTTGGTAATCTAAATTGCAACAGTGCTCCAAAGAAATGAGGTCAAAAGTAAATGTTGTTTATGTTATTTCAAAATGAACAAGCAGGCTTTATTGCAGGAAAAGATTTTCTAAAATTGATTTATTTATAATTGTTATCATAACTTAAAAAGCAAATAGTCCGATGCTACATAATCATGAAACAGAGCTTAGAAAACTAGACTGTTTTCGCTACTGATTATTGTGACAGAAATGCGTATTTGACTTTTATGGTTGGGACACGGACGGACAATCACGGACAAAACACAAATATCTACTAAAATAGCAGATATTTATAAAAACACGTCTTATCCGTCTCAGTACCGTATCTCTCTTTTTTTATTCTCCTGCTTCGATCTACGGCTCACGAGATGCCGTGCCGTGACGTCCCCTACGTGGTTGCGATGACGTGATCGGTCATACGTCACAATGACCTGTGACCGATCACAACAATCGCATCAATTAATTCAATTCAGAACAGGTTATTGACTATCAGAAAGCGATTTCTTCACATTACTCCCCGTTTTCTTACAAATTTGTCCCCAAATTTAAATGAACGATAAGAAATCGCATTTTTTTTATCAAAAATAGGAAAGATAAAAATTGATAACAATGACAAGACCTAACACTAAGATTGACGTAGGCGTATACAATAAATCAAATAAGCTTAACTAATTATAATAATCAATAAATTGAAGTTTTAAAAATGACAATTATTTAAATACCCGGTAGCGACGTGCAAAGTGGTCTCGGAGACTTAGCCCAAATTACTTTGGCCTACTTTTAGTGTTTCTACTTACTGTAAATCTTACTTTAAATTACTTTAACTTACTTTTAACACTTTCTACTTGATGTTGTAGATATTGCATGTGAAGCACTGATGTACAGTGACCTTTTCTGCACCTACCCAGCTAGTTGACAAAGCTTCATGGTGGTCTGAGTACAATAAACTCAGCTGATCTTGAGATTAATTTTGTTCGTACAAAAACACCTTAACTTTAAGGTGGTCAGACGACATTATACTCAGCTGACTCTTAGATAATGTTAGAAAAGAACGAAATTATAAACTACCACGGAGCTCATGGACTTTGTATATATAATGCACTCGCTTAAACGGTGTTGGCTTTTACTTATCCTGTATGTATTTGCATTGGTGTGATCTTTTATTAATTTTATACTTATTTTAACTCTACGTGTGCTCTTATCTAATAATTTCATATATAAATGTATCTTTTATGTGTGTATCTAATAAATAAGCTGCATATGCACGCATGCTTATTATTTATTGGTGTTGGCTGTATTTTTAGCTTTTTTTATTTAGCACGCACTGCTTTCTGAGAAATCCTTAGTCTTCTATCTAGCACTGATTCGATCCCTGGATTAGCTCAGGCCTAATTGTTAATAAAAATTTTCATCGTGCACCCTTTCAGTGCGTAATTCTAAAATGCACCCTGAGACATCCTCAGCGTTTAATCCAATACTGGTCCGGTTTCTGAATAAACTCAGGCCTAAAAATTTTTTTAATCAAAAATTTCACCATGCACACTTTTAAGGCTTTAATTTTAAAATGTCCTCTTTAACTTTAAGCAAACTTTAACCATCCACAGAGTTCGTACAGTTGAACTAAATGACCACAAACATTATTACTAATTTGTTATTTAAATTTCTACCTTTTAACTTTAATTTTTGTTTAAATTGAAACTTTCTATCTAAGTTAAGTTAGAAGCACTACTCCAGCCTGTACCTGAAGCAGTCCTTTGTTAACACTCACGCAAGAAACGTACACACAAAATGACCTAAATGAACCGACGAACAACACAATACAGCAGTGTATGTCCCTTGAATGAAAACGAGGCTTGTCAAATAAGGCGGCCTAAATTAAAATATTTAAATAATAAAGGAGGGCTGTTTAGAATTTTGAAATACCGCTGTATTAGTAAATGAAATGAGCCATATACGATATGATACATCCACCCCACGTTAACAATTAAGCCCTAACTAATAATAAAATTCACAAAAATACAAAATGTCCACAGTTTATGAAAAGTTGCCTGGGACGAAGGTAGAGTTGGTAGAATCCTTGCACCCCGGTCGTCCTGAGGTCACTTGAAGGTCACTGCCGGTGAAGGTCACGTCACGATTGGGTAGTCGTAATAACCGATTCGAGCACTGCTTTACAGAAAGTCCAAAGCAAACAACACGGGTACCCAGTCCGTATTAACTACACTCAGGCGCTCCTTACACAAAGTCCTTCGCAGTGGTGGGCGGTAAAATACTTCGAATACTGACAAGATGGCGAATACTTGTGATATTGTCCATGAACTGTAATACTGCCTATGTGGGATTGTACCCACCTCACATGAGAGGGCCTTTCCGGTTCCATACGGCCTACTCTCCACATTCCCCGGGTCGAGCGTGCATGCACCACAGTCCTCGTGTCCAAACTGATCTCACACAGTCTATACTGATGACTTAGGATGAAAATTACAGGGAGCCGCCGATGTAAGAGAGAAAATCTCCTCTGCATAGCGGATAATGCGTGAACCGGTCATCATTACAAAGACGGACGGACAGACATCCGTTGCGACGAACGAACAGACACCCAATTAAATATCCTCAATGGCCTAAAGCCTTTTTTTTTCAATGAAGAGGGACGGACAGACATCCGTTACGACGAACGAACAGACACCTAATTAAATATCCTCAATGGTGTAAAGCCCTTTCTTTCTTTTTCTTTTTTAATAATGAGGGACGGACAGACATCCGTTACGACGAACGAACAGACACCTAATTACATATCCCCAATGGCATAAAGCCCTTATTTTTAAATACTAAATAACATGAATGGGTGATAGGGGCTAACATAGTTAACAATACAATACATACAATACGAGTAGATCACGTCGCAGCAAGGACCGAATCTGATTGGCTAATATAAAATGCATGGTCAGAGTCAAGTAATACCGCAAAAGCAATCCAATAGAGTAAACCACGTGACAGAAAACCACGAGTTTGATTGGCTAATATAGTTGGATGGGTGGAGTTACTAACACTGCTAAAGCAATACAATGCATTAAATCGAAAACGAGGCCTGTCCAAGATGGTGGATGCGAACGCCACCAAAATCCGGGTAGGGGGGACATCGGTGCACTCTTGCTTAGACAAAGGCATAAACAACTAGATTAAAGCAATCCCATAGAGTGGATCACGTGACGGCAAGAAACGGATCTGATTTGCTAATATAGTTGCACTAAAAAAATACAGTCAGAGCTAACTAACATTGCTTCAACCATTCAATATATATCAGGTCGCGTGGTAGCAAGCCACAGGTTGCCTGATTGGCTAATACTATTTACTTTCTACGATATCAGGCGAGGAAAACAGATCGCACTAAAATTGCATGGTCAGAAACATGGCTTTCCCGTTACTAAAGCCATCCACGCTATCAAATATCAAGCTGCAAGGCAGCAAACCACAGGTTGCTTGATTTGCTAATATGGTTCCACTAATAAAAAAAATGCAAAGAGGTGGGTGAGCGGAGTTACTACACCGCTAACGTAATACAATAGAGTAAATCGAAAACGAGGCTTGTCCAAGATGGCGGACGCGAACGCAACCAAAATCAGGGAAGGGGGGATATCGGTGCACCTTTGTTTAGACCAAGGCCCAAACAACTAGATTTGATTTTAAATTAATGGATGGGCTTACAGACAGACCTACTAAGCACAAACTGACGACGGTCCAAGTTTTTTTTATTTTATTTTTTAAGCAACAAACAACGCAAGAAAATTCTAAATAACAAAATTCCCCCATTTTATTTCCCCAATTTTCCAGAAAACAATGTTATGATAAAATAACAATACGATAAGTGCGAACTAACCGGGCCGCAGTCCCGGACACTACTTCCAAACAGTTACAAGCAACCTCCCCATGACTAACCGGGCCGTAGTCCCGGACACTACCTGTTAACGGTTCCAAGCAACCTCCCCATGACTAACCGGGCTGTAGTCCCGGGCGCTACCTGTGAACAGTTACAAGCAAACCTCCCCATTTTATTTTTAAAAATATGTACATAAAGCTAACCCAATTGCTCTAGCTAACTAAACCCAATCCCCTAACAACTCCCTGAACCAATCACTCAGCAGTAATGGCCCCATTTACATAAATCACATATTTTAAATCAATCCCACTAAACTATTTTATTAATCCCAAAACAATCTATATTCTCCTAACATATCTGCTATAAAGTAAAACTGTACTACTCCAGGAACTCCTGGTTAACTTACACCAATTCTAGGAACACCTGGCTTGCTGATAAAAATTCCAGGAACACCTGGCCCACGAGAAAACCACCCGAAAAACATTCCCACAAGGAGACCCAGGAAAACCCGCCATTGGTGAAATTCCCCCCAAAACACACTGAAAACGGAATCCCCCAGAATGCCTGCCAGAATCAAGAACCCCCAGGAATGCCCGTGACGCTGGAAACTCCAGGAAAACCTGGTTACTCAAAAATTAACCCCCTTGTCCAGCATTTCCAGAAAATCTGGTTAAGTTCAAACACATGTCTATTTTCTTCTGTATCGGACATCCCGGCACGGAAATATGTCATCTAATGCCGGATCGAGGAATTCTAAATCAGCCTTGGGCTCCACAGGTGCTTCCGGTGACCTCACGGTTACGGTCTGGTCGAGGAATTCTAAAGCAGCCGGGGGCTGCACAGGTGCCTCCTGCGACCTTACGGCTACGGTCTGCTCCCCCTCCTCGGCGTCGAGGAACTGCCCCTCCATTCTACAGTCGAGGGTTGCCTCGGTTGTGGAGGACTGTGGTTTCAAGGCTGGCGTCTGGTCTCCCTCGATAGGGGCATCGAGGAGACTGCCAGCAGCAGCTTGAGGATTGAACATTAGCTCCATGTCTGCCATGGTGATCATCGTCTGAAATCCAACCATTATGATGTTAATGGCGCTTCTTTTAATCTTTCTTTTTCCTCTTTTTGATCTTCTTTTTAAGATTATGTGCTACTAACGGCCTAACTATACGCAATGGGCTAACTTTCTTGTCCTCATCCGAGGTTTCTCCCCATTCCCTAACCGGGCTCGATAGTGGGGTACGAGTTTCATTGCCCGAATTCACATTTAATGTTGAAACAGCAGCTTCAAGTGCCGCTAAAGGTGAAGAATTTTCCGGCTCTTTTCCGGATTTTGGCTCGGCCGTTTCCGATGCCTCCATGACTAGGGGATCTTCCAAGTCAGTAGGGAGTATATCTACATAATCCAGAGGTTCATTATTTGTGGTTTCGTTCTCATTGATATTTACCAAGGCTAATGAGCTCGTTGGGCTCACATGTCTTTCTACTGGAGCTACAAATGGTTCACCCACCTTTTTGCAGATGAAATTTTCTGGGATTTTAGTCACTTGACTATAAACAATACCCTTAATCTCCGGTATGGGCCAGTCAAAAATTCCCTCGTAGTCATAGGGCTCCCCGGGAGTTGGTCTGTGATTCTTACACCAACATCCTAATTGATGGCTAAATAAAATGAAACTGGCATACTCACAGACCTTGCAAAAAGGAATAAGAGTGTAACTACAAAGTTTAACTTTGACGAAAGAAGATGGAACGAAATTGTCTGGACCTGGGGCAGTCTTATCTTTAATTTCATCCACATGACAGTAACCCAGATGACCCTGAAATTCTCGTGGTCCCACAAAGTGGCATCCGCAGCCATTGCAACTTAGGCACAACAATTTGTGATGATGAGCACCTCGGATGTGCTTCCACCGAGCCATATTGCCTTCTTTGGTAGAAGGAAAAGAACGGTCACAAAACTCACAAGTGTTTTTGCTAACTTTCTGGGGTTTAGGTTTCCCCATCTCCTGTGGTTTTTCACAGAAATTAGACCTTTTTGTAGGTCTTTTGTTTTCAGAATTCTGAGTCGAAGCAGTCCGTTTGGATACCATGGAAATTGTATTCCAGTTGTGATTGTTCGTGGACCTTTTATTCTCAGAATTTTGACTGAGGGACATTTTAGAAGGCGCTCTAATGGTGGTATTTGCCTTTGTGGCGGAACGATCAACCTGGGTCTGCTTTTCCACCGAAAAAGTCTGGGTGTTTTAGGCAACTTTCTGATTAGTTTCCAATATTCGGGAAGCTATTCTATTTTTAGAAGCAGGTTGAGATTTGCTATCAATTGCTCGGCTTTTTGCGACTGATTCTGCAACAACTTGAGCAAAACTAATATCACTAACCCTCTTGGAAATACTCGGTCGAAAATCGCTCCCAGGCTTTTCGCTGGGTAACTTTATCGAGCTACTCATCTGCGTGCTGCTGTCTCGCAGCCCCAATCCCTCTATGGTGACAGATATGGGGATCTGGGAGTACCCAGTCGCTCCCTGCTCCTCTTCCATTCCTGCAGGAAGGATTGATACCCTGGGCGCATCAACAAGGTCTCTTACTCTCCTTGGCTGACCAGGACGTGGCCTGTACTGGGATTTGGTTGAGATGTATTTTGCCAGGATCTCATCCCTGGACATTCCCCGTAAATTCCACAATCCTCGGAAATCCGATATCTGGATTTTGTACGGCGGTAATCTCTTTGTTTCGCACCAATATGCGTAGTCTTCGGCGTGGTTACGAATGTTGTGTTGGTTCATTTCATCTTCATCATAGCACCGAAAGGAACAGTGCCGACATTTAAAGCTGACACTAATATCCGCCATTTCTACAATAATTTGGCTTGTAAGATCTTGTAAGAAAAAAAAGCAATCCAATAAAATCTTAATTTTCGACAGACCGGCTTCGGTATTCGGGCGCGTTCGTTGAGTGACGTCGTTGACAGGTGGACTCATACAAAACCTTGCAGAGCGTCAATTTTCATCCCGAAAAGCCACAATATATAGTTAATATAGAAAGAAGTATTTCCATGACAATGGACTTAGCTTATTTAATCCCGGGAGTTGAATTTATTTTATGATAAATCTTTGTTCCTAGTAAAATCTCTAGTAAAGTATTAAACGTAATACTTTATACTAATAACTCAGAATTCATTATTCGGGTTCTACATCGCTCTGGTGCCCGTCTTTGACGCTCAGATTTTCGGCTTGGCCTCTGTAAATTTAATTCTACTTCCCAGAGTCCTTTTTTCATCTAATTCCTGCTCCTTTGCAGCGAATTTAGTGATGGAACCTTCTAACCAAGGAACTTGGTTATCTTCCCGAAAGAAACAGGGTTTAAGGTAATTGTGGTGAACTACTAAAGAAGTAGTTTTAGCCGATTGCTGTATACGGTACACCACATCTGAGATTATTTGAACTACAAAATAAGGACCAGTCCAAAAACTCAGTAACTTTGGGCATTGCCCCTTCTTGAATACTGGACGCCAGTACCAAACAGCATCTTTTAAGTGATACCGATGAGGTTTAAGTCTATTCAGGTAGTTGTGTTCCTGACACTTAATGGCTTTTTGTAAATTAATCATAGCAGCACTAGGTGATTATGTGAAGTTGTTGTTATCTGGTGTTTCCGGAGCAAATGCTTCTAATGGCAAGGTATTTTCCCTCCCAAAAATTAAAAAGTTGGGTATAAAGCCAGTAGCACTTGACTTATAGCTACGAAAAGCCATAGTAAGAAAAGGCAACAGATTATCCCATTCCCAAGGATTTTCCTGGATGGTAGTTGCTAGCATTTGCTGTTATGTGTGGTTGAAGCGTTCAGTAATCGCATTTGTCTCAGGTTGCCTGGCCACTATGAACGATTTTTCTATACAGAGTAATGCACAGATACTTCGAAATATATTCGATTCAAACTGTGTTCCTCTATCGGTGTGTAGTTCTAGAGGACAGCCAAATCTGGAGATCCATTCCTTAACCAGAATATTGCCTATGGTTTCAGTTTTCTGATCTGGCATGGCATATGCTTCGACCCAGCGAGAAAACATGTCTGAGACAACCAGTACATAAACATTTCCTTTGCTAGTCTCCGGCAATGGCCCCATAACATCGCAGGAAACTCTCTCAAAAGGTACCCCCATTACGTATTTTTGTAATGGTGCGAAAAATGATTTTGGTGGGCTTTTCTTCTTTTGGCAAGAAATGCAAGTTTTCACCCAAAGTTCAACCGACTGTCTCATCTCAGGCCAAACATATCGAGCTTTTAACTTTCCGTACATCTTTTCTACACCTAAGTGACTTCCTACCAGCGATTCATGGTAGTGCTCATGGGTAGTTCCCTTGAGCTGATCCAGGTTTTTACGGAAAATGACACCATCCTGGAGTACCAAGTTCTTCCAAAGTCCTGCATAGGACTTGACCTCCCGACCAAAATGACAAATTTCCTGCCAGACAGGCTTTTGTTTGCTCTCAAGCCATTTGAGAACTTGACCTAGTGATTGGTCTAATTGAATAGCTTTCTGCACGGATTCCCTTGTCCAAGGAAAAGGAAAATCATCTGTTGGTTCCTTCTTTGAGAGTCATTTTCAGTGTCATCATCCAATGAATCGATTTCTACCGCGTAAACTAAATCTTTAGAAACATCTACCAGGCAGTCGTCAAATTCTGACACCTGTTCAATCAACCTTAGAGGACATGGTCGATCATGAAACTCCTCTAAAGTTGGGTCAGAGCATGAATAATCACAAAAACATCGTTTACCTCCACAAGGTATTCTGCTCAATGAGTCAGCATTTCCGTTTTTCCGACCAGGTCGAGCCTGAATCTCAAAATCATACTCGGATAAGGAATCTATCCACCGAGCTAACTGCCCTGTAGCCTCCTTGAAAGATATCAAGTATCGCAAGGAAGCATGATCAGTTCTCACTGTGAAGTGATTTCCCCACACAAAGCATCGCCACAATTGAACATGGTAAACTATGGCCGCAATTCCTGTCTACTAACACAATAATTTCTTTCAGGTTTACTGAAAGCCTTGGAGGAATATGCTATTACTACTAGTTTTCCCTCCTGAACTTGGCTCAGGACACCTCCTATTCCTTCAGCACTGCTGGCAGTGTCAATAATATACGAACCGTCTTCTCTTGGAAGAGCCAAGATCGGAGCAGAGACAAGCTTTTTTTTAAAAGCTCGAATGCCTTTTGACAGTCTTCTGTCCATTTGAACGGTTTCTTGCCTCCTTTATCTAGTAAGCGATTAAGAGGAAAAGCTATCTTTGCATAGCTTTCTATGAATTTCCGATAATAATTGGTCAAACCAAGAAAACTTCTGACTTTCTGAACATCAGTTGGTCTTGGAAAATTCTTTACTGCTTCCACCTTAGAAGGATCGGTGTGAATTCCATTATTGGTTATCATATAACTAAGATACAACACTTGTTTCCTAAACAAGTTTACACTTCTTGGGTTTCAGCTTAAGTCCAGCTGCTCTAAGACGTAAGAATACCATCTCTGATCTTTCCAGGACTTCCTGTACTGAAGTTCCATAGACTAGAATATCATCTAGATAAACCATACATACTTGCCAGTGCAAACCCTGTAGACCCGTTCCGTCATACGCTGAAACGTTGCGGGTGCATTCGTCGACCCAAAACTCATTACGTCCCAATGGTATAGTCCACTGCGAGTACAGAACGCAGTCTTTTGCTTAGATTCCTCTTGCATTCCAACCTGATGGTAACCTTATACCAAATCTAAAGAACAAAAGTACTTAGCTCCAGCTAAGGCATCGATAGACTGGTTAATAGGCGGTATTGGGTGAGCGTCTTTGATGGTACCATCATTTAACTTGCGATAATCGCAACACATTCTCAATGAGCCATCCTTCTTCCTAACACAAACTATAGGACTTGACCAGGCACTGTCGGAGACAGAAATCATTCCTGATTTCAGGAGCCTTTGTATCTGTTTCTCCACTTCTTTACTCTGTTTAAGTGGCAGAGGTCTTGGCCTTTGTTTAATAGGTTGATCAGTCTTAGTAACAATCTTATGTTGTACTTAGTGTGTTCTACCCAGGTCGTTTTCTCCAGAAGAAAATACATCCTGGTATTGGATCAGTTTCTGTTTTACTAATCCCTTTTCTTCCGCTGTTAACGTCTCACACGATTCCTCAAAGAGTTTCGCGAGATGATCAGGCATTTCTGCTCCGCAGGACTGACTTAGATCTATTCCTACTTGGGCTACCAAGTCTGAAGTAGTGAAAACCTCAGCTACAACTGTAGTCGATTTTAAATAACCACAACGCAGTCCACCGTTACCTGACTCTAAAACCACAACATCCTCTGTAGGGTTAAAAACTCTTATAGGTACGATTGCTTTGCGATTCATGGAGATACTTGAGCAAGCAAGAAGACCATGATCCCTGAAAAAGGATGGTTTAGGCTCAAATAACATGGGAATAGATGAGTTGTTAGAGCCATCATCTTTCTTTCGTTTTATTTGTCCAGGTAATATTGCCTCTCGCCCTGGTGGTACTACAAATTCGCCAGTGATATAAACTCTACCTGGAGAAGGTTTACTGAAGGTTTACAAGGAATTTCTTGTTCTGACACAGTAGCAATTCCCCTCTTTGTATCCAGAATTACACTGAAATCAGTGAGAAAAGACATGCCTAATATAACCTGATCGCAGACGTCGGCTACACGAAAGTCTACGGGCATCTTTTTCTTTCCAATTTCAAGGTTACACCTTGCAATACCATGACATTTCCGTAAGTTTCCTGTTACGGATCGTACACCACAATTACGATCTACAAGCGGAGGCCTGTGTTCTCTAGGCAAGGAATCATATATTTTCCTAGACATAACACAGCATCCAGCTCCTGTGTCTATCATCATTGGTATAGGATTTCTTCCCATACTAGCAACAAGAAAGATTCCCTTGTCGCATTTATCTAATGCACTTGGATGTAGTGGGCAGTACTGAAGTATAACATCAGTATCGCAAATTTTCAGAGTGTCAGCATCTGCAGCTTCCTCTGGTATTTAACACTGTATTTTATCCGAAAACTTAACTTCGATGCTACTTTGACTCAATGAAAACACTGAAGAACAAAGAGGTTCTGATATTTTATTTTTCCTAGAAGAGACTAGATCATCTACTTCTTCGTCTGAGTCTACACTTTTTGTTTTAAGTGCAGTTACTTCCTCAGAATTTTCATGAACTTCGGAATCCGACTCCTGCACGTCAGATTCTATTAATTCAGGCGTACCAGGAATAACGTTCAGTTTGTGGACGCTGTCTTTTCCTCCTTCCTTGTCTCCTCCTTGCCTGCAGAAGGAGACCCCTGGGTGTTTAAATATGCATTAGGACATTCCTTTTTAATGTGTCTTGTTATACCACATCGAAAGCATTTCGCTTTCTTATTTCCCACTTCTTAGTGGATTGCTTATCACCCGTATTTCCTTCTTTTGACTTGAAGAATTTATTCTTAAAGTAGCACACCATGTCATCAAATTGTTCTTCATCTGAGTCTTCATCATCTTCCTCATCATAGGGACGTACCATTCGTACCCTGTCTCTACTCATAGAATGTTTCTGAGTCTGCATTGCTGTTCTTGCAGCAACATATCTCTCAGCATATTTCATAGCTAATTCTGCTGATGCAGGTGGATCAATGAGCAGTTTTTGCTTTAAAGTAAAATCTTGGAGTCCATTGATAAAATGTTTTCTAACCAAGGCATCTTGTTGGCGATAATCAGGAACCTCTGAATATGCCAGAGAAACTAATCTCCTGACTTCGTCGAGATAAGTGCGGAGATTATCTCCAGGTTTCCATAACTGACTGTCCAGTAAAGACTGGAAATGATGACTTTGTTCTCCAATGCCAAATCGTTGTTCCATAGCTCTCATTAAGTAATCAAAAGGAGCATTACTCAATTGATTTTACATAGAAATCACAAAAGTTCTAGCCTCATCAAATAAATTTGCCAAAAGGTAGTACTTTTTCTCTTGTTCTCCCCAGCGGTTTAGAGTCGCTGCTTCGTTGAAAAGTCTTTTAAAGTAGGGCCATTCGGTATATTTCCCGTTAAATGTCGGTGGCTTGATTTTGAAGCTTTTCCTAGCATGGTCTTGATATCCAAGAAAATATTCTTGGTCATGGCTTCTATCCATGTCATTGAATCCATGAATTCTATCATCAAAACGGTCTGCGGTAATTTTCAAGGCGAGTTTGTACTCCATGGTTTAAACCATGTAAATAATCCGGAAATAATGGATTATTTTGCAAATAAGTCCTCTCCAAGTCTTTTTCTTGCCTTGGTATGGCACCTTCCACTCGTGAAGAAGCACCAAAATCGTAGGAATTATACCCAAGTACTTCGGGTCTTTCCGATAATGCATCGGCTTATCCGATCGTCTACACCCTTCGTTTGAAGGTTCTTGAAAATTTGAAGATTCGTACGAATTATAACCAAGTACTTTGGGTCTTTCCCGATAATGTATCGGCTTATCCGATCGTCTAAACCCTTAATTTGAAGGTTCTTGAAAATTTTCATTTGTTCGCAATAATTGCCTAGTGTTTTCTTCATAATTTCTAGGTTCCAGGTCACTGAAAACAGTGTTTGTGTTCACAGCAGCTTCCTGTGAATTAATATTACAACTAGTATAACTTTCTCCGGGTATTTCCCTGAAATTGTGAAAGTTTCGTTGACTAATTGTGTGGTCGTCTGTGATTGGTCGACCGACATTCGATTCAAAACAAACCGTAGCAACAGGAAGAGTTTGAATTTGCGAATCGCTTAAAACTTGTGATTTATCGGGAATGCCTGATGTTTGTGCTTTATCTACGCTATCATGCCTTCTCAGTATCATTCGCGTGGATAAGGCATATTTTCGGCCAATACATTCTTGCGAGGCGGATTTCTCGCATCCATTATCGGTAAGTTCCGATCGTTTTCTTCGTCAGATCTTTGCAAAACAGGGGGTGATGTTACGAGTACATCCCCTGAGTCATTCTCAGTATTATTAACCTGAGCCCCTGAGCTTTCCTCAGCAATTCCTCTTTTGGCCCCTGAGTCGCTCTTAGAAATTTTCTGGGACGGTTCAATCTGCCTCCCATCCTCAGACGCCAAAACGGTCAGATTTGGATCCCGTTTTTCGCGAGGATTCCTCCCTACAAAGCCACCGCTTCGTAATTCCATTGTTAGACCTTTTCTCCCCCTTTACTTTTATTTTTTTTAAAGGACGAATGAAAATATCCCCGAAACAAAATTACACTCGAAAATTCTTTTTCTTTTTAATTAGAATTACTAACACCAAAATCCCGTAAATAACCAAAATAACCACTTTCCGCTGCCACCAATGTGACAGAAATGATTATTTGATTTTTATGGTTGGGACACGGACGGACAATCACGGACAAAACACAAATATCTACTAAAATAGCAGATATTTATAAAAACACGTCTTATCCATCTCAGTACCGTATCTCTCTTTTTTATTCTCCTGCTTTGATCTACGGCTCACGAGATGCCGTGACGTGGCCTACGTGGTTGCGATGACACGACCGGTCATACGTCACAATGACCTGTGACCGGTCACAACAATCGCATCAATTAATTCAACTCAGAACAGGTTATTGACTATCAGAAAGCGATTTCTTCACATTATGACCGTTTTCGCTACTGAGCATGAACTAGGAAGTTAAAGTCAGCGAGGCACCTCTCACTTATCGTCTCTTAGACCAAAAGAACCGAAAATAGGCTCAAAATCGCTTCCGATTTGTGACATTGAGCACGACCGAATAGATCAAGGTCACTATGGTAGCTCTTAGATAGGGTATTTTTGGCCGAAGAGTTCGAAAATAAGCTAAACATAGGTCTATCTCAAGCCGTTTTCGGGACAATGGTCAATTTCCTTTTTTAAAATTGACCATAATCGAAGAGGTCAAAATCACCGAGGAACCTCTTACGTAACGTATTTTAAACCCGAAAAGTCGAAAAATAAGCTGAAAATTGCTCTCTAACTGCTTTCGAAAAAATGCTAAGTATCAGGATTTTGCTTTGACCATGTCCAATGAAACCACCCTATCTCTACGTGTTCTCCTGATAATGATCAACTTCCGTTTTTCTACATGGATCATGACCGAGGAGATCGTTGTCATATTGGTACCTCCAACGTATAGTATTTTAGGTGCAAAATGTGGAAAATAAGCTCAAACTAGTTCTATGTCTAAACGCTTTCAAGATGATGGTTAACTTAGGGTTTTTGACCTTGACTATAACAGAGGAGGTCAAGGTCATCGAATTACCTACCTACACACGCCACATTATGCCTCTGCCAAATTTGTTCCACCGTAGCCCTAGCCGTCTCAGAGGAGCTTGTTGTGACAAAGTGTTCAAATTTCAAATATCAATGCCCGTTTTTGCATACAAATGTTAATACATTTCTTTAAAAAATCAGCTAGACCAACTAGACGTGCTACATTATGTCTCTGAAAAATTTGGTTGTCCTAGGCCTAGCCGCCTTAGGGGAGTTCGCGTGACAAGTTTTTGGCGGGAAAATGAATCATAAGTGTAACAATGGAAAATATCTTAATGGAATTATTGCCATCAAGATTTCGTAGTACTGCAATGATTTTTCAGAACAGTTTTACAATTTCGGGGACTAATAGTATTTTCAGTTTACCTTTTTCTAACGAAAAAGTTAATTTTCGATTATGCCGTTTAAGTCCTTTTTTACGTTCCACTTGGGATTCTTAGCACCAAAGAGGAGACTCTTCATAGTCAGACATGGCTCATTATTTATTAGAGATAAACCACGGCATCTGTGTTTAATTTTGTGTTTTTTTTTATTTCGCCGTAAGAAATTGTCCTTTGTACATACATCATTATCTACATTATACAAATGAGTCGTAAAATAAATGTCTATACAAACATTTTTCGAGTATGTAGTAAATATACCGACACAGATCATTGATTATATAAGGCGTAAAAAGACGATTAACTGAGGGTTAGGACTATAACAAACAATACAATTCCTCTAAGTATTTTACTTTACATTCTTTGATGAATATGCCAATTTTTCAATCATTACAGCTTTTCTAAGGATTATTAAAAAATTTATAAAATAAACATCTTCTTAATGAATATTACTCTTGTGTATATACATTCTGGCCTGTAAGAACACAAATCAGATGCATAATATTTATGCATTATCTTAAAATTTATCTTAGTATTTTTCGCATTTTTTGTCAGATATCTCGTTTTTTCGAATATTTCTTTCCATTTGGGCGAGTTCAAAACGATGTTATCTTTTCCCCATCTGTTTATGCAGCTTGGCGTTATTGACTTTTTCTTTATAATTAATCAATATACCTCTTTTGAGTGCAATTTCGTTATGGTTTTTGTTATAGCGTCTGTTCTTAACTGTACAATTTGTGGAACTGGTCCATTGTGTCCTTGTCTGCGTTACAATTTTGTTTTATATTTTTCTTCCAATCATTCGGTATAGCACTTAGTAGCCCCATGATCTCCAACAGATTTGTATTTAAATTAAAATTTAAATTTGCTCTTAATTTCCCCTGCTTCCATAAACCGCCCTTCGGCATCTAGCAGATCCAATATAAACATAATTCCTCTAGGTGCCATTTCAGTATAAAAGATCGGCTCATGATTTATCACAATTTTCTTGTTAAACAGGATCCACTGTTGCATTAAGCAACTTGTGTCGTAAGAGGGGTTATTCATTGAATACCAATCACAAAGGATATCGCGGTAAAATTTGGGTATATGGTCCGGTATCCTTTTTGGGTCAGTATCGCAAGACAGTATGTACGATAATGTCAATTTGGAAGATACTTTTTAAGAAAGGCAACACTTTCCTTCCCAGACGAATTGGTCTAGCACTGAGTTTACTTCATTAATGAACCATTTAGGAATATAATATTATTTAGTAATTTGTTTGCACATGAGACAAAAGCCAAAAGAGTTGTTGTGTTCTGTTTTCTTATTTACACTTGAAACACTTGAAGTCCAATAAGTTTCGATCTACTGAACATTCTGAAAGTTTTTTTTCCTTTTTCTTTATATAGTTTAAATATGTCATCCAGACCAAGATAATACTTACTCATATTTGCATGTCACGAACTGGTGTTTTTTGCATTGAAATTTTGCTCATTTAAATTTAAATACATTACGTTCCATTCGATGATATTTTCATCTTTCAAATTTCTTCTGAAGTCATTTCAAGTGATATTGTATCTGACGTCATTTTTCCGGCTACATTTACCTCTATTTCCCTCAGAGAAGGTGGCTGCTATTTAAGCAACGGACTGTGATAAGTTTTCCGCAATGACAGAATGTAATAACGAGAATAAGGCTTTCGATAATTTTTTTGTTTTGAATGAACTATTTTATACTGTTGCATTATTGCACTATTTTTCTCTTCATTGGTTACATAAGATATTTGTATATGAAGTGTCACTTTGTCCGGTTATTTTCGGAAGAATTAATGTCCTACCAAACGTATTTCATAATCTCTTAGGATGAAATTCTGGATACTTCCAACTTTACCACGTTGACTCAGGTTTTGCCTTGGTATCGTTGATATTACATTGAAAACGGATTTTTGCAAATTTTGTGCGGAATGATTAAAAAAATACCGTTCGACTTCACACCGATCAATGATTTTGATGCGACAATTAACAACAATATGCAGAAATGTTTCTTTCTTTTACCTGAAGGAGTGCTTATTCGATAGTTACAATATGAAGTGTACAATACCACGTTAGTCTTCGGTACCCATAAGAGCTTAGGAATTTATATATCTGCGCCATATAACATTGCCCATTTCAATTAATACTTGCATTTAAGAAGTAAGACGCAGGTCTATATTTAGAAATAGCGTCCGGAATCTATAAAGACATTAACTTCTTGTTAACAGGATCGCAACCGGACGTGCTTCCTCTGACGTCATTCGACACATCCCAGCTCTTTAATGTAGTAATTAACTGATTTTTTTTCATGTCTGGTATTTCTTATGTATAATTAAATATGGTAAATTAACTAAACTTATACCTGTGTAAGAACACAGGGTCCAAAATATTTAACAGGTCATAAATGTCTGCATAATGACACTTAGTATATATAGAGACAACATACCAAAACAGAGCAGGTTAAGCGTTCTGCTATCAATAAGCATTTTATATGGGTTTTTGTTTCGAATTACTAGTGATATCTATCTAATCAAAAGCAGTCAATTTTAAATGTATTAGCAAATTTTAGATAACAGAAAGTTTTTACACTGGTGTGTATATTACACTGCATAGATACATTCAAGGTCATTAATTAAATAGATTACTGTCATGAATGTTTTTCTTACATTTATTTTATTTGGTAAAATTAACCAAACTTATAGCTATGACCCAAGGTGCTGTGATATTTATTCTAATGTTAGACATCGCAAGAAAACCTACGTGTAAAGTTATGTCATATTTTTGTTGAAAAAGGGCACGATCACGAAAACTAGTTGAACTGTCTCTCAATCCAACAATTTCGTATGATCTCCTTGCGATAAGGATTATAGATTTTCACCACAACAGGCAAATGCAAAGTGATTTTTTAAATTAAAGGCCTTATTTATTGGGCCTTATTTTGTAAGTACAGACTACGAATGTTATGTATTATATAAAAAGATTTGGATTTTTTACGTTTTTTATTTGCCAGAGCAATAACTTTGCAATATATTTATTGTTCATATTTATTCCATGTGTAAACGATTAATGCACAATTATACGTAAGTAATTTCATATTTTCTTTAGCAACATAAGGAATAACACCTTTAGGAAACGGTTTCCAAAAGTATTCGAAAAATGTGTGCAGGAACTTGTAAAAAGAAAAAGTGGAAACAAATTTGTACACTCTTAGTCCTTCAAAGGAGTACCGATACTGTACAGTTTTTATTAAAAATTTCTTTATTTCAACAATGCCATCAAAGATTTATATGCCATTTTTTCCTTTTGTCCAGTCTGGTTACATCACGCCATCTTAAATTCGTTCTTTTTTCATAACAATTGACATCCGATATCTCCATTTCTCACTTCCGCAAAGTGATAAGAGAAATATATATCTTTCCTTTTTCTTAAGATTATACTTAAATTTTTGCAGTGTTAATAGGTCTGATAAATTCATAAATGATATAACTGTTATTCAGAATTTATCATATATTGATAACAATAATCGAAGTTCTCTGTATTTCAAATAAAACCAATTTAAAATTCGCTCAAGTATATTTTGAGCGAATTTTAAACAGAACAAATATATCTAAATGCAGAGCTTTAGACAAAGATTGACCAGTTAATATAGTAGACTTTGTTTTCTTTTTTCTGGGCATATTTCTCTTTTTATGTTTTCAACCCCTGCAAATAAACTATTTTTTTTTAACGTTCGTTCTTATTATCAACTGCTTAACTGAAATTTGAGTTCAGATGATTAGAGTATTTTACCAGGGTATGAAAAAGCACTTGTTCTCCTTAACAGCACCAAAAACAAGCAAACAAAAATTGCTATAAATTGTTATGTATGAGTTAAGTATTACTGGAATGCAGTGATAATAAAAAACTAAAACCCATTTTCAACGTTCGCCTTGTCATACACAGCATCGAAAATAGGTATTATGCAGTCTGTGGATATGCACATCTCATAAGTAGAAAAAACGTCATAAACACATACACACACATACAAAACGCAAACGTATACACACACATGCACACATACACACACACACGCACACGCACATACACACACATATACACACACATGCACACATGCACACACACATGCACCCAACGCACAATAAAACAGAACCACAGAAGTTTTTTGAAGATAAAGAGATCAATCAGTAAATAAGATAAACATTTAGGAGAAAAAGGGAGGGGTCTAGCAAACGAAATAACTTATATTTGGAGTAATTTATAACTGAAATGCAACTTAATAACATTGCCCAGTATCAAATCCACTATTTTTTATTTTGTTAAATACTTTGACAACTGAGTTGTGCATGAAATTGGAGTATGTTCAAGCTGTTTCGAAGCAATCTATGCATTGCCAAATATACCATACAACGAAGATGACAAAGTAAACTGCTGTACACCACCGCATACTGAAATGCACTGATAGGAAGCATAAGCTTTATCTTTGTTGTCGTGTCTTAAAAGGGACAGTGTGGTGCTGTGGATCAGAGGAAGGATGTGGAGAGCGTTGTTTTTAGAATTGACCAGGAAATTTGTCCTAAATTCCTTGAAATGTAAACTTTTATATCAAATGAAGTTCAATCCAGCATGTACCAGTTAAAATAACAAAATTTGCGAAAATGGAAACAAACAAACAAAATAACAAAAATGTCTCATTTCCTTAGAAAACAAAGAGAAGGTAAAATACTTGAGTGGTTAACGCACACATAGAGAGCAAACAGATAACCGGGGTATTTTATTAAAAGTAAACAAAGTTGTAAAATATATCTGTAAATATAAATGTATATATTTATTTGTTTCTTGGAATTACTGTTTTCTCCATACTTGGAAAGATGTCCTAAGACTTTATTTATTTAAGAAATCCGGAAGCTTCCTTTTTCATTTTTATAAATTTAACAAAATAATATCATCAAAATATTCTCTCATATTTATGCATCACTGACTGGCAAATCATAATTAGCTGAATCAGTATTTGTTTATTAAAACTTATTCGCAATACTTTACATAGGCCAACATTTTCCAGCAACATTTCAGCTCAAATGGTTTGAACAAACATGTTTTCTGACGTAATTTTTTTTATTTTATGTATTTGTCATGTGTAATTATATCGTAAAATTAACTGAACTTATCTCTGTGTAAGGACAAAATATTTAACAAGACATTAGAGTCTGCATAATGACACCAACACGACACAGGGTCAATTCGTGTTTGATAGCCTGTCATATCTTCACACACAACGTGCAAAAATAATACAGACAACATAATACAGACAAAAAAATAAATCTTTCTAATCAATTTTAAATGTTTCAGTAAATTTCAGGCTGGAGACTTGGGTGCATATTACTCTGCATTTATACACTCTAGTTCTTCAATTAAACTACCAACTGGATATTTTCTTTCCTTGTTCTTCTTATAACTAACGAACTTTAATTAACTAAACTTATGGTGCAAGGCAATGTCAATTTTTACTGTCATATAAACAACTCAAGGGTAAAGTGTTAGTATGTTTCTGTTGAAAAAGGAAAATAAAAATCCAACACAAATAGCTGGAAATTGTCCCTTAATTCAACAATTTCACATTGCCACCTTCTGGGAAAGATTGTAGATTTTTACCACAATTGGCAAATGCAAAGTGACTTTAACTGAAGATTTTTATTGGACCTCATTATAGAGACCAGATCAGCAACTTATATTATCTATGATATTAGGAGCTATGCATTTGTTACATTTGTTTATTTGTCAGATTAATAAAGCTACGACTTGCAACTTTGGAATGTATTTATTGCTCGTATATATCCTATGTGTAAACGGAAAACGCATAAGTGATTTAATTTTTTTTCGCACAATAGAGAAGTGGCAACAGCTTTAGGATACGACTTACAAAGGTAATGGGAAAATTTCAAAGATTTTCATGTGATTTTCTCTATTATGGTAAGCTTAAATTTTGTCCAGTCCGTTTACAAGCGACTAGAGTCAAAATTGGTTCTTTTTAAATAAAAATTGTCACCCTATCTCCATTTTATTACTTTTATATTTATTCATCAATTCATATTACGTTATTCAAAATTTTTCAAATATTGATAGCTACCTGTGCCTATTTATCCAATTTTTTAATTAACTTGTTCAACATTTTGCAAATTGTTAAAAACTTCTTTATAACTTATATTTCTCTACCTCCTATAGTTAATGGAGACTTTTACTCATTATCATTGAAATGTCAGATTTATATGCCAAAGCTGTTTCGAGCAGCTTGTACATAAATAAACAGAATGACATACGCCTTATATTTTATGTACATAAATAAATAAACAGAATGACATACGTCTTATTCTTATGTACATAAAATATAAACAGAATGACATACGTGTTATTCTTATGTACATAAATAAATAAACAGAGTGACATACGTCTTGTTCCTATGTACATAAATAGAATGACAAAGGTCTTGTGCATATGTATATAAATAAACAGAATGAAAAAGCAGACGAAGTGCATTTTTTATCTTATAAATGGTGCGACTGAAAAATTGTTCTTTGATTTGAGTAAATAAAGTTCATCTTGTTAAAAACATTTATAATTTTTATAGAGCTTTTTAAAAGTCAAACGCCTACCAGATAAAATTAAATTTGAAACAGATTATAGAAAGCTTAACGTTAGTGCGTATAATGCAGTGCACAAATATATTCAAGCTGTTTGAGGAGAAGTTATAATGATGTCTTTGCATTTCTCATAACTACTTAAGTGTTACAAATTACCTGAACTTATTACTATTACATAAAAGCTTATTGTCAATGTTTGTCCTGACATGAAACAGCTTAAGGGAAGTAACGCATAAAGCGTTATTGTCTTCTTAAGAACGGATAAACGTTGCTTGCTTACTAGCCACAGGATACGATTAGGACAAGTAGTTGAAAGATGTGGATATGAGCACAAGCATTGGAGCAGGACCCATCTTTAGCTGTATGGGATCGATGCTGCTCTGGTACATTCTTCTAAATTGTTGATGTGGTATATACATTGTATGTGGATGTGTCATTGTATTGCAACCAGGAGTGAAATGTGGCATAATTGGAATATGGCTTTTAAACAAAAACAGAATAGACAAAAGCAAAGTACCAAATCAATATCATGATGCTGCTGCATTATATACATTAAAATATCATCATCAACAGTTTTATATTTCTTTATAGTTTTGATAATAATATAATAACAATAATATAAAATTAATAACAATAATAATAATGATAATGAATATAATTATAATAATTCCAGTATCTTTCGTAAAATTTCATTCGAAGCAGTGCTTAAATAATCCTGTAGTCATTCCTCCATTTTAGTATCGTCAAAACTGAGATCAAATAGCATGAGAAATAATTTTTTCCTAACTCTCAAATTTCACTGTTATTTGCTTCAAGTTTAGGAATATAAGATTATTTTATTAAAACAATTTAATAGTCACAAACAACACACCAAACATATTAAAAATAGTGCATTTTCAAATCAATAAAAATAACCTTAAAACACAGAAAAGATTTACGTGTTTTCTTCTATCGTGCTTTACTAAAACTGACAGGAAAGGCACTGATCCAGTATGTTTTGCGCGTAAAGACAAGAGCGAGAGGTTGATCTCCTGGCGATATGGTTTCTGTGGAGATTTTCGTGTGGGGTGATATTAAGTGGTGATGTTAACAGGAGAGCAGTATCTCGGCGTACGGTTTGTGTGAAGGATATTTGCTGGATGAGGGGTCTCTGTGGATGTTGTGTTACTAAATAATCTCTTTGATTTACAGCCCATATCCCCTCGCACATCACATTTACTAGGAATGTTGCAGTTAGGGCTCTGATTTGATTCCTTCACTTCCTCCTCAAACCTCAGAAAAACCCAAAATTGTAAAAAGTACAAAAAAAAACCGTTTCCCTACCGATAGCGAAAGTTACACTTGAAACCAGAAAAATTTCAATACGATAATTTGGATATCTAAAACACCTTTATTCAAAGAAATATCAGGCTGTCAGTTTAATGAAAACTCTACGTAACACAGTGTTTGACTTGCTATGTTCCAATAAAAATTGCAACGTCTATATAATGCCGATTCAATGTTGCGATATCCGGCCAAACACGAACTTGGATTAAAATTTAATTGCAATTGGTTAGGAGCATGAATCAACGTGAAATAAATGTCTTTGTTAAAAAGTTAAATAGTCGTTGGTTAAACGAAGTTGCTCTTGTTCGCAACAAAACATCAATTTATCCGAAGTTTAATTAATGTTTTAAACTGTTGAATTGACACCAGAATATCGGAGCTGTATAATCCATGTCTTTCCATTATCGGCCGCTAAACACTCTTTTTCGATTTTCATGATTAAGCAAAACCCCATATTAATCCGACCTCGGTTGCGATCTCTGTTCACCCCTTATACAACGTCATAATCTTTGCGGAAATTACTAAATTATTAAACGTCATTCACACCAAGATGAAATCCACTATACTAAGACTTTTACTGTATGCTATCGCAATGTATGTTGCATTTGATAGCATAGCCATATCAAATACGTCCTCACGGCTGATATTAGAGTTAAAAGAGATTTTTACACATGTAAACATTTATACACATACACGCAGGGTAGTTAATACGTCGTCACAGCTAATGTTAGAGTTAAGAGAGATTTTTACACATGTACACATTTATACACATACACGCAGGGTAGTTAATATGTCGTCACAGCTGATGTTGGAGTTAAGAGAGATTTTTACACATGTACACATTTATACACATACACGCAGGGTAGTTAATATGTCGTCACAGCTGATGTTGGAGTTAAGAGAGATTTTTACACATGTACACATTTATACACATACACGCAGGGTAGTTAATATGTCGTCACAGCTGATGTTAGAGTTAAGAGAGATTTTTAAACATGTACACATTTATACACATACACACAGAGTAGTTAAGCAATAACGCTCTGCTTCGTGTCATTCATTGGTTTTACAATGATTTGCTATAATAAACACAAACGTTATATCTTCTCACCTCTAGTACTGCCCCTCAGACAATGTTACGTGTAAGATACTGTTTCATGCAAGATGTTTTCGACATGATATCGATTTGGGCATATGTACTAATCGGCCGTAAAATTGCATTGTTTTTTGTGTGCAAACATGTAATTATGAATTAAAAGGCAATCCAATAACAGTAAATGTAGTCTGGTATCTATCGAGAAAGAAATGAAGAATTCCCGCGAAATGCGAAAGAAGCCAGACATATTCACCCGGACGACATTCAATAATGACTGTGTTGCTGCTGTACTCATTTACTGTACTTGTGTCAGCCATAACAACGAGTCGCATGACGGTTTCGTTGCCCCTTTTCAGATCAACTTTAGCCTGTCCTCCACTTAGCGTCCACAATGAAAACAAGGAACAAATATATGAAATTCCTCAAACAAATAAATGTTCTGTTATTCGGGTTATAAGCCCGGCCAATATTTACAAGTGCGTAATGAAGTATGGCAGGCTCATTCACTGCAAGATTTAACATGGATTCCCCTGAAGAAGCACTCAAGCTAACGAAATATTCATTTTTATCTTCAAGTATCTTGGATTCGAAACTTTAAGCTCTCTAATTGATTTTGAAGACTTCGTACCATGCTGACAAGAGATGGAGTTACAACATATATCGTCTCTGTCTGCAGATAGGGAGTTTCCTTGTACGGTGTATGCTCTTTTAAAACCTTATTCTTGATAATAGCGTATCTTTTCAAGTGCGGTGAATCTCTAAAACTAAAGTCAGCCTCTCTTATGCTTTTGGGGCTGCGTAATCCTCTTTCTAAGGGTAGTTTCCTTGTGTTTGACAGTTTGACGTATGCAGGCTCGATGAGTACAAAAATAGCTCAAAGAACATGACAATATGCATAGGACTTACGAAACTGCTATTTGGCTAGTTATTCCAGACTAGGGGTGTGACGGTACGCTATGTCCACGGTTCGGTTCGGTTCGGTTCGGTACACTTAAGTTATTCGGTTCGGTTCGGTTTTTTCGGTACGATTTTGCAAAAATTATTAAAATTTTGCCGAAATGATAAATATTTGTATTTAGCGAAATATTTATCGTATAACACCCAATAATGGCTTCTAGCCATGTGATTGAAGCAGAAACACCAGTTAATTAAGTTTATAAAGCACAAATTGATAAATTAAAAGAATACTTTTCAAAAAAAAATAAAGCATCACTCCTTTAATATTTATTCAGTGACGAAGCATCTCAAACAGGTCTTCCCAAAGGAGGAGGCCTAATAATGAATTTAGTAATCATAAAATTGTTTTGCTTATTATCCCCTCGCCCAATTTTGTTGGCGAAGGGGATGTAGGATTTGGTTTGTCCGTCCGTCCGTCCCGCTTTTGGGTAGTGGTCTGGTATGCACAACTCCTCCGAACGGGTAAGCACGCACATTTCAAATCCTATACAGATTTACTCCTCATGTAAAAAAGGGCGAGGGAATTTGCAGCATTCCTTTGCTCTTGTTTAACAAGGTGTTCATTTTTTAACAACAAATGTCTCGGAATTCTCGTGAAATATTTAAAAAGTCACAGGAACTACAATCAAGCATAAATATCTCAAATAACAATCAATTTACATGTCACTCCGCATCATCAATTAAGTGAAAAACACCGTATTATTTAAAATAAGAACTCTGAAACAAATCAGAAACCAGATATTTTTTTTTGGCAAGCTATTCCAGAATAGACTACCGATAATTCGAATGTCACAGAAATCGAATAATGCTTCGCTTTTCTGATAACAAAGGGTAAAAAGAAGTTGAAAAATGGAATCTACATTGGCTGCTTATCAGAATATCGGTAGCTCAGTATTAAACTAGAACCTCATTTCGCCAGCGAAATGTTAAACACTTGACAACAATGAAAACGAAAAAATGCTTCCTTCAATGGGTTATTTCTTGAGGAATATATTGCAAACAACTCAGCTTGAATTCGTCTTATAAGCCGAGAAGTGTTTGGCTTTTGTTGACTCAAAGGTTTGACTGACTGATCAGGCATACGCCGTGTTATTTATTTGCACAGTGAGAGCTCACACAAAGCTGAGCAACTTTGTGCTCTGTGCTATGCGTGAAATGCTCCGCATTTACTTGCAAAAAATACACTCTTTTCACATGGCGTTTTAAACAAGAAAACGAAAATAAAAAGTTCTACCTAAGTCCCAAGTTTCGTGGCCCTAGGGCCCGTAGTGCCAGTGGAGGAGATGACACAAGAAATCCGAACCCTGCCAAGAAAAAAAGATACCAACGGCTGCTTGCACAAATTCATGAACATCTTGCAAGCCAAAGGGTTGTCAAGTGTTAATAATCTATTGAAATTTAAAAGTTTAAAAAAATTTATTTGTATTTCCTTTTTCATATTTTTTGTTTACAAGGAAAGAAAATAAGTTGTTTATGTAGTCTGCAACATAACATTATGAATTATTGAAAAGAATCGATTTCTGTGACATTCGAATTATCGGTAGTACGGGGGAACAGCCTACTAGAAAATATCTGGTTTCTTATTTGTTTCAGAATTCTTATTTTATATAATACGATGTAAAAAGTATAGCCTGTAACAATCATTGCAGTTTTGCACTAACTTAAGTTTCAGTATATCACATAGCAGTCATTCAGTTTTGTTAGCAAATTCAACTTAAGAACATTTACAGAGGTTCTTAGTTACAATGCCATAAACAAAACGCATTTACACATGTTATAAGAAGCTTTAAACCTTGAAGTATACTTAGGAAACATAATGTTAATTTCGCTGAGGGAAGAGTTCAAATTCAAATGTCGAGTGATAAGTTCTCAAAATTGACATATTTTTCTTTTTTAAAAAAGCGCGAATCAGTATTTTATTTTATCGCTTCTACTATCAGTGAAAAAATTAAACAAAAAACCGAAAATACCGCGGTTTTTCTCTTTCGGTTTTTTAACCGAACCGAACCGAAGAACCGCGGTTGGTTTTCGGTTACGATACGAACCGTCACACCCCTATTCCAGACCATTGCAAATATATTTCCCTGTGTTTTAATTTCACGTAAGCACAGGTAATATTTCATAACCAGTTCTCGACGCCTTATTTTTCAGTAAAATTGTGGTTATATTTCGAATAGAATTAATCTTAAATAACAAACTGCTTTATATAACATATTTTTAGTTTTATTTTAGTTAAAACCTAATAACCGAAATTGTCTGTTGCTCGGTTTGCTCGCGATGGAGGAAACTAAGCGCATTACTTAATCAGAACCAATAATTGCAAAGGTACAATATAATGCCACTGCTCTCAGCTATTTGTAGTGGTAAATTAACAACAGAACAACATAATTATGTTTGCCAAATTGTATAATTAATTTTAAGAAAATTGAATAGACATTCTCATAAGAATTTGTACCCATTTGAAAATAAATTACTTTTCTGTTGCCGTTCTGCTATACTGAAAATTGTTTAGGAACTCAAATACCAAAGTTGACCAAATACGATACATGCTCTTTTAAAACCTTATTCTTGATAATAGCGTGTCTTTTTAAGTGCAGTGAATCTCTAAAACGTCAGCCTCTCTTATGCTTTTGAGGCTGTGGAATCCTCTTTCTAAAATCTCCAAGAGTAGGAACGCAGATGTTGAGAAATTCTGATATAATAATATTAATGTTTAAGATGGATATCTCTAAATGAGAGAAGCGCCATAAAATTGTTTAAAGGTATGCAAAATTGTTCTGACGTCTCTAATATAACAAAACCCAGATATACAAAGAAAATTATTCTTTTACATGGAAATGTAGGATTTATCAGAAATTATTACACATATTTAAAGGGGTTTAAGAGGGAAGGAAGTATTATAAATTTCTTCAATAAACAATTACGTCAATTATTTTGAGTCTTATCTCTATTTTTTGTCAATTCCATACATAAATATTTGAAAGTTAATTTAAATCATTCCATCTTTCTTTAATTGTAGCAAAATTTGTATTTTTCTCTGGTGCGATGACAACGATTGCTTACGGAGCCATAACACTGCAAAATAGCTTTATACTGAAGCCGTTGCTATAAAGTCACTTTTCATGTGAATGGGAGGGTGATCATACAACTTCTTAATAGAGACGCAAAAATGAATGTTTTTACTTCTTTTATGAAGGAAAACGAAACAGAGACTATTCTATAATGACTCTCTTACAATATTACGATTGAACAGAAGACTGGGGTAAACAAAGTTCATTTGTTCTGACATGAGTATGCACATAATGGTATGTATATCGAATGTGAGTTAGTAGAGAAAAGTGACCAGGAATTGAAAAAAACAAAACACTTGCAGGGAATATACACAAATATACGAGAATTACCAAAAGGATGGAATTATATATTGTAATCACAAATACAAATGAAAGTGCAATGACGTGTTATTTAAGGTCACTATGGCGCAAATTTAGTACATTAAAATTTCGCCTTTTCTATAGACCTTATTTACCAAATGATTTCTGCTCCAAGGTGTCACTATGCTCCAAGGTGTCACTATGCTCCAAGGTGTCACTATGCTCTGTTCCTCGCATTTGTCAACGTGCATGCAGGTAATGAACAAAAATTATGCGTAAGTGATTTCTTAACAGTAATATTAATATTTCGTTATGCTTATACAATTAGTGTGATTCCTTAAGCAACATTACTTTATATTTCAGGAAAAGAGTTTTTTAACTTTATTTATTTTTACTCTATTTGAGAATTGTGTTATAACTTGAGGATTTGATAATGATATTAACATTGGAAAAAATGAATTTATATGTCAAAATAATTATGCGTCCAATTATTCACTTATATTAATAATATTAATAATATTTATTGCTCTTGTTCGTCCTTTTTGTATACAATTAATGCAAATTATACTTAAATGAGTTCATGTTTTGCCAGAATTCGTGGAAGCAAACCCTCAGGAGAGCTCTATAGAGAGAATAAGCAGAAACATGATACAGGAACATGATAATGTACTGCCAATCCTATGTCATACTGAATAGCATGGAGGGTGTACAGTTTTTTTGAACATCATTTTTACTTATCTCAGTAGTGCCGGTATAGATTTAGATCCGTTCTTTTTTCTCATTGGTATGTGTATCCCAGCAAGACGAAGTAGTTATTTGGAGCTCACACGTAATTTTTTCACTCTGAACTGATACAAGAACATTGAGCCGATAAGTTAAATTGTGTCTTTTGCTACCACATACGAGTACGTCCGAGGAATATGACCTTCTGGTGTTCAGCAGTACAACGTGCCTGGCACATAGAATATACAAATACTAAAGACGTCATAATAAACAACATATCAATTTTGCTTAACGTCTTAGTCAATTTAAATATATTAATAAATTTCATATTATAGAAAGTTTTATGTTGGATGTTTAATTGCTCTAATTGATTCCAGATCTCCAACTTCGTAAGCAAGGTGTCCCCCTCTTACTTCATAGAAAAGGTATTTTATTCACCCAGAAATATCCTATCATCCTCTCCCCACAGGGAAGATTATAGATTTTATAGGACTAAAATCTTAGGTAGTAGCTCTGTTATCTTAGAGCAATTTTGCAGATCCGTTATGCTTATAGTTAACCATTTCTTATATTTATTTATGTGTCAAATTGATAACGCTTAAACTTAAAAATATTGTTTTGACCAATCTTGTTCTGAATGTACACAGCTGATGAAAAATCGCCATTTGGATGTAATTTGGTGTAACCTTTCAATAGAAAGTTTTTTTAGAATCCTCCTGTCCATCCTGAGTCATATTAGGTAATATATTTGGTGTAAATTGTAATCTAAAGTGTAAATTAGCCATTCTTCCTTATTTCACTTATTATGATCAATCAGTTCTCTTCTTATATCAAAATGGATGCGTGTCAAAGTGCATCAAGAAGATAATGCATGTTACAAGTAGATAAAAGGTTAAGCATATCAACAGGAAAAAGCAAGGTACATGTGGATGATACATTAACGAGGCAGAGTACGTTATCACTCGGAAGGTATTTAAGGACGTTTGGATTTTGTGCAGTCTGGTTTAAACCGGTGTATCACAATTCACACCAGATGCCTGAGATTGACATTGCCACTGCTGCAAAGTGACGAGAACAACGTTGCATTTTTGGGCTCCTTTCTTCGTGGTATGAATCTGAGATCTCCGAACACATTTTGTTGTGGTACTCTTTATAACTATATTATTTTTGAAAGTTGTTATTTCGTGAGAAAATCTTAAACGACACGAATAACATACTCTTTTTCCTTCATAACACTATAACAGAATACTATGATCTTATGAAATGTAGCATTCAAAACTGAAACATATCCATATCTGTAAGATGTATGTTATGATAATAATTAATTTAAGTTATAACTTTGGTACAAAAATTAAAATTAATTGATCCCAAAATGTGCTTAATTTCGTCTAATAGGGTGAACGATTGTGAGCATGATTTAGAAGTATTACAAATAACTACAGAAAACTTTTGAAGTGTAGCGTAGTATTTCAGGATTAATAGCTTTTTTTCATTTTGTATTGTTTCTATTGATGACGGCAAATGAATTTCTCGATTAAACTGTTAACAGTTCTCTCTGTATCGCATACAGAATAGGCAGTACGCAAGAAAATGGCATTTTGTTGAACACGAGTAACTAATAAACGATAAACAGGTGGCTTTAGTAAGTTATAACTGTGGTAAGAATGAGTTTCAGAAGCACCCTTTGGTTGTTCGCACAATTTTCTTCATTATTATGTATTTAATATTTCGCGAATTGGATCACTTTGGGTGAAGTGTCTTTCCTATAGTAGTCATCAATTTTAATGTATGAATGGATAAAACATTTTGTTATTAATATAAATTTGATTTGCACTTTCTTTTCTTTTTAATGACAATCACTTTCAGTGTCTGTCTTTTCAGTTTTAAAAATATTTAATAAATTTAAAAGTAGTAAATTTCAGATTACAGAAAGTTTTACTCTCATGAGAAAATTATTACATAATGAAAAAATTACATATGTAAAATTAGTTATTAGTTTACAACTGTAAAATTAGTTATATAGCTGGCCACTTTGACGTAATCCGTTGACAATATTTATATTTACATTAAACAGCTGCAGAGAAATTACGAGTAAACTTTTATCATTCTTTTGTTTAAACGGGGAAACTGAACAGAACTGTTAGTTATTAGTTTAAGTGCATGACTACAATGACTAAGACAAGAAAATGTGTGTAGGAATACAGGGCAATGCATATACCGTTTTAATGAAGCTTTTTCTTAGTAATGTGCATTTAATAACCTGAGGGTATGATCAAGGCGAATAGTGGGAAAATATGTATATGAACGACGGTTGGACCAGAACAACCGGCTGACGAAGTAACATGCCATGGTGGGAAGTTCCAACAACCCATTCTACCTTATTTATTTTGCGAATATAAAATGAACCTTTTTGTACGGATGACATTTAAGTAAACCCGAAATTTTTATTTTGACTTCTCCTTCACCTTGTTGGAGGGGCAATTATGTGTTGTAATCCAAATACACATATAAACTATGCAAGGGCCTGTTATTTAAGTTCACTATGGTGGAAATCCTATATGTTAAAAATTTGCATTTCCTACGGCATTTACTTGCAAATGATTTCTGCTTTAATGTATTTGTTAGCTGTGCATTTAATTTTGCGGGTGCGTGGTTTTCCCTTTTCTCTTTTTGTTTTTTGGGGGTGAAAGGAAGTAAAACTAAAATAAGGAAGTAAAACTAGTGGCAAAATAAACAAAAGAAGTAAATATTCTTTGTAAATCTAGCGTAAGCCAAGCATATTGAAGTGTCACTCTGAACTTCAGGACATTAGATTTTCATTAAGGCAAACCACCTTGTGACAAATCTATCACTATTGACACCAGATGTCTCCATTTGCATTGTTGTGATTAAAGTATAGTTAATTTTTCTTATGTTTATGTTTTAGCGTGATTGCTTAGACAACAATTATTTATAGTTTAGGAAGGGTCTGTTTTAAATATCATGCTTTGTTTAATAATTGTATGATTTGAGCATTTCGTAATAATATTAATATTTTCTACTCTTAAGCTTCTACTTTTTATCGAAACATGATAAAGTACTACAAAACTGTGAACATAACTTGAAAAAAATGAAAGTGTGTTAAGCATTTATTACTATCAAATTTCAAGCATTGCATCTTTTTCAGAACTTTGAAACTTCGCGCAAGTAGAATTGAAGAAATTGAATTCTCAATTAAGCCTTTAAAAACCTTGTTTGTACATTCTTTAAACACGTATAACTCATAACACTTTTTGGATAAACAAATGCCGCTATAATGAGTGACAGATATGGTGACCATTGCCTTTGCATTTCATTTTTGCAAAGGTATAGTAGTTCAAATGGTTTCTTGAAATTACTGCATTTCCCTTCTTATACTTGAAAGATTTTGTAAGATATTATTGATTTACGAATTCTGGAAGCTTCAATTTTGCTTTTTATTTATTTTTATGTATTTGACAAAATAATATCATCACAATATTCTCTCACATTTACACATCACTGACTGGCGAAACATAATTAGCTTAATCACTATTTGTCCATTTAAATTTTACTTTACTTTATATCCGACAACTTTTATCCAGCAACATTTCAGCTCACATGGTTTGATCAGACATATATCTTCTCAACTAATTTCTTTTTACACCAATATGTAAATTATATGCCATTTATTCAAACAGACCAGAGAGTCAATGCCGTTAACAGAAAAAGATATTTCTCTATTCTCAATGAAAGCTTTTGTACTTTGCATTTTCACTAATTTCTATTTTTCTTGTTTTTCCTACAAATATCTTGAAACGAGAAGTGAATATTCCCTATTCTCTTTTAGTTCTTTATTACACCTCCTATGAGATGTCATGGATAAAGTTTTATTGGATCAAGTTCGAGATTTTTTCAAATATACTATTTTGAATCTTCAGTTTTTGCTTTGTGAAACAAAATAACAGTTATGGTCACAATATTCACAACATTTTGTAGCAAGTATTTATCTCCCCACACATTGAGCATAGAAAGAGTTACAGAACCACTATATAACGCCTTTGTTGTAGCCCCGTATCTAGGTCAAGCTAGATGTTGAGGTTTAATGGCCATGTGAAACAGGAAATACCGTACATTGAAAAGTTTTCGTTTGCTTATTGGATTATTTCATTCTCAACTCATATTTTTGCAAGGAGAGCCTATTGCAATATATATTTTAATTGAAAATAAAGTTGATTCAAATGTGTTATTACAATAGATGTGACAGTTAAAGTATAGGTCATAAATCTTAGGCAGGATTGTTAAGAATCACATTCTTCTTGATATCGGTCATCGTATTTATGAGATTAATCTGTATTAATGTCATATACTTTAGCACTAATATTATTTTTCCAGCAGTAAAAATGTTCAGGTGACGTAGAGCTAAGACATACATAGCTAAAAACATAACTGTACCATAAAACACGACTTTTTTTCTTTGTGCAAAAGTTAGGGAATAAACCGAAGGCTTATACCAGTGAATGTAGTCTGGTATCTATCAGGAAAGAAATAAAGGCTTCCTGCTGAAGTGGATCGCAGCCAGACTTGTTCCCCCTGGCGACATTCCACAACGACTGAATTACCGCTGTGCTCATGTACTGTGCTCGAGTCTGCCCTAACCACAGTTCTCATGATAGTTTCTGTGCCTTTTGTCAAGTCAACAAAGGCATGACTGTGACTTTGCGTCCACAATGACACAAGAAACAAATATATGCCATTACTAGGGCAAACAAATAACCCATTATTCGGATTATAAGCATTACCAATGTTTATAAGTGCGTGATTAAATATCACAGGTTGATTTTCCACAAGAATGATCGAGATATCCTGCGAGGATGCAGTGAAGCCTACGAAGTCTTCGTCTTTACCTGTAAGTATCTGAACTTGATTTGTTAAGCTTAACACTTCATTTTGAAGATTTAACACAGTGCCCTGGAGTGTCTGTAGCATTGTCCACATACGACACATGTCCGTGGGCATATGATCTTCTTCTGCATGACAGTCCACTGTTTCCTGGCAAGTAACATTCGTAAACAATACAAATGACAGAATAAAAGAAAGACGGACTAACATTTTGTTATCAACAGATATTTTATATCCTGTTGTATGCTGTTCTCGTATCCGTTTTTAAACGAAAAATCACCTTTAGCTATTTCTGTTCAGTTTCAATTTTGGGTCAATTTTATATGCTTTGTGCTAATTTAATTTAAGATTACGGAGAGCGTCATAAAGCGTCATGTGTATATTGTATTGCACTAAAACATTTAAGTTCTTTAGCTGGAATTATATGCATATCTTGTATTTCGTATATATAATTAAACATGTTAGGCCAACATATAGCTTTGATACAACACCTTATTTGCCCAACACGACATTAAACAGTTCCAGGGACCTTCTGTACAAACTATTATTACGTTTAAGCACGGGGACAAGCAGAAAAATACAGTTTGTTTACTAACCTGAAGGCACGATTAACCCAAATAGCTGAAAAATGTATGTATGAGCGCAGATATAAATAGCACCACAATGCAAAATCAGCAGCTTACAGTGCTGCGTAGATTTAGTGAACCCTTCATTATTTTTTCACATTGTGCCAGTTTATTATGCAAGAAAAATATAATTTATGAAGTGTGGCCACTTTAGATAAACGGCTGATACTTTTGAATTCTCTGATAAGTGCTCTAAATCAGTGCGTCTGCGTAGCCTAGCAAGCGCAAGGGATAACCGGCACAACGCTCTAAAACTGATCTAACCGTCACTGCCTTTGCAGAAATGATCGGTGTCCTCCTTGTAGTGAGAATGTGATTTTTTACCAAATTATATAGAAATGAAAAGTGCTATGAATTGCTATTTTAAGATCACTTTGAGACCTAATTATAACAATATAGAGATAAAAATTGTATAACAGATCAATAAATAATAAATTTGCAAATATTGTATTTAGTTATTTGTTAAAATAACATGTCCACATGTTATTTTAACAAATTACATGTCCAAATTTTCACTTAAGAAAACACTTAATGTTCTGGTTGGTTTTTTGCGTATGCAGTTAATGGAAATCATATTTAAGTATTTTCATGTTTTTGTCAAAATAGATCACAGAAAGGACTATTCACATTAAGTGAGATGAGTGCGAATTGTTCATATATATTTTATACCTTCTATATTACTCAAGTTGACTTATGGATGGCAGCAGATTATTGTGCTGCCGCCTGTTTATTCTACTCTCACATTTTCTAGCTACTTTTTTCATTGTATGTTCACATAGAATTACAAGCACGATTTTCCATTACTTGTGTATACTGAGGACAAACATGGTCAACAATATTTTCTAAGTGGCACGTTGAAGCATGATTAAGTTGGACCATAAATAAATAAAAGAAATGTTTAACTATTAGTATTGCGGATCTGATGTAGCCTGTGATACAATGGTGTATGTTCTATCTATAGAGCCTTTATATGTATTTTCCGACTTATTTTAAATATCATGTCCTTAGGGTTTACAAACAAAAATGAAATGAAGCATAATTTTTCCCCTTTAGCTGTGTACAGAGCGGATACGCAAGGGAAACAAAGATTATCTTAAGCTACCAGGAGAACCGTGATTAGTGTGAGAAATAAACATGGCCTGAACATAATAGAGCCACTATTTAGGGTGGTAGTCCTATAAAGTCTATAGGAGACGATATGAAATGTCCGAGTGAGGAAAGTAACTTTTTTACTAAGGAAGTAACATTAGTTAGGACTATATAATCAAACAACTAGAAAGTTATCATTTTAATTACTTATTGTTGAGGAGTCATTGGTCCTTATTCTGCTCCTGCTTTCACCTGAGTTCATACACACAATTCAACCACTGCTATAATCGTCTCTTTAGAATAGTGAGTAAACAATGATCTCTTTATTTGTCATTTTCTCTTTAATATAAGTTTCCTTAAGCTATTTATTGTAACAATAATATTAACTCTTTAATGTTCTAAATTACATATATAGGTTTCGTTAATTTGACAGACATAATTATATATAAGAAACGCCAAGTCATGAATATAAATTCAGTTGGAAATCTGGAATGTATTAGAGCAATTAAATATGCACAACCTTACACCTTCTATGATTCCAAATTGATCAATATGTACAAATCAATAGTGCATATCAATAAATATGTGCTTTACAGCAGGCAAGCGATTGTCACAGACGTTACTGAGTGAGATTTTTATAACAGAGTCACTATTTAGTTGTGAAAAATAAACTAAGTATTCTTCAGTAATTTTATTTATTTCGAAACTTGACAAGAGATTAACATTCCAAAAGTGTCCGAAAACCAAAATCTAAAATCCAAATCTGAATCTAAATCTGCCCTCTCGAGCCGGGATCGGGGTTATATACCGGACAATGGAATGCCGTTAGTTCCACACGCTTAAACCTAATTCACATTGGAATTCCTTTGTTCTGCAGGTGTGTCTTTTTTAGCTGAGGTGAACAGATTTTTAATTACTTTGTTTACGATTTTAGAAGGATACACAGTGACATAAATGCGAGATAAATATTCTTAATGTTTGAAGCCTTGTTCATCCAGGGTTATTTCCAAAACTGGATGCTGTGAAAATACCATAAACTAAATTAACGAGAGAACATAAAAATAAAGGAAGATTGCTTATCTCCCTATTAACCTTTTAATGAGTTGCACGTGTAAGTGGTAAGATTTAGTAACAAGCTTGACGCTGCTGATAAACCCATAAAGGAAATTTTAATTCGCACGTTAAAATAAACCTTTGTTAAGATAACATATTAAGCATAAGAAGGGGCTCTGTTACACTCGCCGCACCTTAAAATCACAAAGACATCTTGACTATTGTGATCTAAACTTATCATCTATAAGTTTTTTAAACGTAAACAAAGGAACTTCTTACATAAATAAATCAATTAAGTGTTAATAGTGATTACACAATGTTCTAGCGTCTTTTCAATAGTCACATTATACTCAGCTTGCAAGTAATATGTTTAAAACTAAAAGGATATGCATTTAAATAGGTTCAACGCCCTTTAACCCTTCACGAAAGGAGGTAATAGACTAAAAGCTTTTCCCGGCTAATTAAAGCAAGGATAACTTCTTTCAGAAACCCAAACGCATACTCTATAGAATTAAACTCTTTAAACTTATAGAACAGACTAACAGATGGTGTCAGCCATGCGTCCTCTAGACTAAAGATTCACCATAGTTTCAACCGAGCGTAAACAACCAATGAAATTTAACTAATACGCTTCAGTAATTTCTAGGCGCACAGTCTACCACTAAACATTATACATCATACATCTTTCATTACACATGACTTTAATAAAATACATTAAAATGGATTTCTACAAACACTTTGTATCAAATGTCCCAAGGATATGCTCAGTAAAATATAAATAACATGTGGTATGTATGTTTAAATTGAGGTGCTTATAAATGTCACTGTATAGTCTTCGTTGGATCCCATTCTTTTTCTTTGCTCTCCGACCGTAGCGGTAGAGTCAGTTCTCCTCCTCTGTCCTCCCACTGTAGCTGTAGATCCCACCACATTCCTCAGGCTTTCTCGTGACAAATTACCCATTAATGTAAGATCCGCACCGTCAGAAACTTCAGGTTCTGGCGGTTCAGTATCTCCCTGAAATGTCACCTTATAACCAGCACGTTTTTTGTTCTTTTTCGGAATAAAATAACATGACCCAGACGAATGAATGTAAAAACAAGGCCAATAATTAGTGATATAATAATAATTAACAAGACCAGTTTTAACCAAAACGGAGAATTAGACAAATTATTTGAAATAACAGAATTTTGGTGCTTAAGCTTTAGGTCGTGCATTATTAATTCTAATTGTTCTAAAGGGATATCAGAAACACCTGTCAAAATTTTCTGTTCACCCTGAAGAGTCTGTCCCAATTTTTGAAACTTGGCAAATATAGTGGCAGTATGATTCCATAAATCAGGGCTCATTTTATTTAGTTTTATCTCACTTTCAACTTGTAACTTAGCTTCAATATTGATATTTCCACTTTCATAAATGGGAAGATAAAAGAATGGAGATTCAATTCCACAACCATCTTCTAATTCAATAATATTTAGACCTTTATCTAGCGTTTTTGTTTTATTTTCCTTACCTAAACCAATGCAAAATTTTTGTATTTGAAACGAACTCGGGGTGGATACAACCCATTTGCCGTAAGACAAATATTTGACCGTGGGGTAAGCATTAACTGATGAGATTCGATTAGAGCAATGTTTTGTTATTTTCTCCGGGTTTCTTGAATATAAAGAAAGAACACAAGACGGGAATTTGTCCATATTATACAGGGGTAATTTTAATTTGCAAACAGGAGTCTGTTGGCAAATATCTTTTTCCCCTTTGTTTAAAAGGAGTACCGACGGCGGGTATTTGAAATTACCAAATAATTTCGTATTCGGACGATAATTCAGCTAAAACATCATGAAATGGCAATGGAACTACCTTAAATACCTCATATTTTGCATTTTCAGGCAGTATTGGTATTGCTAATAGCACATGAAATTTAGATCTGCCGGGAACAAGCATAGGATGAAGAAATTTATAGTACGATAACATTTCAATATCACGCATATAAAAAGGTAAAAACATGGACTCAGGCAGTTTATGTTTAATTTGTCGAACAAGTTGAGAACAAGTTGAGAGGGTGGAAATAATGTAATAGGTAATTTTCCTTGAATGCAAGCTTCGAGTTGATTTATAAGTAAATATAAAGATTGTTCAATGCGTTTAATAGTGTCAGACACAACATGGAAAATGTCATGGATGCGATTGATCAGTTGTGCATACTGTATTTCGGGAAGAATATTTTTAGAAATTTCGTCCATAACACTTTGCATTTCTTCATGTAATAAGGAAGTAGTTTCTTGCAGATATTGAATAGAGTCCCGATTTATTTGAACATCATTATGAGTCGTATTGAGGATACTTATGCTATTTTCAACTATATGAACTAATTCATTTTGAGAATCTTTAATCATGAAAAGGGCTCGCTTCAATGCATTAAAATTTTTCTCGGATACTGTCCCAAATAAACTCTGTAAAAGTTCACCAACGAACGCAATAGTGGCTCGTTTAGACCTTGTTTTATATGTTTTGAGGGCTAAAGTCATTAAATCTAGCCAAAATTAAATCAAAGTTCGCGTCAAAATGTAAAACTTTTCGCTGCAGGAGATGGTTTACATCAATATGTATATCGTTCATCTGGTTGTTTTGTGACATTTCAAAGCCATGTTGCTTCATATTTTCAAAAGCAACACTAAACGTTAAAATTGCTTTGCGGATTACATTAATCTGATTCTCATAGGGTGTTAAATCCAATGTCAAAGTCACAAGCCATGAGTTGTATGATATATAAACGGGATCGTGTTGTACAAAGAAAACACTTGCATTTGCAATTGTCAGTAGAACGGGGAAGAGCAAGGTGAAATAAGTGTGTGTGATCATTCTGCAATAAAAAGAAACCATATTCTTTTTAAGGCATTATATAGATACGGACTTGCGTTATCTAATATAAGAAAATTCACAACAATAAATGAATTTTTCTTTGAATGCCTGCATGACCATATTACGTCAACAAAAGTTAAGTGTCGTATGAATTTTGTTTAGTGAATTGAAGTAAATTTATGTACAAATATTTACAATTCAAATCAAATCACAATTCATTTTCTAAATAAGGGCCAGTTATTCAGATGTGAAAAATGACTTGATTTTACATCGGGCTTAATTTAGCCAAAATATGCATACGTTAAAGCACGGAGTACACGCAAACGTTTGGCATGAGCATCATCAAAACACTCGTCTTCAGAATCACAGTGTTTTCGTTTGTCAGAGCGTTCACATTCCATATCGGGGTCAACAAATAGTTGTGGTTCAGTAACATTATGGGGCGGTCGTTGTGTGTCATGGTCATCTGAACATGATCGTTTCCTTTTTCGAGGGGGTTCTGATATTTGGGGCATAAGTAACGGTGTTGGGGAGTCATGAGGGTGCGAACCGTAATGGGCATTAGTTAGAGGCCTACTGGCTAATTTGGCTTTCCGCATGGGTTGAACACGGCGAGGGGTGTCTTCACTGCACTCTTCGTCAAGGTATTCTAGCTTATTACGTGGAACATCCCATACATGTTCTGGGTTAGCAGGTTGTAAATTCGCTTGGTGTGGGGTTGATGAGGGGCTTTGAAAAGACTCTTTTGTGAGATTTATGTGAAATGTGTTCTCTTCATGCGTGGGTGAGTGATCATTGCTTCGCGTTGTGTATGACTGAGGTTGTGACTCTGCTAAATTAATTTATAATGCTATTTGTTTTGGTTTTGTGCGTTCGGGGATATTTTTTGAGATTTGGTCTTTATCATTCTCTACGAAAGCTACTGGGGGTTTCCTTTTAAGAGAAAAATCGTGTAAAAGTTTCATTGGAATGACCAGAGGTTTACTGCCTTTTTCCAAAACTTTGGAGGAATACAGACCAGGCTGTTCCCAAAATACAGAGGAAAAAAGGGTTATTTTCTAACGGTAGGGGCACTTCGTCTGGATTCATTTTTGTTCTATTAAATTTACAATAATTTCGTGCTTTTTATAAGGTAAAATTTGATGAGTAACCTGCCACTAACCTGACTTTTGAATTCCATCGGGCTGCTTAAATGTCCCTCTGGATGCTTGTCTGTTGGGTTGCTGGCTGCTTTGCTATTGGGCTGCTTGTCTGTTGATTGATTTTCTTCTTTGTCCTCTGTATCGGATATTGTGATAGTTTCTGTTTCAGAGTCCGATAGAATTTCTATAATTTCGTTATTTATCGATCTTTCTTCTTGGTTTTCCGATTGACGAGAAATGACAAAATCTCCTAAACTCGTTTTTGAAATTATTTTCCATCGATTTTGCATATATTTCTGTTTATTTTATTTTTTATTTTCTGTTATTTATTCTGGTACACGGCACCAGTATAACAGAGTCACTATTTCGTTGTGAAAAATAAACTGAGTTTTTTTCAGTAATTTTATTTATTTCGAAACTTGACAAGAGATTAACATTCCAAAAGTGTCCGAAAACCAAAATCTAAAATCCAAATCTGAATCTAAATCTGCCCTCTCGAGCCGGGCTCGGGGTTATATACCGGACAATGGAATGCCGTTAGTTCCACACGCTTGAACCTAATTTACATTGGAATTCCTTTGTTCTGCAGGTGTGACTTTTTCAGCTGAGGTGAACAGATTTTTAATTACTTTGTTTACGATTTTAGAAGGATACACAGTGACATAAATGCGAGATAAATATTCTTAATGTTTGAAGCCTTGTTCATCCAGGGTTATTTCCAAAACTGGATGCTGTGAAAATACCATAAACTAAATTAACGAGAGAACATAAAAATAAAGGAAGATTGCTTATCTCCCTATTAACCTTTTAATGAGTTGCACGTGTAAGTGGTAAGATTTAGTAACAAGCTTGACGCTGCTGATAAAGCCATAAAGGAAATTTTAATTCGCACGTTAAAATAAACCTTTTGTTAAAATAACATATTAAGCATTCTAATTATAAGAAGGGGCTTTGTTACATTTTGTAACACTAAAATTTTCTAATCAGTAAAAATGCAACCTCTGTTTCGTTTCATTTGCATTTTTTTCCTGTATAACTTAAAAAATGACAGGTTATTGGAAGTTTTCATATTTCAATAGATTTGATAGGTTTAGATTGATTTGCTACATTAAACGTTTTCTCTGATTAAGACCCAGTTAAGAACCGAACTCACGCTCTGTCCAGTACTAGCAAATCAGACTTTTGCTTTTGTTGATCTGAAAGTAGTGTAATTATTATTATATTTATTAAATGAGAACCGTAAGATAAGAGCAAAGTATGCTTCTTAAATCAATAAACACGTTTTGTTGCGGTGCCTTTTTACTTAATTTATTGCTTATATTATATATTGAATAATTAATAAATGAGATTGCCATTATTTTTTAGTTTTCATTCTGCCTAAAAATACAAAAATACAACTAAATTCTGAACAATATTAAAAAAATAAAATATCCAGATTAAAAGCCTAATTGCTGCGATAATAATATGCGTGCGTGTGATAAAAATGTTATTTTTACTTTATACACATCGGCATTTTGAAATATTGCACCTAAATTTTCAGAAATTTTGAAGTTTTCTGTATAATTTTAGGATTTTCAGCATTTTCAAATTGCTTTTCACAACCAAGCCTTTTAAAAACTTTTTTTGATGTTCCCTTGGCATATAGATCTCCTACGAAGAGATTCTGTGCAGGCTTTAAACTGAAAGAAGTCACAAATATTACTGTGAAAGTTATAGCATCGTCGGTCTTCCCCCAACATCTTGTTTTTAACAGTAATTCGTTTAACTGATTGGTTTAACATTTCGATAACATTTCCACTTATTCAACATGGTTAGTATTTATGTGATGAAATTTATCTTTTTCCTATAAGTGTCGGAGACATGTCATTTCTATAGTCCCATTTTCCAAACAGTGGCTATTAATGTGCGTGATTAATTTTCTTAAATGGTATATTATTATGTGCATGAATAAGCAGGCTCACAAACGTCAAATGCATGTGTGCATGCGTAAACAGAACCACAAACGTCATTTGCATATGTGCATATATAAGAAGAATCGCAACGTCTGATTCTCGCGTCCGTAAACAGCAGAATAAAAAAGTGATGAGCATGAATGTGCATGAATAAACAAAAGCTCAGACGTCATATGCATGGGTACATGAATAGACAGACTCAGGTACGTTACATGCATCGGCACATGAATAGAAAGAATCAGGAATGTTACATACATGGGTACATAAATGGACAGAATTAGGAACGTTATATCCATAGAAACATGGATAGACATCATCAGGAATGTTACATTCATGGGCACATGAATAGACAGAATTAGCAACGTTACATGCATTAATACATAAATAAACAGAATTAGGAACGTTACATGCATGGGTACATGAATACACATAATTAGGAACGTTACATGGATGGGTACATGAATAAACAGATTCAGGAACGTTACGTGCATGGGTACATGAATAGATAGAATTAGGAATGTTACATGCATTGGTACATGAAAAACAGAATCAGCAACGTTACATGCATGGGTACATGAAAAGACAGAATTAGTGACGTTACATGCATGGGTACATGGATAGAGAGAATCAGTAATGTTACATGCATGGGTACATGGATAGACAGAATTAGGAAGCTTACATGCATGGGTACATGAATGGACAGAATCAGGAACGTTACATGCATTGGTACATGAATACACAGAATCAGGAACATTGCATGCATGGGTACATAGATAGACAGAATTAGGAATGTTACGTGGATAGGTACATGAAAAACAGAATCAGCAACTTTATATGCATGACTATATGAATAGAGAGAATCAGGAACGTTACATGCATGGGTATATGCATAGACAAAACCAGGGGTGCTATATGCATGGGTACATGGATAGACAGAATCAGGGATGTTACATGCATGGGTACAAGAATAAACAGAATTAGCAACGTTACATGCATAGGTACATGGATAGACAGAATCAGGAACGTTACATGCATGAGCACATGACTAGACAGAAACAGCAACGTTACCTACATGGGTACGTGAATAGACAGAATCAGGGGTGTTATATGCATGGGTACATGGATAGACAGAACCAGGGGTGTTATATGCATGGGTACATGGATAGACAGAACCAAGGGTGTTATATGCATGGCTACATGGATAGACAGAATCAGGGACGTTACATGCATGGATACATGAATAGACAGAACCAGGAACGTTACATACATGGATACATAGATATACAGAATCAAGAACACAGAGATCATTTTCAGCAAAGGGCTATTTTTATGTATCTTTGAAATAGCGCCATCGAAATCTTTGCATAAACTGAATGGAAGCCACCAATTCTCGCTTATCGAATGTAGATATTTAGACAATGTGATGTGGATCAGATCAGATTTTACTTAGTTCTCAGAATAGAATATTCTTACCTAATAAACATACCTTTTCAATGCGGATATAAATAGTATAAATAGTATATATATATATATATATTATATATATATATATATATACAACAATTTTTGGGGGTATAATAAAGACTCGATTTTGTCATTTAAAAGCAATTTGAAATATTCTCTGTTAGAGTGCTTTCTTACATTTATAAAATAAACAAGGAAGTCAGTTGAGGATTGCTTTAAAATTTCATCATTTAATTTACAAAATAGATTTTACCGATAATAAATAGTGACCTTTAGTTTATAGTAGTATACTACAATTTTATTGTAATCGTCTTTTAATACATTTTGAAGCCCACATTTTTGAAGCCCACAAAGGGGGCATACTTTTGGTCCCCTTTACTTTTGGGTCTACTTAAGAGCTAAATAATTTTCACGAATTGTCTCCTTTTTGCGGGCTTTACATGTGTGTGTGTGTGTGCTAACTTCAAAGCTTTGAAAAGATATTGAGTTTTGGGAATGCAGTATATGGAGTTATTAGGAAGAACGTTGTTACACTAAACTTTGCGCAAAATGTAGCATCAAATACTTTCAGCCAAAAATAAGGAAATCTTGCAGTGGCAGTTCTTTATTTTTATGCTCGTGTCAGCTGGGCACTTGACGCTAACATCATATGCACATCATTAACATCATTTTACACAGATATATAACAATAAATTAAGTAATATGACTCACAATGAGAAATGTTCATGATGGAAAATTAAAAACTAACACCCTCATATAGAGCAACAATATTTGTCGGGTGTGTATGATTGGAATACCTTATGTAAAATATTTAATGCAAAACTCCGCACTGCTGACATTATGGTCTCTTATCTGGCAATTAGGAAGTATTATTCATTTGTTTGACTTACTTTCTGATTGGTAATTGTGAGAAATCGTAGACAATTCTTCGGCTTGAAAGAATCTTGCATAACAATGATAATTAAACTATTAATGCAACCATAGAGCGTGAAAGAGATTAAGTATCATAGAGCTTTGGCACCTGGCACTATGTTGTCTATTTGTATGTGAGTGTGAATGAAAAAAATTGCTTTAACAAACGTTTCGCAATGGAAATCTAATAAAATTATTAGATAAAATATAGATGAAAGATGCAAAGATGTGTAAACGTAAAGGAATTTTAAATAATTTTCAAAAATTTAGTGAATTTAAAGTAAATTATAGATTTGACCAAAGAGTTACTTTGATGTGAATATTTATTGGCACTTTCATGTGCATAATATACTTACAATTGCAATACTTACAAGCATTAAATTATCTTGAAATGCAGATGAAGATGCAGTTCAAATGATTGATGTGAGATAATTATGTGTAAATGGCAATTATTATTCTTTTCATTTTGCAGTGATATAATAAATTTATATAATGCTTTTCATATTTTGTGACTAGCATGTGACTATTGTGAGACTGAGATGTAATTTACATGTGACTAACATATGAATTTTTCTTCACTTTATATTGCCCGTAGATATCGAAAGTCAACACATATCATTTCTGGATTAATCCCCTTTTCGGCAGAAAACTGCTCTCTTTCCCCATTTATCTGATTCTCGAGTTTAATTAGTTGGCTATACACTGAGATCAGTCGAGTCTGATTGGTTGGTTATACACCAAGATCAGTCGGGTTTGATTAGTTGGTTATACGCTGAGGCTGGTTGAGTTTGAGTTTGATTGGTTATGATTTTCATTGGGTAGTTATGCACTTAGGCTAGTCGAGTTTACCCTAGCAGAAAAATGACTTATTTCCCCATGTCTACATCTAACGGGAACAAACACCGCAGAACTCTTATAAGATATTATTTCTACTCCTTTTATTGTAAGTTCACCTTTTTTGTTTGTGTTCCATATTAGGCACATTTCTTTTTTCGTTGTACATAAATGGGACTTTCAAACTGTCAGATAATCGAGATTGCTTTTTTTACCTGACATTGTGTTGTGCTCTATGGCCAAACACATGTACAAGTTTTAATATTTATTTATTATATTGTGCTCTATGGCCAAACACATGTTTTAATATTTCGTGACCATATGAGTGCAGTATATTTCCAATGTTAAATGCAATTAAAACTGGGTGATCAATCACGCCTAGTAGTTTGTTTTATTAGTTTTCTTACTTTCTGTCCTATTCCTTCATGATATGTTTTTGTGATAAGAAATATACAACAGCTACGAATAAAAACTTAATTGTAATTGATGAAAGATGGAAGTTATATGAAAGCATATAGCTTTAACCTACAAGTATAATCAGAACAATTATTCGAAATAGCAAAATAATAAACAAAGAAAACAAACAGACAACACTCGAAATAACAAAATAATAAACAAAGAAAACAAACACATAACACTCGAAATAACAAAATAATAAACAAAGAAAACAAACAGACAACACTCGATCATAAAGGGATTTTGTAAGTAAATGCGTTAGCAACAGCCGCTTCTTGTTTCTCTCGCATGCACCAGTTTCAGAACAAATACTGAGAAAAGTATAATGAAGTTCTATATGATTATCAGCACTAGGTATTCCTTCATTAGTGCAAAGTAATGGCCTAATAAATTGGTTGTAAGTTACATATAAGGTCCTACATGGAGTTCAATGGATTCCTGTGACACCAAGAGACATTTGCTGCAGAACGTTAACGGAGAGCAGCACTCGCCTACGGACAGTCACATGAAAGGCAGTGTAATAACATAGTTAAACCAGTGCCATGATCTTTTAAATCACAGATCACTTACTTTTTTATTCAGGGCAAAAATACCACTACTACTACCACTACTACAACTACTACTACTAAATAATAATAATAATAATAATAATAATAATAATAATAATAATAATAATAATAATAATAATAATAATAATAATAATAATAATAATAATAATAATAATAATAATAATAGCCACAACAACAATAATAAATTATCCATAATAATACCGCATGGTTTAGTCTTTAGGATTGGACAAAACTCGCATATCAGAAATTAACAGAACAGTATGGATAGTGAAGAAAACTACAATATCTCTGTGAGAAAGGCTGATGATACTAATGAAACGGCGACAACGTTTTGTTGCGCCGTAAGAACGGAGGTTCATGTACTTTCTGTGCTAATTATTGCGATATTTGGTGTTGCTAGCAATATCCTGCTACTTATCATGTTATCTAGGCGCAAAAATAACTGCTCTGGCAATATCTACATGGGAGCCTTATCCCTGCTTGACCTATTTGCACTCCTTTTTCTACTACCACAGATGCCACTGGTTGCCAGATATAAAACCGATACAGATGATATAAATGGGATTCTATATGGAGTGTTTAGCTCAAGTATTGGATTTACAATGATATGCTATTCCGTACTGCTCAGCACGATAGCAGTTGACAGGATATGGGCAGTATTTTATTCGTATTCCTATTTTCAGTCTAAGCGCTTCGCACCAAGAATCATAATTTTCATGTTTATTTCATGTTGTATTTTGAGTGTTGTTGTCAAGATAGTTAGAAACGCAGTAAGGAAATACTTACTTTCATCACTTCTAATTATTTGCTTTCTTATCCTTTGTATTTCTTATCCAGCAATAATATATCAGCTTTACAAACAAAATCGCAAAATTGCGCCTCAAATGTTTAATAAACGTAATAAGGATAAACTAGTGAACTTAGCGATTGATACATCCGGAAAGAAGAATGCGGACACAATAGAGACCTGCTGTCAAACGAAAGAGAGAATAGCGAATTCAGGTGCTGAAGATAAGGAAGCGGATATTAATTTTGTGCTGACAGAACACCAGGCAATAGCATATATCAAAACTCCAAGGTATGGACACAAGGGTTTCCTCACATGTATCACGAAGGAGAAATAAAATGTTATAGCTTTGAACTTATTATAATATCTGATTTATTTGGAAGATCGTCTGTGCAATATTATGCGTGTATGGGTTTGATTTCTCAAATTGTTACTATATTTAATGCATAAACTTGTTTTGTTAAGGTTTTCAGTTGAATCAATGGCTAAGTCAAACAATCATCAACTTACGTCACAGCCTGCTGACGTCACATCGGTGAAAAAGACATCCAAGCAGAAAAGAGCAACTCAGATATTTCTTGCTATAACCATTCTCTATTTTGTCTCAATGCTGCCTACTCTTTTGGTAGCACAGGATATTATTGCCAATTTCTATATATATTATTTTTATTATTTCAACCATATTGGAAATCCAGTAATATGTTTTGCTTTTAACAAAGACTTTCGCACCGATCTAGTGACACTTGTTAAGAGATATAATAAAATTTAATGTTCGTCCACAAACATTTGAATTACTTTTGGGATTTTCCTGGCGATTACTAAAAAACTCACATATTTGTTCCAGTGATATATTCTACAATTGAACAGTTATTCTGGAGAAACAGTACTCGTAGTTAAAATAAAAAAAAAGAGTCCTTTCCAGAGTAAAAACCTCATAGATATGGAAGTAATTGGTTAATATAAAATGAAAAAGGTTCAAAATTGTTTAAATGAGCAAGGGATGAGTATAAAAGTAAAATGATTACTTTGTATGTAAGCATTTTTCTTTTTCGAAGTTCTTTCGCGTCGAGAATTTAACGCAATATTTGTCGAGTAATTTGATTCAAACTTGCTCTGTTTGAGCATTGTGTGATGTTATATAGCTACCGAAATGAAACAAACACTTTATGTTGTGCATGTCGTGAAATTGTGAATAAATATTCGATGTTTTTGAAAGTTTTTAACAAAACACCTATGTCCAGTGAGATATCGTATATCTTTAAGCAATATAATAATTGATTCATGTCATCGTTCTAATGTTTTCATTTTTCTTATTTTGTTGGATAAAATTGATGTAAAGATGTTGTTTGATATTTTGATTGTTTGTTTTAATTTGCGTTGTCTCACGAAATAGAAGCATTTTTTGATAAAAATGATTCTGTTTGAAATCGTATGTTTCGGTGTAAGTTACTAGAAATTGATATTTTATTTTTTAAATTTGCCTTGTCTTTTAAAAGATAAGCATAAATGAAACCAGTTTCTGTTTCGTCCTTCTGTTCTTCGAAATTAATATTTTTAATTTCACCACAATTTAATATGATTTTAACATCAATTAAATATGTCACTGTATATCTGTTTCTTACTAAAGCAATTATAATATGGTAACAATTGTGTTAATTTTCCACAATTTGAAATATACTTTACTCTTGGTGTTACTAATGTGAACTCAGCTCTTAATTATTTACGGATGTGCAAAAACATCATAACTTAATTTCAAAGATCAAAGAATACAAATTATGTTAAACTTAAAGTGTGATTATGTACATAACATAGCGACCTTATGACCTGTTTGTCGATAAACGAATTTTAAAGTTGCTCTTCATTCCTTGGTATTTTTGGCCCCCTCTTCACTAAAAAGATACAAATACAACTTTTACTTCATATCCCCCATGTATTTGGACTTCAAATTTGGACTTCACTTTGTATTTTCAAAATTTGTTATTATATATATTTTAATAAAATAGAGGTAGTTCAGCACATACTGATATTATGTCTAAATAGAACAGCTGGTTCGAGAATGCCGATGAAAAGAATTAAAACATAGCACAAATGTCTCTACCGAATTTGTGTGATGGGAATGCGATATATCATACATATAGTGCAAGATCTATGCGGCTAACAATGTTTCCTCTTATCTGACAAGCATAGCTATGATTCATTTGTTTCTCCTGTTTCTACTTAATTAGTAACTGATGATCATGTTTAAACATTTCTCGGCTTTGTCAGTATGGTGTACGGATCTACACAGCTGACAAATACTCGGCATTTCTACTTAATTAGCAATTGCTTAAAGTGCTTAAATACTTCCTGATTTGCCAGGTGCGTCCCATAACTATCAGAAGGATGAGAAGAACAATGCTTAACAAAACAGTCTTTGCAAAGTCTTTAAGGAATAACATGTGATTGATTCTTCTTATCTTGTTCATTTTTATTAATAGCTTCTGCTTCTTTTAACAGAGTGAAATCAATTTAACGAAGGCCCCTGGTTTTTCAATCACTGAGTCCAAGCAACAGTATTAACAAAATTAAAGGATGTCACTTGTTACGGTCTTTTGGATTAAACTAAACTCGAATCTCATGAACAGTTACAAAAATATTGTTACGTGAGAAAGCTACAGCATATCTGTAACAATAGATGTTGATTCTAATGAAAAGGCTGCTAGGTTTTTCTGCGCTATGCCAACTGAGGTACACATACTCTCTGTGCTACTTATTGCGATACTTGGTGTTATTGCAAATATACTGTCCATAATCCTATTATCAAGGCGCAAAAATAACTACTCTTGCAATATCTATATGCACTTCTTGATATGTACGCACTCCTCGTTATGTTACCACAAAAACACTCATTAGCAAATAAAAACTGATATAAACAAGATTCTTCGTGGAGTATTTTCCTCAAGAATGGGATTTACGATGGTATACTGTTTTGTACTAAGTAAGGTGGCAGCTGATAAAGTATGGGCAGTATTTTGTTTACATGTCCATGTTCCGTCTAAGCATTTAGCGCCTAGAATCATTTCTTTTACATTTATTTCATGTTCTATTTTTAAGCGTTGTTGCCATGATATTGAATCACATAATACACAAATATTCGTTTCATCATATTTTATTATTTCCTTTCTCAGCCTTTCTATTTCTTTCCTTGACTTCTTAGTTGCCAATTGAGCCTTTAAAATCCCTTAATGTCTTTCCACTTAGCATAAGCAATCCTTCATAAGAGATTCTGTGCAGTCTTTATTCTCAAAGAACTCACAAGCATTACTACGAAAGCTATAGCAACGACGATCTTTTAGCGGCATCTTGTTATTTGTTTAACTGATTGTTTAATATTCCCCAAACACTTCCACCTATTCACAGTTGAAATACAGTTGAAAGTTATGTGCTGAGGTTTTTTATAAGGTTTTAGGAAACATTTACAAAAATGTCAGTTCTATAATCCCATTTTTAAAGCAAACGCTATATTGTGTGTGATTAATTTTAAGTTATAAATTAAATTTTAAAAAAAACACGATTCTCAGACACATATCTATAAGTGCATGAATAAACAGACTCACAAACATTGCATGCAAATGTACAAGAATAAACAAAATTACAAATATCACGTGCATGCGTTCACCAATAAACATAATTGCATACGTAATACGCACTTGTCTAAAGCGTCTAAAGCGCGCGTCCATAAATAGCAAAATCGAAAATCCTATATAGGGCACTCAGATAATGGTATAACAAACGTCACATACGTACAAGTATGAATAAACAGAATGACATATCGTATGCTTTGGTAGTTATGAATTAATAAATTCTTAAATTGAAAGTGACGTGGAATGAGAAATGATAATGTGGACCAGTCTATCGATCTCACAATTTTAGTTTTATTAAACTTAAACTTTTATTACTGTTCGTTATCGATGGGGTAGCAGGTATACCAACTCCATTCCCTATACAACAGAAAGCCACAAGTTTTCAGTTTTCAGTTGCTTCCACCGTCTAGACCATTTTAGAAACATGATGATTTTTCTTAAATATATAAATTCAGAAAGAAAAGACTTCAGAGACTCTTGTCGGATATTTTACTGCAATCTCCAATCATCCAACTGTGCCTTGCTTAGAAACCTAATTTTAATCATGCGCATAGACATAATAACTGGCCTTGTTCTCACCTTACTCTCTGAGTGTCTGACTCGTTACAGCTCTGCTTCATGGTATTGGCGTATTAATTTTACTGTATTTTTACTGCTAAAATAGCACGTAGTAACATACTTGTTAATAGGCCTTAAAATACATAATAAAATAAACGGTGCAAAGGCAAAAAGAAGTAATAGTAGTTTGTGAAAAAGAAAGATTTTATCAATTCCATACACATTTAATAGAAACCAGGAATGTTTTGGTGAATATCTAATACACATAATGCTTGAATTGAGTAGCGTGTGTTTATGGGGTCGTTTCAAAATCTGAAGGACGCATGATACACATCTTTTCTGTCCTGATTACTGCCATACTTGGCATCGTAGGGAATACTTTGCTATTAATCGTATTGCCAAGGCGAAAAAATAACTACTCTAGCAATAGCTACACGATGGCTTTGGCCCTGCTTCTATGCGCTCATCTCTATCTCTCCCTACAAATGCCATTGATAATCAAATAGAGAAACCGTAAAAACTGCTGTAAATGACGTTATGTATGGACTATTTACCCCCAGGGTGGAATTTAGGGTCATATGCTATACGTACTAGTAAGCACGATGGCGCTTGATAGGGTATGGACACTATTTTAGTCACATGCCTATATTTCTGCTAAGCGCTTTGCACCTAAGATGGTTGCTTTTGTATATATTTCATGTTTTACTTTAGGTATTATTATTAAGATAGTGAATCACATTGTACAAAAATACACGCTTTTTCACTCCTATTTCTTTTGCTTTCAGATCCTTTGTATTTTCTTATTCAGCATTAGCTAATAAACTTTTTGCAAAACGCAATAAGGATAAAACACTTAAGAGCATAACAATAAATATACGTGCGAAGAAAACTAAGGACACAAGACACACCTGCTGTCAAGCGAACATAAGAGTGGTGAATAGAGGGGCTACAAATAGGAACATGGAAAGAATTTCTCACAGTAAACCAGGCAACAGCCAGAAATAAGTATTTACTATGGCGTTTCCTTATATGCCTCATGATCTAGTCATAAAATGTTGGAGATTTAAATTTATAATAGCATGCCTAGTATTTTTTTAAAAGATATATGCAGTTTGATATGTTCATGTACTTAATTAATTAGTTAAATTATAAGTATATTTTAATATATAAACTTGTTTTCTTATTAAGTTTCTAGTTGAATCTGCAGCACAAACAGACAGTTATGGTCTTAAGTTGCATCCCGGTGATGCATCTGGCGTTAAAAATACATCGAATCAAATACGAACAACCCAAATAATTGTTACTGTAACCCTTCTGTATGTTTGTTCCATATTAAGAATACCATGTCTGTTTTGCTTTAGGACCGATTTAATAGCACTTATTAACACATTGAAAAGAATAAATCAACATCAGAACGCTTCACTGTCAGGTGTCTTAAGATAAAAAATAATAAGTGTTTTAGCTTTCAAATCAAGTGGTTTAGATGAAAATGCGATGAAAATATTGGAGAATTCACCAGTGTCTTCAAAAACTAAGCATACAAGAATACAAAGGGAACAATCACACCTTATTTTTATTTCTTTTGCTTGTGCACTGACAATTCAAAATGCTTCAGAGTAGCTTATTTTAAACCTGCAGTATGTCAGGATTTAGCGATACTATATATGTAGTGAGATAGAACGTTAGTGTGCATGGATTATATGGATTTGAATTAGATATGCCAGTATGCGTGGATTATTTAGATTCTAATAAGTTAAGTCAGTATGCATAGATTATTGGGATTCGAATAAGCTACGTCAGTGTGCATGGATGATTTAAATTTGAATAAGTTACGTCAGTGTGCAAGGATGATTTAGATTGGAATAAGTTACGTCAGCGTGGATGGATGATTTAAATTCGAACAAGCTACGTCAGTGTGCAAGGATGACTAGATTCGAATAAGTTACATCAGTGTGCAAGGATGATTTAAATTCGAATAAGTTACGTCAGTGTGCAAGGATGATTTAAATTCGAATCCAGTTACGTCAGTGTGCATGGATGATTTAAATTCGAATAAGTTACGTCAGTGTGCAAGGATGATTTAAATTCGAATAAGTTACGTTAGTGTGCAAGGATGATTTAAATTCGAATCCAGTTAAGTCAGTGTGCATGGAAGATTTAAATTCGAATAAGCTACGTCAGTGTGCAAGGATGATTAGATTCGAATAAGTTACGTCAGTGTGCAAGGATGATTTAAATTCGAATCCAGATACGTCAGTGTGCATGGAAGATTTAAATTCGAATAAGTTACGTTAGTGTGCAAGAATGATTTAGATTTGAATAAGTTACGTCAGTGTGCATGGATGATTCAGATTGGAATAAGTTACGTCAGTGTGAATGGATTATTTGGATTGCAATTAGTTACGTCAGTGTGAATGGATTATTTGAATTCAAATAAGTTACGTCAGTGTTCAAATAGACAGAATAAGGAACTTAACATACATCAGTACGCGAACAGACAGAATTAGGAAAGTTACATATATCAGTGCGTGAAAAGACAGAATTAGGAACAAACATCATTTTCTGCAAAAGGCGAATTTGATGTAGCTTTAGAATAGCTCGATCGGAACTGTTGTCTGAACTGAATAAAAAGGCACCCTTTCTCGCTTGGTGGATGTAGTTGCGATATTTATACAATATGATGCGGATCAGATCAGACCTTTCTTAGTGTTCAGAATAGAACATTCTTGCTTTATAAACATACCTTTTGTGTTGTAAATCCTGACTATTTTCTCTGCTTGATGTGAATGAAGTGATTTATTTTGTTAACAACAAGCTTTTTATAATTCATTAATGAAATCTTTAAAAGAAACAGAGTAAAATATGTAAATGTGGACCAATCTACCCATCTCATATTTTATTTTCTTTCAAAATCAAAATTTTCATCAATTCTCATTATCAAAGAGGTAGTACATGCAGTAACTTCAATACCTATACAAAAGGTCACAAATCGTTTCCACCATTCTTAAGGCAGACCGTAGCGTTTGATCATTTATTTTGTTCCTCGAGGCCATTTTGGAAAAAAATAATGAGCTTTCTGTAATGTATACATTCAAAGATAACAGAGAAGACAGTTGACAGATATATCCACTCCTTTTGATATATATTATGTGCATATGTATGTATTATTATCGCAAATAATTCACAACACATTTGATATAAATTGAAATCTAGCTCTATATCTTTCTTCCAATATGGATATATATTAAGTTCTTTAATCAGGTCACTGCTGGGGTTTACAAAGAAAATATTAAAATACTAAATGACGTTTTATGAGATCGTAATTTATTCAAGTGTCAACTGCAAAACTTTGAAAACATTTTGGGTAGTTTTAGGAAAGCAGTATGTGGAGTTATTAGGAAGAAAGTTATTTCTCTCAACTCTTGTTTATTACATAAAAATATGTATAAACTGTCTGGCTGATATATGGTGTTTAACAAAATGTAACATCAAATACTTGAAAACGGCTGTTCATAGCTTCATTTTAGTCCCTTTTCAATAAACAAAATTTAAAGCCCCATTAATTTCACTGCTTTATGTCATTTGCGTATATTTTATATCATTTATCTGTCAGCTAAAAATGAGGAAATCTCGTAGTGTTTGTTGTACTATATGCTCGCGTCAATTGTCATCTGACGGTACTGTATCGTTAAAATCATATCAAACCTTAACAAATAAAAAATAAATTAAATAAAGAAACCGACAATGAGAACTATTCATGACAGACTAACACATTCATATACATCAACAATGTTTATCGGCTGTGTATGATTGGAATGCCTTAAGTGACACATTTAATGCAAGGCTACACGCTGCTGACATTATGCAAGGCTCCACGCTGCTGACATTATGCCCTCTTATCTGGCAAGTGGGAAGTGTTAATCATTTGTTTGACTCTCCTATTAATTGTCAATTGCTAAGAATGCCTAGATGATGCTTGGCCTGGAAAGAATCTTGCATAACAATGATAATTAAACCATTAATGCAACCGTAAATCGTGAAATAGATGAGGCATCTTGGAGCTCCACGCTGCTGACATTATGCCCTCTTATCTGGCAAGTGGGAAGTGTTAATCATTTGTTTGACTCTCCTATTAATTGTCAATTGCTAAGAATGCCTAGATGATGCTTGGCCTGGAAAGAATCTTGCATAACAATGATAATTAAACCATTAATGCAACCGTAAATCGTGAAATAGATGAGGCATCTTGGAGCTTTGGCACAAAACAGTTTGTTATCTATTTGCCTATGAGTGTGAATGAATAAATCGTTTTTTTTTTACAAACGTTTCTCAATGAAATCTATTAAAATTGTTAAATAAAATATCCGTAAAACATGCAAAGATGTGTAAACGTGAAAGATTTTTAAATAATGTTTAAATAATTCAGTAAGTTTGAAGTAAATTATAGATTTGACCAAAGAGTGGCTTCCATGTGAATATTTATTGGCACTTCAATGTGCATAACATACTTACAATATTGATGACAAAAGCATTAAAGATAGATATGGGTGTCTCACCCACAATTAAAATTTCCATTCATACTTTCACAGTTTAATGCTTTGAGGGTATACATTCAAACATTGAAAAGAAAAAGGGGAATCACCAATGTTATAAGAGAAATAAAGACACTGAAAGGTCGCGTAATTATACTATAGAAACCATTGGAAAAACAAAGAAATTTCAAGCAAAATGCAAAATTCCCACTTAATCTAAATTGATAATTGCCTCATTTTTCCCTGTTTGAAGAACACGTCATACGAAGTGTTTAAGCAAATGAAAAGATATGTAACCGTATCAATAAGAGAATTATACAATCTTTTTGACGAAAGCACATTTACTCAATGATTAAATGGTGAAAACAGTGTAATATGATTTTAATGGGCAAGATATCAACACAGGTCCTTCTAGGAACAAAATATCAATATAGACCATTTTTCACACGACCCTATTTGTCTTTAAAAAGAATTTTTCGATCTAGATGGATTTCGTAGTTATTTATACTGTTTAAATATGAACTCAAAATCAGACATTTTCAATGTTATAGCCATTTTGGTCCCTAGTTGTAGCAGAGATACCCGCATTTCCCTTTACTTAAATATGAAATATAGATGAAAATGCAGTTAAAATGATTAATCCTTAGTTGGTGTGAGATGATCGTGTGTAAATGTAAATCATTATTCTTTGCATTTTGCAGTGGTATAATAAATTTATATAATGCTTGTAATATTTTGCGAACAGCACATGACTAATGTTTGACTGAAGGGTGATTCACATGAGACAAACATGTGAATTTTTCTTAATTTTTTATTGCCTGTAGATAGCTAAAGTCAACACATAGCATTTCTAGATTGATCCCCTGCAGAAAACCACTTCCTTTCCCTATTCATCTGTTTGTCGAGTTTGATTGGTTGGTTGTACATCGAGAATAGTCGGGTTTGATCAGTTGGTTATACAATGAGGTTAGTTGAGTTTGATTGGTTGGTTATACACTGAGATTTGTCGAGTTTGATTAGTTGGTTATACACTCAGGTTAGTCGACTTTGATTGGTTTGTTATACACTGGCGTTAATCAAATTTGATTGGGTGGTTATACATTGAGGTTAGTCCAGTTTGATTTGTTGGTTATACATTGGAGTTAATTAGATTTTATTGGGTGGTTATACACGGAGGTTAGTTGAGTTTTTTTTGGTTGGTTATGCACTTAAGCTAGTCGAGTTTGATTGGTTGGTTATACACTGAGGTTAATCGAGATTGATGGATTGGTTATACACTGGTGTGTGATTTTGATTGGGTGGTTATGCACTGAGGTTAGTTGATTTTGATTACTTTGCTATGCACTTAGGCTAGTCGAGTTTGATTGTTGGTTATACACTGAGGTTATCCTAGCACAGCAATGATCTTTCTCTCCATGTCTACATCCAACTGTAACACACAATGGGGAACTCTTATAACAGATTATTTCTTCTCCCTTTTATTGACTTTTTACTACAATCTCTGATTTTCTTTTTGTTCCTAATAAGGAACGTTTCTTGTTATGTCGTACATAAATGGGGCTGTCAAAGTGCAATGTTGCACATCAACAAAATTGCAATGTTGTTGCTGACAGTGTTGTGCTTTATGGCCAAACACGTGTACAACTTTAGTTTCAGTTTCCGATGTATCTGTTTCATGGTTTCATTGTATATTTTTTTTTTGTTTTAATCTTTCGTGACCATACGCACGAAATATATTCCCATTGTCAAAAGCAAATAAAGCTGGGCGATCAATCATATTTTATTGGTTTTATTAATTTTTGTCCTATTTCTTTATGATATGTTTTTTGTGATACGAAAAATACAATAGCTACGAATAAAAACTTGATTTTTATTGATGAAAGATGGAAATTTGATGAAAGTATATAGCATTCTCCTACAAGTATAATCATAGCAATCATTCGAAATAGCAAAATAATTAACAAAGAAAACAAACAGACAACACTCGATCATAAAGGGATTTTGTAAGGATATGCGTTAGCAACAACTCTTGTTTCTCTCGCATGGACCAGTTTCAGAACAAATACTGAGACAAGTATAATGAAGTTACACATTATTATCCGCACTAGGTATTCTTTCATTAGTGCAAAGTAATGACCTAATAAATTGGTTGTGAGTTACATATAAGGTCCTAAAGTTCTATGGATTCTTGTGACACCAAGAGACATTTGCTACAGAACGTTAACGGAGAAAAGCACTCGCCTACCAACAGTCACATGAAAGGCAGAGTAACAACATATTTAAACCAGTGCCATGGTCTTTTAAATCACAGATCACTAACTTTTTTATTCAGGGCAAAAATACCACTACTACAACTACTACTAATAAATAATAATAATAATAATAATAATAATAATAGCCACAACAACAATAATAAATTATCCATAATAATACCGCATGGTTTAGTCTTTAGGATTGGACAAAACTCGCATATCAGAAATTAACAGAACAATCTGCTACCACAGATGCCACTGGTTGCCAGATATAAAACCGATAAAGCTTATATAAATGGTATTCTATATGGAGTGTTTAGCTCAAGTATGGGATTTACAATGATATGCTATTCCATACTGCTCAGCACGATAGCAGTTGACAGGATATGGGCAGTATTTTATTCGTATTCCTATTTTCAGTCTAAGCGCTTCGCACCAAGAATCATAATTTTCATGTTTATTTCATGTTGTGTTTTGGGTATTGTTGTCAAGATAGTCAGAAACGCAGTAAGAAAATACTTACTTTCATCACTCCTAATTATTTGCTTTCTGATCCTTTGTATTTCTTATCCAGCAATAATATATCAGCTTTACAAACAAAATCGCAAAATTTCGCCTAAAATGTTTAATAAACGTAATAAGGATAAACTAGTGAACCTAGCGATTGATACATCCGGAAAGAAGAATACAGACACAAGAGAGACCTGCTGTCAGACGAAAGAGAGAATAGCGAATTCAGGTACTGAAGATAAGGAAGCGGATATTGATTTTATGCTGACAGAACACCAGGCAATAGCATATATCAAAACTCCAAGGTATGGACACAAGGGTTTCCTGATATGCATCATGAAGGAGAAATAAAATGTTATAGCTTTGAACTTATTATAAAATCTGAATTATTTGGAAGATCGTCTGTGTAATGTTATGCGTTTATGCGTTTGATTTCTTAAATTGTTGCTATGTTTAATGTATAAACTTGTTGTGTTAATAGGTTTTCAGTTGAATCAATGGCTCATCCAAAGAATCACCAATTTACGTCACAGCCTGCTGACGTCACATCGGTGAAAAAGACATCCAAGCAGAAAAGTGCAACTCAGATATTTCTTGCTATAACCATTCTCTATTTTGTCTCAATGCTGCCTACTCTTTTGGTAGCACAGGATATTATTTCCAATTTCTATATATATTATTTTTATTATTTCAACCATATTGGAAATCCAATAATATGTTTTTCTTTTAACAAAGACTTTCGCGCCGATCTAGTGACACTTTTTAAGAGATATAATATATTTTAATGTTCATCCACAAATATTTGAATTACTTCCTAATGCTTCTAGAATTTTGATGGCGATTACTACAAAATCACATATTTGTTCCAGTGATATATTTTACAATTGAACAGTTATTCTTGAGATACAGTACTCGTAGTTAAAATTAAAAATAAAAAGTCCTTTCCTGAGTAAAAACCTCATAGATATGGAAGCAATTGGTTAATATAAAATGAAAAAGGTTCAAAATTTGTTTAAACGACCAAGGGATGAGTATAAAAGTAAATTCCCCATGTATTTGAACTTTAAAAAAATTAAACAAATTATCAAGAAGGAAATTGCTGAGTACTTTTATAATAAATCACTTTGTACTTTCAAAATTTGTCATTATATATATTTTAATAAAATAGAGGTAGTTCAGCAAATTTAGTGATATTATGTCTAAATAGAACAGCTGGTTCGAGAATGCCGACGAAAAGAATCAAAGCATAGTAGAAATGTCTTTACCGCGTCTGTGATGGGAATGCGATATATGCATACATATAGTGCAAGATATATGCGGCTAACAATGTGCCTGCTCATAATCCTATTATTAATGCGGAAAAATAACTACTCTTGCAATATCTATATGTACTGCTTGATCTGTACGCACTCCTCGTTATGTTACCACAAAAATACTCATTAGCAAATAAAAACTGATACAAGCAAGATTCTTCATGGAGTATTTTCCTCAAGAATGGGATTTACGATGATATACTCTTTTGAACTAAGTACGGTCGCAACTGATAAAGTATGGGCAGTATTTTATCTATATGCCCATGTTCCATCTAAGCATTTTGCGCCTAGAATCATTTCTTTTCATATTCTATTTTTAAGCATTGTTGCCAAGATCACATAGTACACCAATATTCGTTTCATCATTCTTTATTCTTTCCTTTCTCATCCTTTGTATTTCTTTCCTTGACTTCTTAGTTGTCAATTGAGCTTTTAAAATCCCTTAACGTCTTTCCACTTAGCATAAGCAATCCTTCATAAGAGATTCTGTGCAGTCTTTTTTCTCAAAGAACTCACAAGCATTACTACGAAAGCTATAGCAACGACGATCTTTTAGCGGCATCTTGTTATTTGTTTAACTGATTTGTTTACTATCCCACCAACATTCCCACCTATTCAATACAGTTGAAAGTTATGTACTGAGGTTTTCTTATAAAGTTGTTGGAGACATTTACAAAAAATGTCAGTTCTATAATCTCATTTTTAAAGCAAACGCTATATTGTGTGTGTGATTAATATTAAGTTTTAAATTAAATTTTTAAAAATTCTCAGACACATATCTATAAGTGCATGAATAAACAGACTCACAAACATTGCATGCAAATGTACACGAATAAACAAAATTACAAATATCACGTGCATGTGTACACCAATAAGCATAATCGCATACATAATACGCATTTGTGCATGCATAAACGTCTGAAGCACGCGTACATAAACAGCAAAATCACAAACATCATGGAATCACAAACGCCATGTATGCACACATGAATTAACAGAATGACAACATCGTATGCTTTTGTAATGTTGCATTAATAAATTCTCAAATTGAAAGTAAAGCGGAATGAGAAATGATAATGTGGACCAGTCTATCGATCTCAGAATTTTAGTTTCTTTAAAATTAAACTCTTTTTACTGTTTACAAAAAGAAGTAATAGTAGTTTGTGAAAAAGAAAGATTTTATCAATCCCATACACATTTAATAGAAATCAGGGATGCGAAAGCAGTGGGCATGTGTATTCTTCGACCGTTGTAATGTTTGGATCGAAATTTTTGTAGTGAGATAGAACGTTAGTGTGCATGTATTATTTGGATTCGAATTAGATACGCCAGTATGCGTGGATTATTTAGATTCTAATAAGTTACATCAGTATGCATGGATTATTGGGATTCGAATAAGTTACATCAGTGTGCAAGGATGATTTAGATTTGAATAAGTTACGTCAGTGTGCATGGATGATATAAAATTCGAATAAGTTACGTCAGTGTGCGTGGATGATTAGATTCGAATAAGTTATGTCAGTGTGCATGGATGATTTTAATACGAATCAGTTACGTCAGTGTGCATGGATGACTTAAATTCGAATAAGTTACGTCAGTGTGCATGGATTATTTGGATTCGAATTAGTTACGTCAGTGTGAATGGATATTTTGAATTCAAATAAGTTACGTCAGTGTTCAAATAGACAGAATCAGGAACATTACATACATCAGTATGTGAGCAGACAGAATTAGGAACAAACATCATTTTCTGCAAAAGGCGATTTTGATGTATCTTTAGAATAGCTCCATCGGAACTGTTGTCTGAACTGAATAAAAAGGCACCCTTTCTCGCTTGGTGGATGTAGTTGCGATATTTATACAATATGATGCGGATCAGATCAGACCTTTCTTAGTGTTCAGAATAGAACATTCTTGCTTTATAAACATACCTTTTGTGTTGTAAATCCTGACTATTTTCTCTGCTTGATGTGAATGAAGTGATTTATTTTGTTAACAATAAGCTTTTTTATAATTTAATAGTGAACTCTTTAAAAGAAACAGAGTAAAAAATGTAATTGTGGACCAATCTACCCATCTCATATTTTATTTTCTTTCAAAATCAAAATTTTCATCAATGCTCATTATCAAAGAGGTAGTACATGCAGTAACTTCATTACTTATACAAAAGGTCACAGATCGTTTCCACCATTCTTAAGGCAGACTTAGCGTTTGATCAATTATTTTGTTCCTCGAGACCATTTTGGAAAAAATAATGAGCTTTCTGTAATGTATACATTCAAAGATAAGCGACAACAGAGAAGACAGTTGACAGATATATCCACTCCTTTAGATATATATTATGTGCATATGTATGTATTATTATCGCAAATAATTCACAACACATTTTGTATGAATTGAAATCTAGCTATATATCTATATATATCTAAATATTTTGGGTGCTTTTAGAAATGCAGTATGTGGAGTTATTAGGAAAAAAGTTATTACTCTCAACTCTTGTTTATTACATAAAAATATGTATAAACTGTCTGGCTGATATATGGTGTTTAACAAAATGTAACATCAAATACTTGAAAACGGCTGTTCATAGCTTCATTTTAGTCCCTTTTCAATAAACAAAGTTTAAAGCCCCATTAATTTCACTGCTTTATGTCATTTGCGTATATTTTATATCATTTATCTGTCAGCTAAAAATGAAGAAATCTCGTAGTGTTTGTTGTACTATATGCTCGCGTCAACTGTCATCTGACGGTACTGTATCGTTAAAATCATATCAAACCTTAACAATAAATTAAATAAAGAAACCGACAATGAGAACTATTCATGACAGACTAACACACTCATATACAGCAACAATTTTTGTCGGCTGTGTATGATTGGAATGCCTTAAGTGAAACATTTAATGCAAGGCTACACGCTGCGGACATTATGCAAGGCTCCATGTGTGAATTTTGCAATTTGCTTGAAATTTCTTAGTTTTCCCAATGGTTTTCTCTAGTATAATTACGCGACCTTTCAGTGTCTTTATTTCTCATAACATTGGTGATTCCCCTTTTTCTTTTCAATGTTTAAATGTATACCCTCAAACCATTAAACTGTGAAAGTATGAATGGAAATTTTAATTGTGGGTGAGACACCCATATCTATCTTTAATGCTTTTGTCATCAATATTGTAAGTATGTTATGCACATGGAAGTGCCAATAAATATTCACATGGAAGTCACTCTTTGGTCAAATCTATAATTTACTTCAAACTTACTGAATTATTTAAACATTATCTAAAACTCTTTTACGCTTACACATCTTTGCATGTTTTAGGAATATTTTATTTAACAATTTTAATAGATTTCATTGAGAAACGTTTGTAAAAAAACGATTTATTCATTCACACTCATAGGCATATAGATGACAAACTGCTTTGTGCCAAAGCTCCAAGATGCCTTATCTATTTCACGCTTTACGGTTGCATTAATGGTTTAATTATCATTGTTATGCAAGATTCTTTCCAGGCCAAGCATTATCTAGGCATTCTTAGCAATTGACAATTAAAAGGAGAGTCAAACAAATGAATAACACTTCCCACTTGCTAGATAAGAGGGCATAATGTCAGCAGTGTGGAGCCTTGCATAATGTCAGCAGCATGTAGCCTGCATTAAATGTTTCACTTAAGGCATTCCAATCATACACAGCCGACAAACATTGTTGCTGTATATGAGTGTGTTAGTCTGTCATGAATAGTTCTCATTGTCGGTTTCTTTATTTAATTTATTGTTAAGGTTTGATATGATTTTAACGATACAGTACCGTCAGATGACAGTTGACGCGAGCATATAGTACAACAAACACTGCGAGATTTCTTCATTTTTAGCTGACAGATAAATGATATAAAATATACGCAAATGACATAAAGCAGTGAAATTAATGGGGCTTTAAACTTTGTTTATTGAAAAGGGACTAAAATGAAGCTATGAACAGCCGTTTTCAAGTATTTGATGTTACATTTTGTTAAACACCATATATCAGCCAGACAGTTTATACATATTTTTATGTAATAAACAAGAGTTGAGAGTAATAACTTTTTTCCTAATAACTCCACATACTGCATTTCTAAAAGCACCCAAAATATTTAGATATATATAGATATATAGCTAGATTTCAATTCATACAAAATGTGTTGTGAATTATTTGCGATAATAATACATACATATGCACATAATATATATCTAAAGGAGTGGATATATCTGTCAACTGTCTTCTCTGTTGTCGCTTATCTTTGAATGTATACATTACAGAAAGCTCATTATTTTTTCCAAAATGGTCTCGAGGAACAAAATAATTGATCAAACGCTGCAGTCTGCCTTAAGAATGGTGGAAACGATCTGTGACCTTTTGTATAAGTAATGAAGTTACTGCATGTACTACCTCTTTGATAATGAGCATTGATGAAAATTTTGATTTTGAGAGAAAATAAAATATGAGATGGGTAGATTGGTCCACATTTACATTTTTTACTCTGTTTCTTTTAAAGAGTTCATTATTAAATTATAAAAAAGCTTATTGTTAACAAAATAAATCACTTCATTCACATCAAGCAGAGAAAATAGTCAGGATTTACAACACAAAAGGTATGTTTATAAAGCAAGAATGTTCTATTCTGAACACTAAGAAAGGTCTGATCTGATCCGCATCATATTGTATAAATATCGCAACTACATCCACCAAGCGAGAAAGGGTGCCTTTTTATTCAGTTCAGACAACAGTTCCGATGGAGCTATTCTAAAGATACATCAAAATCGCCTTTTGCAGAAAATGATGTTTGTTCCTAATTCTGTCTGCTCACATACTGATGTATGTAACGTTCCTGATTCTGTCTATTTGAACACTGACGTAACTTATTTGAATTCAAAATATCCATTCACACTGACGTAACTAATTGGAATCCAAATAATCCATGCACACTGACGTAACTGATTCGTATTTAAATCATCCATGCACACTGACATAACTTATTCGAATCTAATCATCCTCGCACACTGACGTAACTTATTCGAATTTAAATCATCCATGCACACTGACATAACTTATTCCTATATAAATTATCCTTGCACATTGACGTAACTTATTCGTATCTAATCATCCTTGCACACTGACATAACTTATTCGAATCTAATCATCCTCGCACACTGACGTAACTTATTCGAATTTAAATCATCCATGCACACTGACATAACTTATTCCTATATAAATTATCCTTGCACATTGACGTAACTTATTCGTATCTAATCATCCTTGCACACTGACATAACTTATTCGAATTTTATATCATCCATGCACACTGACGTAACTTATTCAAATCTAAATCATCGTTGCACACTGATGTAACTTATTCGAATCCCAATAATACATGCATACTGATGTAACTTATTAGAATCTAAATAATCCACGCATACTGGCGTATCTAATTCGAATCCAAATAATCCATGCACACTAAAGTTCTATCTCACTACAATCCAAATAATCCATGCACACTAAAGTTCTATCTCACTACAAAAATTTCGATCCAAACATTACAACGGTCGAAGAATACACATGTCCACTGCTTTCGCATCCCTGATTTCTATTAAATGTGTATGGGATTGATAAAATCTTTCTGTTTCACAAACTACTATTACTTCTTTTTGCCTTTACACCGTTTATTTCATTGTGTATTTTTAAGGCCTATTAACAAGTATGTTACTACGTGCTATTTTAGCAGTAAAATTAATAAGCCAATACCAATACTCGTTACAGCCAAAACCATGAAGGAGAGCTGTAACGAGTCAGACACTCAAAGAGTTATTACGTCTATGTGCATGATTAAAATTAGGTTTTTAAGCAAGGCACAGTTGGATGATTAGAAATTGCAGTAAAATATCTGACAAGAGTCTCTGAAGCCTTTTCTCTCTGAATTTATACATTTAAGAAAAATCATCATTTTTTTCTAAAATGGTCTAGAGGGAGAAAGCAACCGAAAACTGAAAACTTGTGGCTTTCTGTTGTACAGGGAATGGAGTTGGTATACATACTATCCCCAGCGATAACGAACAGTAAAAAGAATTTAATTTTAAAGAAACTAAAATTCTGAGATTGATAGACTGGTCCACATTATCATTTCTCATTAAGCTTTACTTTCAATTTGAGAATTTATTAATGCAACATTACAAAAGCATACGATGTTGTCATTCTGTTAATTCATGTGTGCATACATGGCGTTTGTGATTCCATTATCCGTGTACCGCTATATATGATGTTAGTGATTTTGCTGTTTATGTACGCGTGCTTCAGACGTTTATGCATGCACAAATGCGTATTATGTATGCGATTATGCTTATTGGTGTACACATGCACGTGATATTTGTAATTTTGTTTATTCTTGTACATTTCCATGCAATGTTTGTGAGTCTGTTTATTCAGGCACTTATAGATATGTGTCTGAGAATTTTTAAAAATTTAATTTAAAACTTAATATTAATCACACACACAATATAGCGTTTGCTTTAAAAATGAGATTATAGAACTGATATTTTTTGTAAATGTCTCCAACAACTTTATAAGAAAACCTCAGTACATAACTTTCAACTGTATTGAATAGGTGGGAATGTTGGGGGGATAGTAAACAAATCAGTTAAACAAATAACAAGATGCCGCTAAAAGATCGTCGTTGCTATAGCTTTCGTAGTAATGCTTGTGAGTTCTTTGAGAAAAAAGACTGCACAGAATCTCTTATGAAGGATTGCTTATGCTAAGTGGAAAGGTGTAAAGGGATTTTAAAAGCTCAATTGACAACTAAGAAGTCAAGGAAAGAAATACAAAGGATGAGAAAGGAAAGAATAAAGAATGATGAAACGAATATTGGTGTACTATGTGATCTTGGCAACAATGCTTAAAAATAGAACATGAAAAGAAATGATTCTATGCGCAAAATGCTTAGACGGAACATGAACATGTAGATAAAATACTGCCCATACTTTATCAGCTGCCACCGTACTTAGTACAAAAGAGTATATCATCGTAAATCCCATTCTTGAGGAAAATACTCCATGAAGATTCTTGCTTGTATCAGTTTTTATTTGCTAATGAGTATTTTTGTGGTAACATAACGAGGAGTGCGTACAGATCAAGCAGTATATATAGATATTGCAAGAGTAGTTATTTTTCCGCATTAATAATAGGATTATGAGCAGGCACATTGTTAGCCGCATAGATCTTGCACTATATGTATGCATATATCGCATTCCCATCACAGACGCGGTAAGGACATTTCTACTATGCTTTGATTCTTTTCGTCGGCATTCTCGAACCAGCTGTTCTATTTAGACATAATATCACTAAATTTGCTGAACTACCTCTATTTTATTAAAATATGTATAATGACAAATTTTGAAAGTACAAAGTGATTTATTATAAAAGTACTCAGCAATTTCCTTCTTGATAATTTGTTTAATTTTTTTAAAGTCCAAAAACATGGGGAAAACGAAGTAAAAGTTGTATTTGTTTCTTTAGAGTGAACAGGGGGCCAAAAAATACCAAGGAATGAAGAGCAACTTTTAAATTCGTTAATCGACAAACAGGTCATAAGGTCGCTATGTTATGTACATAATTACACTGTAAGTTTAACATAATTTGTATTCTTTGATCTTTGAAATTATGATGTTTGTGCATATCCGTTAATAATTAAGAGCTGGGTTGACATTTGTAACACCAAGAATAAAGTGTATTTCAAATTGTGGAAAATTAACACAATTGTTATATCATAACTGCTTTAGAAAGAAACAGATATGCAAGGACATATTTAATTAATGTTAAAATCATGTTAAATCGTGATGAAACTACAAACATTAATTTGGAAGAACAGAATGACGAAAAACGGACTGATTTCCTTTATGCTTATATTTCGCGAGACAACGCAAATTAAAACAATCAAAATATCAATTTCTAGTAACTTACACCGAAGCAACCTATTTCAAACAGCATCTTTACATCATTTTTAACAAACAAAATAAGAAAAATGAAAACATTACAACGATGGCATGAATCAATTATTCCATTGCTTAAAGATATACGATATCACACTAGATATCGGTGTTTGGTTAAAAATTTTAAAACACATCGGATATTTATTCACAATTTCACGACATGCACAACATAACGTGTTTATTTCATTGCAGTAGCTATATAGCATCACACAATGCTCAAATAGAGCAGGGTTGAATCAAATTACTCGACAAATATTGCATTAAATTCTCGACGCGCAAGAACTTCGAAAAAGAAAAATGCTTACATACAAAGTAATCATTTTACTTTTATACTCATTCCTTGGTCGCTTTAACAAATGTTGAACCTTTTGTTTTATATTAACCAATTGCTTCCATATCTATTAGGTTTTTACTCTAGAAAGGACTTTTTATTTGTTATTTTAACTACGAGTACTGTATCTCCAGAATAACTTCAGTTGTAGAATATATCAATGGAACAAATATGTGAGTTTTTGAGTAATCACCTGGAAAATCCCAGAAGCATTAAAAAGTAATTCAAATATTTGTGGATGAACATTAAAATATATTATATCTCTTAAAAAGTGTCACTAGATCGGCGCGAAAGTCTTTGTTAAAGGAAAAACATATTATTGGATTTCCAATATGGTTGAAATAATAAAAATAATATATATAGAAATTGGAAATAATATCCTGTGCTACCAAAAGAGTAGGCAGCATTGAGGCAAAATAGAGAATGGTTATAGCAAGAAATATCTGAGTTGCTCTTTTCTGCTTGGATGTCTTTTTCACCGATGTGACGTCAGCAGGCTGTGACGTAAGTTGATGATTGTTTGGCTGAGTCATTGATTCAACTAAAAACCTATTAACACAACAAGTTTATGCATTAAATATAGTAACAATTTGAGAAATCAAACGCATAAACGCATAACATTGCACAGACGATCTTCCAAATAATTCAAATTGTATTATAAGTTCAAAGCTATAACATTTTATTTCTCCTTCATGATGCATGTCACAAAAGCCTTGTGTCTATACCTTGGAGTTTTGATATATGCTGTTGCCTGGTGTTCTGTCAGCACAAAATTAATATCCGCTTCCTTATCTTCAGCACCTGAATTCGCTATTCTTGTGTCTGTATTCTTCTTTTCGGAGGTATCAATCGCTAAGTTCACTGGTTTATCCTTATTACGTTTATTAAACATTTGAGGCGAAATTTTGCGATTTTGTTTGTAAAGCTGATATATTATTGCTGGATAAGAAATGCAAAGGATCAGAAAGCAAATAATTAGGAGTGATGAAAGTAGGTATTTTCTTACTGTGTTTCTAACTATCTTGACAACAACACTCAAAGCACAACATGAAATAAACATGAAAATTATAATTCTTGGTGCGAAGCGCTTAGAATGAAAACAGGAATGTGAATAAAATACTGCCCATATCCTGTCAATTGCTATCGTGCTGAGCAGTACGGAATAGCAAATCATTGTAAATCCCATACTTGAGCTAAACACTCCATATAGAATCCCATTTATATAAGCTTTATCGGTTTTATATCTGGCAACCAGTGGCATCTGTGGTAGCAGAAAAAGGAGTGCAAATAAGTCAAGTAGGGATAAGGCTCCCATGTAGATATTGCCAGAGCAGTTATTTTTGCGCCTAGATAACATGATAAGTAGCAGGATATTGCTAGTAACGCCAAATATCGCAATAATTAGCACAGAAAGTACATGAACCTCCGTTCTTACAGCGCAACAAAACGTTGTCGCCGTTTCGTTATTATCCTCAGCCTTTTTCACAGAGATATTGTACTTTTCTTCACTATCCATACTGTTCCGTTAATTTCTGATATGCCAGTTTAGTCAAATCCTAAAGACTAAACCAAGCGGTATTACTATGGATAATTTTTTTATTGTTGTTGTGGTTATTATTATTATTATTATTTATTGGTACTGGCTGTAGTAGTAGTAGTAGTAGTAGTAGTAGTAGTAGTAGTAGTAATATTTTTGCCCTTAATAAAAAATTAGTGATCAGTGATTTAAAAGACCATGCCACTGGTTTAAACATGTTGTTACTCTGCCTTTCATGTGACTGTTGGTAGGCGAGTGCTGTTCTGCGTTAACGTTCTGCAGAAAATGTCTCTCGGTGTCACAGGAATCCATAGAACTTTAGGACCTTATGTGTAACTTACAACCAATTTATTAGGTCATTACTTTGCACTAATGAAAGAATACCTAGTGCTGATAATAAGGTGTAACTTCATTATACTTGTCTCAGTATTTGTTCTGAAACTGGTCCATGCGAGAGAAACAAGAGTTGTTGCTAACGCATATCCTTACAAAATCCCTTTATGATCGAGTGTTGTCTGTTTGTTTTCTTTGTTTATTATTTTGCTATTTCGAATGATTGCTACGATTGTACTTGTAGGAGAATGCTGTATACTTTCATCAAATTTCCATCTTTCATCAATAAAAATCAAGTTTTTATTCGTAGCTATTGCATTTTTCGTATCACAAAAAGCATATCATAAAGATATAGGACAGAAATTATAAAAACCAATAAAATATGATTTTATTGGGAATATATTTCGTGCGTATGGTCACGAAAGATTAAAACAAACAAAAAAAACAAAATATACAATGAAACCATGAAACAGATACATCGAAAACTGAAACTTAAGTTGTACACGTGTTTGGCCATAAAGCACAACACTGTCAGCAACAACATTGCAATTTTGTTGATGTGCAACATTTCACTTTGACAGTCCCATTTATGTACGACATAACAAGAAACGTTCCTAATTAGGAACAAAAGGAAAATCAGAGATTGTAGTGAAAAGTCAATAAAAGGGAGAAGAAATAATCTGTTATAAGAGTTATAATTGTGTGTTACAGTTGGATGTAGACATGGAGAGAAAGATCATTGCTGTGCTAGGATAACCTCAGTGTATAACCAACAATCAAACTAGACTAGCCTAAGTGCATAGCAAAGTAATCAAAATCAACTAACCTCAGTGCATAACCACCCAATCAAAATCACACACCAGTGTATAACCAATCCATCAATCTCGATTAACCTCAGTGTATAACCAACCAATCAAACTCGACTAGCTTCAGTGCATAACCAATCAAAAATACTCAACTAACCTCCGTGTATAACCACCCAATAAAATTTAATTAACTCCAATGTATAACCAACTAATCAAACTGGACTAACCTCAGTGTATAACCACCCAATCAAATTTGACTAACGCCAGTGTATAACCAACCAATCAAAGTCGACTAGCCTGAGTGTATAACCAACCAATCAAACTCAACTAACCTCATTGTATAACCAACTGATCAAACCCGACTATTCTCGATGTACAACAAACCAATCAAACTCGAGAACCAGTTGAATAGGGAAAGAGAGTAGTTTTCTGCAGGAGATCAATCTAGAAATGCTATGTGTTGACTTTAGCTATCTACAGGCAATAAAAAGTTAAGAAAAATTCACATGTTTGTTTCATGTTAATCACCCTTCAGTCAAACATTAGTCATGTGCTGGTCTCAAAATATTACAAGCATTATAGAAATTTATTATACCACTACAAAATGCAACGAATAATGATTTACATTTACACACGATCATCGCACACCAACTAAGGATTAATCATTTTAACTGCATTTTCATCTATATTTCATACTTAAGTAAAGGGAAATGCGGGTATCTCTGCGACAACTAGGGATCAAAATGGCTATAACATTGAAGATGACTGATTTTGAATTCATATTTACACAGTATAAATAACTACGAAATCCGTCTAGACCGAAAAATTCTTTTCAAAGACAAATAGGGTCGTGTGAAAAATGGTCTATATTGATATTTTGTTTCTAGAAGAACCTGTGTTGATATCTTGCCCATTAAAATCATATTACACTGTTTATACTATTTAATCATTGAGTAAATGTGCTTTCGTCAAAAAGATTGTATAATTATCTTACTGATACGATTTTATATATATGTTTATTTGTTGAAACACTTCGTATGACGTGTTCTTGAAACAGGGGAAAACGAGGCAATTATCAATTTTAATTAAGTGTGAATTTTGCATTTTGCTTGAAATTTCTTTGTTTTCCCAATGGTTTCTATAGTATAATTACGCGAACTTTCAGTGTCTTTATTTCTCTTATAACATTGGTGATTCCCCTTTTTCTTTTCAATGTTTGAATGTATACACTCAAAGCATTAAACTGTGAAAGTATGAATGGAAATTTTAATTGTGGGTGAGACACCCATATCGATCTTTAATGCTTTTGTCTTCAATATTGTAAGTATGTTATGCACATGGAAGTGCCAACTCTTTTACGTTTACGGGTATTTTATTTAACAATTTTAATAGATTTCATTGAGAAACGTTTGTAAAAAACGATTTATTCATTCACACTCATAGGCAAATAGATGACAAACTGCTTTGTGCCAAAGCTCCAAGATTCTTTATCTGTTTCACGCTTAACGGTTGCATTAATGGTTTAATTATCATTGTTATGCAAGATTCTTTTTAGGCAAAGCATTATCTAGGCATTCTTAGCAATTGCAATTAAAAGGAGAGTCAAACAAATGAATAACACTTCCCACTTGCCAGATAAGAGGGCATAATGTGAGCAGCGTGTAGCCTTGCATTAAATGTTTCACTTAAGGCATTCCAATCATACACAGCCGACAAACATTGTTGCTGTATATGAGTGTGTTAGTCTGTCATGAATAGTTCTCATTGTCGATTTCTTTATTTAATTTATTGTTAAGGTTTGATATGATTTTAACGATACAGTACCGTGAGATGACAATTGACGCGAGCATATAGTACAACAAACACTACGAGATTTCCTCATTTTTAGCTGACAGATAAATGATATAAAATAAACGCAAATGGCATAAAGCAATGAAAGTAATGGGGTTTTAAACTTTGCTTATTGAAAAGGGACTAAAAATGAAGCTATGAACCGCCGATTTCAAGTATTTGATGTTACATTTTGTTAAACACCATATATCAGCCAGACAGTTTATACATATTTCTATGTAATAAACAACAGTTGAGAATAATAACTTTCTTCCTAATAACTAAACATGCTACTTTCCTAAAACCACGCAAAATGTTTCCAAAGCTTTGCAGTTGACACTTGAATAAATTACGACCTCATAAAACGTCATTTGGTATTTTAATATTTTCTTTATAAACCCCAGCAGTGACCTGATCAAACAAACTTAATATATATTCATATTGGAAGAAGTTATATAGCTAGATTTCAATTTATATCAAATGTGTTGTGAATTATAATAATACAAACATATGCACATAATATATATCAAAAGGAGTGGATATATCTGTCAACTGTCTTCTCTGTTGTCGCTTATCTTTGAATGTATACGTTACAGAAAGCTCATTAATTTTTCCAAAATGGCCTCGAGGAACAAAATAACTGATAAAGTCTGCCTTTAGAATGATGGAAACGATCTGTGACCTTTTGTATAAGTAATGAAGTTACTGCATGTACTACCTCTTTGATAATGAGCATTGATGAAAATTTTGATTTTGATAGAAAATAAAATATGAGATGGGTAGATTGGTCCACATTTACGTTTTTACTCTGTTTCTTTTAAAGATTTCATTAATCAATTATAATAAAGCGTGTTGTTAACAAAATAAATCACTTCATTAACATCAAGCAGAGAAAATTGTCGGGATTTACAACATAAAAGTTATGTTTATAAAGCAAGAATGTTCTATTCTGAACACTAAGAAAGGTCTGATCTGATCCGCATCATATTGTATAAATATCGCAACAACATCCACCAAGCGAGAAAGTGCGCCTTTTTATTAAATTCAGGCAACAGTTCCGATGGAGCTATTCTAAAGATACATCAAAATCGCCTTTTGCAGAAAATGATGTTTGTTCCTAATTCTGTCTGTTCACGTACTGATGTATGTAACGTTCCTAATTCTGTCTGTTCACGTACTGATGTATGTAACGTTCCTAATTCTGCCTGTTCACGTACTGATGTATGTAACGTTCCTGATTCTGTCTATTTGAACACTGACGTAACTTATTTGAATTCAAATAATCCATTCACACTGACGTAACTAATTGGAATCCAAATAATCCATGCACACTGACGTAACTTATTCCAATCTGAATCATCCATGCACACTGACGTAACATATTCAAATCTTAATCATCCTTGCACACTAACGTAACTTATTCGAATTTAAATCCTCCATGCAGACTGACGTAACTGATTCGAATTTAAATCATCGATGCAGTCTGATGTAACTTATTCGAATCTAATCATCCATGCACACTGACGTAACCTATTCGAATTTAAATCATCCATGCACACTGACGTAACTTATTCGAATTGAAATCACCCTTGCACACTGACGTAAATGATTCGAATTTAAATCATCCATGCACACTGACGTAACTTATTCGAATCCCAATAATCTTTGCATACTGACGTAACTTATTAGAATCTAAATAATCCACGCATGCTGGCGTATCTATTTCAAATCCATATAATCCATGCACACTAACGTTCTATCTCACTACATAAAAAATATAGTATCGCTAAATCCTGACATACTACAGGTTTAAAATAAGCTACTCTGAAGCATTTTGAATTGTCAGTGCACAAGCAAAAGAACCAAAAATAAAGTGTGATTGTTCCTTTTGTATTCTTGTATGCTTAGTTTTTGAAGACACTGGTGAATTCTCCAATATTTTCATCGCATTTTCATCTAAACCACTTGATTTGAACGCTAAAACACTTATTATTTTTTATCTTAAGACACCTGGCAGTGGAGCGTTCTGATGTTGATTATTTCTTTTCAATGTGTTAATAAGTGCTATTAAATCGGTCCTAAAGCAAAACAGACATGGTATTCTTAATATGGAACAAACATACAGAAGGGTTACAGTAACAATTATTTGGGTTGTTCGTATTTGATTCGATGTATTTTTTACGCCAGAGGCATCACCGAGATGCAACTTAAGACCATGACTGTCTGCTTGTGCTGCAGATTCAACTAGAAACCTAATAAGAAAACAAGTTTATATGTTAAAATATACTTATAATTTAACTAATTAATTAAATACATGAACATATCAAACTGCATGTACCTTTTTTAAAAAATACTCCGCATACTATTATAAATTTAAATCTGCAATATTTTATGACTAGATCATGAGGCATATAAGGAAACGCTATAGCAAATACTTAGGAGTCGTATTTCTCTCTGTTGCCTGGTTTACTTTGAGAAATTCTGTTTCCATGCTCCTATTTGTAGCCCCTATATTCACCATTTGTTTGTTCGCTTGACAACATGTGTGTCTTGTGTCTTATTTTTCTTCACACGTATACTTATTGTTATGCTCACTGCTTTTAGGTGTTTCATCCTTATTGCGTTTTTCAAAAAGTTTATTAACTAATGCTGAATAAGAGAATACAAAGGATCAGAAAGCAAAAAAAAATAGGAGTGAAAAAGCGTGTGTTTTCGTACAATGTGATTCACTATCTTAATAATAATACTCAAAGTAAAACATAAAATAAATATGAAAGCAACCATCTTAGGTGCAAAGCGCATAGATGGAATATAGGCATGTGACTAAAATAGTGATCATACCCTATCAAGCGACATCGTGCTTAGTACTACAGTACAGCATATGACCCAAAATCCCACCCTGGAGGTAAATATTCAATACATAACGTCATTTACAGCAGCCAAAGCCATCGTGTAGCTATTGCTAGAGTAGTTATTTTTTCACCTTGGCAATACGATTAATAGCAAAGTATTCCCTATGATGCCATGTATGGCATTAATCACGACAGAAAAGATGTGTATCATGCGTCCTTGAGATTTTGAAACGACCCCATAAACACACGCTACTCAATTCAAGCCTTATGTTTATTAGATATTCACCAAAACTTCCCTGGTTTCTATTAAATGTGTATGGAATTGATGAAATTTTTCTTTTTCACAAACTACTATTACTTCTTTTTGCCTTTATATCGTTTATTTTATTGTGTATTTTTAAGGCCTTTTAACAAGTATGTTACTACGTGCTATTTTAGCAGTAAAATAACAGTAAAATTAATACGCCAATACCATGAAGCAGAGCTGTATCAAGTCAGACACTCAAAGAGTAAGGTGAGAACAAGGCCAGTTATAACGTCTATGCGCATGATTAAAATTAGGTTTCTAAGCAAGGGACAATTGGATTATTGGTATTGCAGTGAAATATCCGACAAGAGTCTCTGGAGTCTTTTCTTTCCGAATTTATATACTTAAGAAAAATCATCATTTTTCTAAAATGGTCTAGAGGGAGAAAGCAACTGAAAACTGAAAACTTGTGGCTTTCCGTTGTATAGGGAATGGAGTTGGTATACCTGCTACCCCATCGATAACAAACAGTAATAAAAGTTTAAGTTTAATAAAACTAAAATTGTGAGATTGATAGACTGGTCCACATTATCATTTCTCATTCCACTTCACTTTCAATTTAAGAATTTATTAATTCATAACTACAAAAGCATACGATATGTCATTCTGTTTATTCATACTTGTACGTATGTGACGTTTGTTATACGATTATCTGAGTACCCTATATATGATTTTCGATGTTGCTATTTATAAGCGCTCTAGACGTTTGTGCATGCACAAGTGCGTATTACGTATGCAATTATGTTTATTGGTGTACACATGCACGTGATATTTGTAATTTTGTTTATTCTTGTACATTTGCATGCAATGTTTGTGAGTCTGTTTATTCATGCACTTATAGATATGTGTCTGAGTTTTTTTTTATAAATTTAATTTTAATTTAACTTAAAATTAATCACACACACAATATAGCATTTGTTCTAAAAATGGGATTATAGAGCTGACATTTTTTGTAAATGTTTCCAAAAACCTTATAAAAAAAACCTCAGCACATATCTTTCAACTGTATTGAATAGGTGGAAGTGTCTGGGGAATATTAAACAAATCAGTTAAACAAATAACAAGATGCCGCTTAAAGATCGTCGTTGCTATAGCTTTCGTAGTAATGCTTGTGAGTTCTTTGAGAAAATAGACTGCGCAGAATCTCTTATGAAGGATTGCTTATGCTAAGTGGAAAGACATTAAGGGATTTTAAAGGCTCAATTGGCAACTACGAAGTCAAGGAAAGAAATACAAAGGATGAGAAAGGAAATAATAAAATATGATGAAACGAATATTTGTGTATTATGTGATTCACTATCTTGGCAACAATGCTTAAAAATAGAACATGAAATAAATGTAAAAGAAATGATTGTAGGCGCAAAATGCTTAGACGGAACATGGGCATGTAGATAAAATACTGCCCAACTTTATCAGCTGCCACCGTACTTAGTACAAAACAGTATACCATCTATACCATCGTAAATCCCATTCTTGAGGAAAATACTCCATGAAGAATCTTCTTTATATCAGTTTTTATTTGCTAATGAGTGTTTTTGTGGTAACATAACGACGAGTGCGTACAGATCAAGAAGTGCATATAGATATTGCAAGAGTTGTTATTTTTCCGCTTTGATAATAGGATTATGAGCAGTATATTTGCAATAACACCGAGTATCGCAATAAGTAGCACAGAGAGTATGTGTACCTCAGTTGGTATAGCACAGAAAAACCTAGCAGCCTTTTCATTAGAATCAACATCTGTTGTTACAGATATGTTGCAGCTTTCTCAAGTAACAATATTTTTCTAACTGTTCATGCGATTCGAGTTTGGTTTAATCCAAAAGACCGAAATAAGTGACATCCTTTAATTTTGTTAATACTGTTGCTTGGACTCAGTGATTGAAAAACCAGGGGCCTTCGTTAAACTGATTTCACTCTGTTAAAAGGAGCAGAAGCTATTAATAAAAATGAACAAGATAAGAAGAATCAATCACACGTTATTCCTTAAAGACTTTGCAAAGACTGTTTTGTTGAGCATTGTTCTTCTCATCCTTCTGATAGTTATGGGACGTTATGATATATTTTGATGTAGCTTTTATTAAACTATAAAATAATACTTTTTTGCAAACTATTACTTAATTACTCGAAATTGGCCGAAATAGATAAAGGTAATGATGTTTTCGTGACACTTTTGGACCTTTCAGCGGAATTCGATACCGTTGATCATAATATCCTTCTTCAGCGACTTCAAAGAAAAAACAGATCTTTCCAGGTAAACGTCGCTGACGCTTTTTCGGATCCTGAAGTGCTTAAATATTCTGTGCCGCAAGGATCTTTTCTTGGACCTCTTGGACAGCGACTACACAAAACCCCTTGGAAATTTGATTCGTTTTCTACAGTTATCGTTTCATCTGTACGCCGATGATTCACAACTAAGAAGCAGAACAAGCTCTGTGTCGATTCCCTAACCACAGACGGCGCCACGTTTCCTAAGAGCCACACCGTTCGTAACCTAGGAGTTCTGATGGATTTGGTTCTAAGTTTAGATAACTATATCCTCGATCTTCGAAAACGGTGTTTCTATTACATAAGATGGATTTGGCAGATACGATCCTGTCTGAGTGAAGAAGCTACCAAATCATTTGTCCATGCGTTAGTGCTCTCAATGCTGGATTACTGCAATGGACTGATGGTGAACCTATCTGCCACCGCAATCAATAAGCTGCAACAAGTGCAAGACGCCGCTGCTCGATTAGTCAAACGAGTACCCTTCGGTGACAAAAGTGCTAAACTTATACGTAGTGAGCTTCACTGGTTGCCCATTAAAGAACGGATAGATTTCAAAATTTTAGTGTTGACATATAAAGCGCTTAACAATATGACACCACAATATATCCAGGACTGGATTTCGCCATATGTTCCAAATCGCACTCTGAGGTCAGCTGACAAGATCCCTTTGACTACACCTCGTTTCAAAACAACGTACGGCAAACGCACTTTCTCTCATGCAGCACCTTCATTGTACAATGACCTACCAATGTCAATTAAACGTGCAAAGACTTTGTTCGAGTTTAAAAAGACATTGAAAACATTTCTTTTCAAGAATGCTTATAAAAAATAACTTAAGATTTTATATCAAGAGACTGCTTTAGTGCTGTTGAACTGTACTTTTAGTGGAACTTAATATGCAACTCAGTTTGTAGCGCTCAGCGGCCTTGACCTAATTGAGCGCTTTTTAAAAAATGCAAATAATAATAATAATAATAATAATAATAATAATAATAATAATAATAATATGCTGTTAAACAGTGCACCGTTATTTTCTTAAATGTCTAAGATCATAGCGGATATAGCCGTGGACTTTGGGTGAGAAGGGGTCACCAGACACTTTGTCTTGAATTTTCATACAAAACCCTGTGATTTTAAGAAAAACGTGTCAATTTTTCGAGATTCGGTGATCATTACCCTCGTGATCTCTCCCTCATGTGTGTATTTTTGGGCACCGTTTTCGTTGCTGTGATCTTGTTACAAAATAACCACTGCTTGGTACTGCTCGGAAATCTATGAAGTAAAAACAAAAAGGTTACTTGTAATAGCGGTGCATTCAAGGAGGAATTAATAAGTTGTATTATTTTACCAAAACAGCATCATCTCGCAGAGCTTAGTTTATTACTGGTGCAATTATGTTTAACAAAAAAGCTGAATAAAAAAAAACTGTGCAAAACTATGTGTTTGTTTTGTTTGTAAGGTTTGACCGAACACTTTGTTTATTGATCTCCTGTAGCTATATCAGTGCTTAAAGTAAATCAGTGTTATTGTCAAAACAAATCACTGGCTGCTAGAGAAGATAATCAAGACTTTAAACTTAATATCTAAATGCAAGAAAGAATTAAAAAGACAAAGAGGAAAATCACGTCTAATATGCTATTGAAAACAGTATCTGAAAGTTAAGCAAAAGCCACTGAGCTTATTTTATATATTTTTGTTGATACTTTCAAACAGTAATTTGTCATTCTGATTTGATTTTAACAAGCTTCTGTATTACGTTTTCAGTTCCATGTTCAAAAGCATAACAGCTTCATAATAGACAACAGATGAATCATTCTAAATGGTGTGATCTCTAGGTCATATTACGCAACTGTTTGATCAATTATTTATCAATGCAAATTCAATTTCTTTTACATAATTTCGCATCGTAAATTCTGTATAGGAATTCTACATAATTTTTTTCTTATGTTCTAAATATAATTGTATACTTAATAGGGGATAAAGTTTGCAAAGCAACACGACTCAATTTTCAACATTTTCGCCGTGATATAAGAACAATGGATTTTTTTTTTCGATTTACATCATGCAATAACAATTTCTACTTCTGCATTTGCTTATTTATTACTTTCAACAATTTTTTGTTTAAACATTACAAAATATGATTAATTTCTTGTTTATTAAGGCAATAATATAAAGGAATGCATTAGAAATAAATGATATATAGGTTCTTTTTTACGGGGTTATGACGTAAAAATTAACATGTTGTTACGCCTTGCATTGTTTATAATGCGCAAAATACACACTAGTGTACCAGCTCTGTGTTTTGACTAGATAAATCAGTTATTTAGGCAAATTCTACATTTTGTGACCTGAACGTTAATTTCTAGTATAAGTTGTAAACACTGTTTTCCTGTTGTTTTCGTTTTTACACAGCAATCTATGTGCTTTTAGTTATAAATGGTATAAATGAGAACGCGCAACATCGGCTTGAATCTTATGAATCTGTGAAAAATTGGTTTGAAATAAGAACTGATGATTTTCAGTTTCTCTTAATTGTAAAAGTATCAGTTACCGTTTATTTGCATGTTAATAAAAGTTTGTTATGTGAAAGACTGGTTTCATTTCAAGCTAAGATGGCAACGTTGAAAGACTACTTAACCAATGTTTACTTGGAAACCTATAAATAGTTGCAGGATCTAATAAGCTATGTAAACTACTGAAACAAGACAAACATCCTATGACATATTTTTAAGTGAAAAACTGGATGTAAGATCAACATGCCTCTAGTTTACTTCAATCAGTAAAATAAAAATTTAAAAGACAACCCGTCATTACACGAGAAACTGATGATATGTGTTATGTGGATTTGGAAGATGTGACCAACACTTCAGAGAACAATGACGATAATCACTTTCTACTGATCGTCATTCATGTCTTGTGCAAATACTTGTGGGTATACCCTATTATAAACAAAGCGGATGCCAGTGTCATTCAATCCTTCCAAAAGAGTTTTCAAGAAAAGATAAGAATGCCTATAACACTAAGGTCAGATAATATAACAGAATTTAAGGACAGATGTGTAAAGCAATTCCTAAACAAAGAAGGCTTTCATTACTACCAAGAATGAAACTGAAAGCCAACTTTGCTGAAAGAGTCATACGTACTCTCAAAGGAATGATGTATCGTTATTTTCTACATCGGCAAACCTATCGGTATACAGGTGTCTTGCAAGACTTAGTCTACAGTTATAATCACAGACCTCCTGGATCTCATGGTCTTGCGCCGGTAGAAATTACCAAGGAGATTGATTCCAAAGTCTGGAAACATATGTATGTTGATAAAGTGAAATTGAAATCCATGAAAAAGTCAAAACCCTTCAAGTTTAAAACTGGCCAACAAATCCGTATTTCACACAAGAAAGATGTATTTCAAAGAGATTACCATATAAAATTGACACCAGAATTGTGCATTGCCACACATCGGCATAAGAAGCAAGGCAAACTTCTAAGACAAATCTAATAATAGTCACTTCTTTGAAGAAGAATTACAAACTGTTACACAAGACGTTCAATCCGTGTATCACATTGAAAAATATCTTGAAGAAGCAAAAAACACGAGGTGTTGCCAAGTGGTTAGGCTGGCCAAAGAAGTTTAGTAGTTGGGTAAAGGAATCTAATATTCAAGCACCATGCATCCGTTTACATGTATGGTTTCTGAACCAAAATGCAGTGGAAAAACGTCCTTTGTAAAAGCTAAAAAAATATGAAGCATGTAATGAAAATGGTACCGATTCCTGAATCAGAATATTAAACAAATATCAAGTCAACAGTCAAATGATGCTATTAAAGTTAAAGCGAACAAGCTCTTGAAAAAGAAAGGAAATCATGAGACTGGTACGGGAAATGTCACGACATCTTGGTCGCTACTTCGAATGTCACAGCAATCTTTAGCAAAAAAAAGGACAACACGTGAAGACATCGCAAATGAAATAAAGCAGCGATGGCAAAGACAGTTCCCAAAAGGATTAGAAATTTTCTAATATGATTTAAAGAGTAGTGCTGTTGTAAGGAAAGTGAAACTGTTCCTGTTAAAATAAGGTTTGTAAGTGCTTGTTGCCAAGGAGATATAGTACAAATACATACATATACATCCAATCCGTCAACAAGCATACGCGAATTAGTCATCTTAGTCATAGAGAAAACGAGTTGTTTCTACATAATTTTACCTAGCATGCTAACATGGACTTTCGTCCATAAAATAAGGCTTCTAGTTATCAAATTCGTATGCCCCGTACATTACACTTGAAGGAAAGTATGAAGTGGCTTTTGCTTAAATTCAGTATCTACATATTTGTCTTTCTACATACACGGGGTGCAGCAGGTGAAAACGGTGATGCCTTGATTACCAGGAATGATGACTGCTAGAGAAACGTTTGCAGTTTGCTTCGCAATGCGTCACTAACAGTGTTTCTACACACCAAGAGTAAATCTTTTCCATTTTTGCCTTTCTATAGCCCAAGCTTTGCAATGCAATGATAAAATAAAAACAACACTCCTAATTTGATGGTCTAAAATCATACCCATACTCTTTCTGAAAACCGTATAAACAACTCGTGATGATTTTTGGTATCTTATCACGAAAGTTAATCAAGCGTTTACTCGTTGTCAATACAGTTGCTATTTATTGCGTTTTGTGCAGAAAGATGTTTTGGTTCCTCGAAGTCAAGACGCTATATAAATATTAACAAAATAAAATGTACATATATTTGTGTTCTAAAACTGTTTGTTTAAAATTATAAAATGTTCCAGCTAGGAATATTGCAACTGTTACACAGTCAAAATTGTGTAATGTCGTTAAGTTTTCAGCCAAGCACATTTCTTCGGTCACACACACACACATACTTAATTTTAAAACCACAGAAATTGCACGTAATTGGACTCTATTTTAAAAGGAGACAATGAATATTGCAAAGTTATTTTGGCTTACATAGATTGTGAATTCTACGAAAAAATCTATTTTCATATTTCAGTTCTTAAAGGATATGGTCATAATGCAGGTATTGACAAACAAAGTAGCAATAATATAATGCAAAGATATATGATATTAATAAATATCAGAAGCGGATCCGGAATTTTTATTTGGGGGCTTCATTACCCTCGTAAACCCACCGCTTTATGGCATCCCTGGATCTGTTGCAACAACTCAGGCGTGTTAACCAATCACAGCTATCAATCGAAAAGATATGGATGAGTGACCAATGACCTAATGTGAACATTGATAGTTATACTTTGTCTCATGCTTCAATTCGGAACCAAACCCGTTAACAACATGTGGTAACATTTAATTTTAAATATCACACCTTTTAATATACCTGTTTAAACTAAATGTTATGGCAGTATCTCTCATTTGCAAAATTCTAAAGCAACCTAGCTACAAGATTTAGCACTCAAAATCATTTGTTACTCTTAAACAACACAGTAACACATTTTACAGCTTCCACAAGAGTACGTTTAAATTTTCAATTTTCGCGTTCACAAGTTCCTTTTTAATATGTATTATGTTGATATAAACTTTGTAAACCAGCGTCCCAAATGTTATGGCCCCGTCCAAAATCAAGGTTTCATCTCAGCATCACAGTAAGGAATTTGGGTCCCTTTACCAAATAGGAATTCCCTCGGGCCATAAACCCTAAGATGAATAGTGCACCAGTACAACGGCTTCTAGACGTTATGATATCCTTGTCAACCATTGTTACGATTTTCATAGTTTCAGCTTGTATGTCTTTTCAAATCAAAGCCACATTTTGCCCTCCAACTACTACTGTCCCTTGATTGTGATGTGAATCTGACTTTGCGTTTGTCGAAGGCACAAGCTCCCTGGATAACGTTCACTAATAGCTTATGTAGGAGAATGTACAGCTGACTATGCATTCAACAGAGCTGAAACATAGAATAAACACTTACAATCAGTATCATGCACTCAAAGTACTCAGTAGGTTCCAATTTCACTAACTATACAACAGTTGTCTTGCAAACTTTTTGCTTTGTATTTTTTGTCGAACGGAACATAAAATTTTATAATTCACATTACTTTGTTTTTTTTTGTCGAACGGGGCATAAAATTGTCCAATTCACATTGTTGATAAACTGAACCCTTCCTATCGTCAACTGATTTTCCTATCATGGCATTGCAAAACTAAATGCTTCGTAGATAATGAAGGTCCTTGTCACAAATCACGTGATCTTGACACTGTATCATGCACAATACATCTACATACAATCACCCACCTTCCATATGTTACAGCATTCATTGCACGTACAATAGTGGTCATAGGCTCATTTGGTCCTCTTACTTGTAACTTTAAAACAGAAAGTCAATTAAATCATTCCAAGTTCTACATTTACACGTGAGTACGTTTTGCCCATTTCTAGCATTTGTTTACTAATTCTGTATCAGATGCGAATCCAGGAGAGGAGTCACGGGGGCCCGACCCCTTCTTCCGCTGCCAATCTAGGGGAGGATTCACGGAGGCCCCAAACCCCCTTCCGCTTCGAATCCAGGAGAGGAGTCACGGAGGTTCCAAATCCCCTTCTGCTGCGAATCCAGGGGAGAAGTCACAGGGATCCCGAATTCCCCCAATCCAAGGGAGGAGTCACGGAGGTCCTGACCCCCTTCCAAGAAACAATTCTTGAGTTATCTTCTACTTTTTTTTCGTTTCTTTGTTTGACATTTCCTTAAATGATTTCATTTTATTAGTTTAATTTAAAATTGTCAACCTTTCTAAATCGACATTTTTCTTAAAATTTTAGGGTTATATGAAAATTTATAAAGAAGTATCCTGTGACCCTTTGCTAAAACTTCTATTTAGTTTTACAGAGTTTTTATGTGTGTTTACGAGGTTTTGGCGAGTATTTGATAATTATAACATATTCAAATCTTGGTACGCGATAGCAGTGATATTTGCTTTAAGGAAAAAGTGGATCAGTACTATATTAGTATTGTTTCATCTTATTCGCCAACAAAATGACACCTAAATGAGTATGATGGTGGTTAAACAAACAAGGTACACAACTTTATAACTCCGCTACCGTCTCTTCTCATCGAAGAGCATCCTTTTTTAAATGTAAATTTTCACATCACATTAAGCAAATGAATTGACACCCAGGTTCTGAACCGTCCCGTAAAATAGTAAAAATTGTAAAATTTGTTCATCTATTTATCACCACTATGATTAGCCACTTTTTTGCTCAGCAATGCGTATCACCTACTTATTCACCTAAATGATCAGCAACATACTTATCAGCCACATAGCTCAACTACGTACTTAATCCAATGATTAGTCAGCTACGTATTCACCGCAATGATTGGCCACCTTCTTATCCTCCGCAATGATAAGCAACCTACCTATTCACCGCAAGGATTAGCCACCTACTTATCTGCTGCAATGATTAACCATCTATTTATCCACCGCAGTGATTATCCACCAACTTATTCACCTCAATGACCTGCCACCTATTCATCCACCGAAAGGGTAAGTCACCTACTTATCCAACGCAGTGATTAGCCACCTACTTATCATTGCAATGATTAGTAACTTACATATTTACCGCAATGGTTTACCACCTGTCCATCCACTGCAGTTTTCAGCAAATTATTTATCCTTTACAGTGATAAGTAACCTATTTATCCAACATAGTGATAAGACATTCTTTTAATCAACCGCAATGATTTGCACTTATTTATCCACCGCAGTGATTAATCATCTATTTATGCACAGCACTGATTAGTAACCTATTTATCCACTGCAGTGATTAGTCACTTACTTATCCACCGCAAGGATGAGTGACTTATTTATTAACACAAAGGATTAATAACCTATTATCCACGACAACGATTAGCCATCTATATATCCACTTCAAGGATTCTTCACCTATTTACCCGCCGCAACGATTAGTCACCTATTTATGAACCGAAATGGAGGCATCGATGGGACGCATTCAAAATGAAAACTTACATATTCATTTTCCTCTGTTTCCGCTTTAGAACATGCAAGTACTTTACTTCTAGTAATTTTTTGGCAAGTATCATTCTTATTGTAACTATCCATGGTTTTCAATTCCTCGTCCCTTTAGGCACTTCTTTTATCTTTCACAGCCTTACAGAAGGTAGTTTATCTGGAACGTCCAATGACATATGAAAATGTCGTATGAATATACACAAAGTGTACCGATATGAAGATAGACAGAGCAAACAACTGTATTCAATGCACATGTAACTCTCTTGCACAGTTGGGTATTTATTGTTTGATTCAAGGAGTAGTCTCTATTTAGTCCTGTAAGATTTGCATAAGTTTTATAGAGTATGCATGCTCGATCGTTACCCTTAAGGTATTATCTTGTCCCCACAGCTATTTCGTTATTGATCACTTTGATAAGATTGTATTAGGAAGTCAGTGAACACAGCATCCATGAACTAAAAGACCCACCAATAAAATTATTGACTTGTTATAGCTGTTAACACATACGCACACCTTCTGCATAATAGTTCAAATTTGTATTAAATCTGTAATAAATTTTAAAGATTTGTATATAAAATACTCTGAAAAATTGCTTGTTCGTGCGAGAAAAATTGTTGAAGAGTTATTTTGATGTTCCTATCTGTAATATAAATACAGCTGTGGATATACCTGACGCGTTAGAAGTAGTTTTCGAGAACATTGATATTTTTGACTTCACAAAACCCCTCCATAGTTCGCTATTTATCCATTTTTATATCTACCATAGTCTTGCTTGCACATCGGACGTCTATCATGTCAGTTAGCGGTGATACCGAATGAGAGCATAATAATGATAGAACCCTCTTGTTATCATTCTATTGTTTTTTTGCTTTGCTTTTATTTCAAGAATAAATTGCTAGTACAGTAGTATACATTGTACAACAAGCCGCAAAGTATTTTTTGTTGCTTCAATGTACTTTACAAGAGTTTCATGGACTGTTACTATATACTACTCGAGTAACAAAAGGCACATTAAACATTATATAATTTCAAACATTTGTCCCTTTTTCTTCTTCTTTTCTATTTTTTAATGACGCAGTCTAAAGTCTCTAAATTGTTTTGGTTTCTGTGCATCTTATGATACAACATCTTTTCAATTGTTGCTGCATGCTTCAAATATTTTAAGAAACGGTAGAAATAAACCCCTCTATTACTATTACATTTATGAATACACAACTTTGCTTGAAGGAGAACTTAATCAAGAATGAACCTTACAACTTCTATTATTTCCTTTCTTAGCAACCCTAGTATTTTTATTCTAGTATTTAAGACAATCTGATGAGGGTTCTCCAAAAAAGTTTTCTTCAACGTTTTTCGAAGATTGCCCAAAAAATGTTTAGACTAATTTCATTACATTGTCTGTACATCTGTGATACAGACGCGTCAAATTTAGCAACGATGTAATAAGAAGCATAATTTTTGTGTATAATTTTGTATAAAACATACTATTTTTGGTGTTTCATGTTAGGTACTTGGTGTTTAAAAATATTTCATTCCATTCCAGCTCTTAGAGATTTATACCTGGCTTTTGCCATCGTCGTCGTATCGTTTGTAAAATACCAGTAGAGCGCTTTCGAGTTACACTTAATTATATCAACATTTTAAATATCAGTCATCATCTTTGGAGCAATATGTATATCTTTTTTATGCTGTGATATCATAGATTTCCATTTGCTAGGAATAGCAGTTATAAGGCCCATAATTGTTATAATATTAAGTTCAAGTTTATACTGGTATTTCATTTTAAACGGATTCATAAAGGTACCCTGTTCTATTATTAGATTACCTACATAGGATATTTTTTCTTCCATTTCAGTGTAAAAAAAAGACTTATTCTGTATTAAGATATATTGATTGCGCCAAAGGCACTGTTTCAATATACTGTGAACGATTAATGAAGGATTCTCATCTACAAGGATCTACAAGGATACTACAAGGATACTACTGGAGCCATGAATTATCATTCAGTGAAAAGTCCCTATTATGAAAAGTTTTACTTAGGTGTTGACGGTAATGTGGCTGAAGCAGGAAATAATGGTCTACATCTCCGTTATGTGCACACTCGTCCCAGTGATGACGTTATGCTTACAGGAAGCTTTAGAATTTTTTTTAGCAAGATCGTTTTCTTTTCAATTGCGTTAGCATAGAATTGCGTCTACCTAGGCATAATAATTAATTTCTGTTGTTATCTGAGAATTATGCCTAAAATAAGCTGGTCTGGTGATTTAGTTAGGTCATGCAGATGCATTGACGAAAATTCTTGCCAAGTTCCCTATTACCAGGGAAGAATTCAAATTTTAGCCATACATTACGGATTTCAATCCATTGTAAAAGATAACATCTTTATTGGTCAATTTCCAAAGCATGTTGTTATTGGAATGGTTCATAATACAGCCTTTTCTGGATCAGTCCTTACAACTTTGAGCATTTCAATATCAACTTTTCACAACTTCACACTGATGGTGAAAACGTACTATCTAAACCTCTCAAACTTACCATTGCTGAAAAAATATACCTGGACGCTTTTGAAATACTCTACAAATCTTTTGATAAATTGAAAAGTGAGAAAAGCTCCATCATGAAACGGAAGATTGACCCCCCTAGATTATACATTATTTTCTGTCGATTTAATGAGAGACCGTGATGGCGATGATCACTATACCCTTATCAAGCATGTAAACTTGCGGTTGGAGATGACTTTTGTCAAAGCCTTGCTGAATTTAACAACATCACTAAAATAGCCTCGAATCGTAGTATTCAGCTTGATTATCAGTCATGAATACGAAGCAGATACATGCTATAATGACACGTGACGTCACGACAAATGATTTATTCCATGGAGTGTTTCCCATGGATCAACTACCATCATTTTACAGCAAAGACCCTATGTAACCAACACCAATGATCCTGATGAGCCTGGCAAACATTGGGTTGTTGTGTATTTCGACAAAGTTCTAGAAAATTTTGATTCTTGTATTCCTTTACCTAAAGATCAACATTTAGAAGAATTTTTAGATGGAGAATATCAGTATAATTCAATGCATGTTGTTTTTAAAGTGTGTATTACATACTGCGTAGAGCTCGAGATCATAATAGGTTTGACCTTATCGATACGTTAAAAAGAAGTGATGGAGATTCTGTGGTGAAAGACTTTGTCTATAGACATTATAAACCTTCATTCTATTGAATTGTAAAAACTAAAGTTGCTTTTAGTTCAGATTGTTTTATGTAACTTGTTTAATTTCTTGTTAAGTTTTTCTTCGTCGAGCTCCGTAATTAAGCTTTCGTGTAAAATTACATGTGATGCGTCGCCACAATTATTCCGCACGAAAGAATTATAAACATGAACGCGTCACAAAACAGATCATAAAAAGAAATGTGACTGGATGAAAACCAGCGTATCGTGAATTAATTTCGGAGCGCGTAGAAATAAACTGATACGCGATGGAATAAATGTATAAATATTAAACTTGATTTTTAATACAAATATACTTCACGTTTGTAAATTTATACCGTTGGATTTTCGTTGTTTCAACGTTATTTTTTACCCAAGAATTATTTTCTGAAAAGGTTTTCAAAAGATTTTGAAATCACGGAAAACATGTTTTGGACAAGGTTGTTATTTTGCAACCTGTACATTGCAACGTTTCTATAATCTAGAAAAAGTCGCTACAGCTTGTTTCTTTCAAGGTTGTATTTTGGGTGCAACATATAAACAACCAAACCTGAAATAAAAACACTTGCAAGCCACTTGAATTCCAACAATTGCCACTTCATTCAAGTCTTCAAGACAAGTCAAGTCAAGACAAGCTTTAAGCAACGTTATTCAGATTTACTCCTTATTCAACCATAAATGTTTACCAGGTTATAATTATTAGTTATTGCACTAGCCCTTATTCCGAAATAGGTTGATGTACCTGTGTACTTATGTATTTTACCTGTATCCGCTCCGGCAGTTGAGATTATCCAGCCGGACACATCCATATTACACTAGGCTCCAGGAGAGGACTTCATGCTCAAGTGCTTAGGACGGCAAGGAGAGCAGCTGGAATGGCTACTTCTCCAGACTGGATCCAAACTCATAATCACTACTGCTATTACGCGAGTATCCCTTATTTCATTTAGGATCCACAAGCCTCTTTAACAATTTCGTCGGTTATTATTACATTATTGCTAGCAACCAATCACAACGAAGCAAATGCAAACTAGGTCAAGTCAGATTAAAGGTCAACCCGGTATCAACACTTTGTTTTCTTAATTAGGTATGTAAATGATTTTAAAAGAAGTCATGATATATCTGTCATAAAAATGACTGCGTAAAGATTTCACACTGGTGTTTTTTCTGTCTAATGATTTGATCTCTTGCCAGAAATCTACAACAGTGTAAAATCGCAAATATGCAAACTCCGGAAGCATAATAATTCAACTATGTTTGTTGAATAAGATGAGCGCGGAATATAAGCCACTCTAAACTCAGCAGCCGATCCAGGGAGGCGGCACGTGGGAGGGGGGAGGTTCATGGCGCCCAAGTTTTCGGGTTAATGCGACAAAATATGAAATTTAGAGAGCTGTCTGGTAATTCGGTGGTCAAGCTGGTCAGGAATGTCACCATCCACAAAACAAAAGCCTGGATCTGCCCCTTGAAACCATTTAACTGATTCAAATACTGAGCATTTTCGTATTTGTGTAGATTGTATCATATGAAATAGTATACTTACAGAGAGAGAACAATAAACACGCCTCGCTGATGTCGCGGCTGTTTACACGAATCCATGATGCTGTTATATACGAGTGCCGCAGTCACAGTAATGCCATTATCAAGGACGTTGTGCAAGTTGTCATCGATGCTGAAAAATCGTCCTCTTCAAACCGTGCAAAAATGTTGCTTGTTTTGAAATAAAGTCTAGATAGTTTTAAACTGGTGTAGTTCCATGTGATGGGTTCTGAAAAACCCGTCTTCTCTGCACATTTAAATTGATAAATGTATTACAATTTTGAGCACTATTTTTTTTAGTTTTAAACAAGATTGTGTCTTTTTGTGTGTTCATTTTATTTCGCTTTCTTTTGACAAAAGAAAGAATTTTCTTTATAAAAGTTTTCTTTGTATTTCAATTATTGTAAAAGATTGAATTCTGTGGACGTGTAATTGCTGCAACAAATTTTACCAGCGACTTAAGAACAGTCTTTAACGATAACATCAATTTACATAAATTCTTCGTGAAAATGAGCAAAAACAAACTTTTAACTTTCATAGCAGCTGTGTTCAAATTTGTTGAAAAACAAATTTTACATTTTTTTAATCGTTTTAAACTCTAAACGCGATTGTCTTGTTATTTTAGTCTAGCTTTATCTAAATACGATTTGACAATTTTAGAAAGTCACACCTGTTAATTATCTAGAGCAATCATGTTAAATATTTTTTATTTACACAACTTCTCTTTAAGTATTAGCGTGGAAGCAGACACACAACAGTGGCTTTTTATAACACTGGAACACCCGGGCTTGGGTCAAAGAGGATAGTTTTATACAGATTTGTTTGACGAATCCCTTAAAATATCAAATAAAGGAGCGTTTATATAATTATGTCTCATGTATACAGATCGCAGATAAAAACTTCATTGTTACGTTTTTTCTGAATTAATTATTAATGTTAAAAAATTCGGTATCCCTCATACTTCTTTGGTTACGGTAGCATAAATTTTGAAGAGGCCATGTGCTCGATCTCAGTGTTGTTATTAGAAAAACGTTTGAAAACTGAGAAAGACAATTAAAACTCAAGAAAGTAAACGCAGGTTTCTGATCAATTTGTAGTAAATTGTAGCAAAAAGGTAATTATGAGTAATTTCATGCAGTTCATTAGCATGCCCATTTGGGTGCCATTTGGGTGCTCTGTGGTGCAACTCCTTGGCAGTTCGAATACACTTAAGAAATTGTCCGTCATCTTGCATATTTCAGATCAACTGGTCACGTAGTCCTCTAAATTCTTACTTTTTTGATAAATCAATGTTGTCCATTTCGGTTAATGATCAGATTGTTGTACACATTTAAATATAATTCAACGTTATTTTTTGGTCGAAAAAATAATTATAAAAAACTTGTAAATTTTCAGATTTTATGATGTCAGCGTAAGGGTATTAAACGGTTGAGAGGTCTGGTTGAAGGCACTTTTGCTTCCAAAATCGATTAGAGTGTAATCAGCAATGTTTTTACAATTTTTCCATTGAAAAAGTGTCAGGTATTTTCGTTAGCTGCTTTTGCCTTGTTGAAATGAGATATTGGTTGCTTCGCTGTACTGAAACGAAAAAGAAGTCAGTTAAACGGCATTCTACTGCGTTTCAGTGTAAAAAGAAGTGAGTTAAATGGCGTTTATTGTGTTTCAACATGAATATTATTTTTTGTAATAGACATGAGAAATCGAGATTTTATTGAAATTATGTTTTTTTCTGATTTTAGCTTACAAATAAAAGTCAAAGCACAGTTGTAGTTGTCTTCGTTCGTTCGACCGTCCACCGATTCGTCCGCCCTGTGGCCGCGACATCTATTCTGGTGTTTCTCAGCAAAACAGCACTGCAGCATCTTTCATAGAAGCAATACGTCATTCAATATCATTTTTCCAACGTATTCAAATTGGTTAAGACCAATCGTTGAGTAGTTTTGGACTTTTACTCAACTCAGTAATTAAAATTTAATTAAACAACATTCACATGAAAACAAAATTTGTAAATGATACAGTGTTTATAACTGTAGGGTTTTACTCCTGCAACTGGTCAACTTTACGGTAAAAAAATTCGCTACTTTAAGCACGTCATATACACTTGGAATTATCTTAGTGTCTCTTTTCGATTCAGAGGTCGTGTGATACCCAAGTCTTAGTAATAAACTTACATATATACATGCACACATACACACACACAGATATACATATATGCATACATACTTACATTCATTCATTCACCCATACATACAAACTGATTTTGAGGCTTTAATTTTCACTATAAAATAGTGCTATTGTTTCCGTCTCGAGCAGTAGAAAGTTCAACACTCCTTGTTTTGTAAGTAGAGTAGTAGAAAGGCTCAGATATTGTTGGAGAAGAAAGTTTGAAGAAGAGCCTGCCAATTTAAACCTAAACACAAGTTACATTGTTATAATGAGTAACATTCACAATCCTTGTTACGCCTCAATGTAATTAAACTAATGGCTAGAGATGACGTGAGCGGACGAAACGAAAGTCATACTCTTTATTTTGTTAATTTCCCGATATCCCGATATTTGTTTATTTTAACGAACATGTGCCTTGTGTCATAACAGAAAAGCAAAACTCGTAAATAATAAACTGTTTATGTGTCGTTTTACTCCGGAAACTAATCTGCCTAAGGCCAAACATTCGTCACGATCGAGGTAACAAATACATAATTTTCAAGGTCAAAATCAAGGTTAATATTACTTGGGTCAAGGTTAATATTATTTGATAGCTGTTTCAAATATTTTAAAGATTTTATCTGTCACTGTTAAAATTAAAAGGGTAAAAAAGCTTTTTATTTCAATCACAAAACATTTCTGTAACTTAAAAAATTGTTGCTTTGACGTCAAATTTTTTTGTCAATAAGAGAGTTCGCATTTACGATCGTTACGGCAAACCACTCGTTAGTAAAGTGGTTGCGAATTCTACTGTGCATATTCTACCGCAGGACGAATGTATAATGCAAGGCCGACTTTGTAGAGCACAAGTATGTGATCGACCATCAGTACTTCTCGAACCCCCGCAATTCTTTTTCGAAAAAAACTAAAGTCATGGCAGCTGGCGTGGCCGTTCTGTGAAACGTTTCTGTGGTGTCTGCAAGAAAATTTAATCCTCTGTGATGATACCATCACTGTTCACAAATAACACCACTTACACTACAGGCGTCCTACACGATATTATGGACACGAAACCATTCGAGCATCTGCTACGGTATCGTGTGCTGCTTTACTTCAAATCTGTTTGTCCTTGTGGTAATGATGCGATTTTGTTTAGATACTTGCAAATGTCTCACAGATCAAAGTGTTATTAATACGTTTGTTTCTCCATGCATTATGATTAACACAATAAAACCATATAAGATGCCTTCAAGGTTAAAAACAGGAAATATTTTAGGTGGCATGATATTTTGCAGAATTTGGCTCGTCGACTTACATCTATTTGTCGTAATCACAGCTTCTACTTGGGATCTTGTTATAATAATGGTTGAAAAATACACTAAAGCAAAGTATCCAATCTGGCACAGAACAAACGCATCTGCTCTGAGCAGCCGAACACTTCTATGTATTCCTTGATTGATCTGATTAGCTGTGCAGTTCATGTATATCAATTTTCTATACGTAAAGAAAGAGGAAAAATGTCATATTTTCAATTTTTTGCTGGCTTATTAATATTTTTACTTGTATTTTCAACAAACATATACTAATGGTCTTGAAAAAGAGTAATTTTACTGTCAATGCCCATGTGCCAGCTACACAAAATGTAATAACTACCAGTGAGAACCCTACAGTACCTACAACAGAAGTAAGTACCATTTGCTCCTCAGAAAATCAAGGCGACCAGAAATCCCACGAAATCGCTAGTCGTTTCACACCGACACCTAGACGGAACTACAAATCTGGACTTTCTGCACCAAATATTATTTCAAAAAATAATTACCCATTTATTTACATTTTATAATTTCGATTATTTTATGAATGTGTAAAACGGCTTTTTAAAAAAAAAACACAGCACATTAAAAGCATACGCAATGTGACTACGTAGTTCGAGCTGGCAAATAAATAGATCGATGAGACCTAGTATGATCCTTTTTTCTATTCCTTCCTGATTCTGATATAAGCAAAACAACAAAAAAATCTCATATATTTATTACAATACAGCAACATAGCTATATCATTCAATAAGCACAGTTAATTGCTAGTTTAGCTTAGCACTTACCATCTCTGACTATGTTTTTGTTATTTAACAAAAATTATTCTAATAAATCAATTAAAAAAAAGTTCTGTCTTTTTTGTGTATGCTTGCAATAATGTGACTTTATGAAAGTTTTTTTAATTATTGATCAAGAATTTTATATAATAAAATGTTTGTGCAATTGGTTGCATATTCCGCTTTAGGACCTAAGGATGTCTTTGTTAACTATGTACATTGATTTTAATAATGTTCAATAAGTTCATCAAAGAACATAATTTTGGACTTAGAGGAAGGTGTATAACCTAAATAATAAAACTAACAAAATGTAAGAACATTTGTAGCTTAATCATAAACTTATGAACTTATGGGTGTATTGACTAAACGTTGAAAAGAAAACGTGTCATTTTATCTTAGTTTTGAAGCTTCTTCAAGATTGTCATTCAAAGCGGTTTTCACAACGTTACATTTTGTTAATTAGAAAAACATGTGTGCGTGCGTATGCAAATAATTAGACGTAAAAAAAGTTTTTTGAAGTCAAAGAGATTTTAGTAGGACAAAACTGCATTAAGTTTATAAACTTACTAATGCAACGGATTCGGCATCCAGTTGCAGTACTGGCCTGTTACACGTTTTTGGGAATTACTAAGACCACCATAAAATAAACTTGTTCCTGATCTCCACTCGGGTCATAAATGTCTAATTTATAATTACAATAAAGCCAAACCCTAGGCGAGCTCACATCGAGAGAAAAAGCAGTGCCACCGGAAGGCAAATATTCCACAGCAATTATGAGTGTGCAATTTGTGTTGCGGATTTTCGTAGCACTGAAAGTTACTTTGCTACTTTAAACTAGCTTTATGTATTATTGCAGTTGTCCCAAATGCTTCAAAAACATTTATGGCATCGGTTTTTATCAAGAGAAAAGTATTGCATTCGTTCTTTGAAACAGATTTGTGTGATAGACATGATTTGTTATTCTGCTCAAAATATGTCCTAAGCAGGCATCCATTTTGCAGCGCTGTTAATACCATGAATGTGTATCTAACAGCTTTAAAGTCCTCTTCTTATGTTTAGTGAAACGTTATTGTATATTCGAGTGTTTTTTCGAAGGTAGACCAAGCATGTAAATGCTGTATTTCAGTCAATTCTACTAAGAGCAGCATAAAAAATAAACTGGTATCTGATCTCCATCCTTTAATTTTGTGAAAGGCCTTTTAAGCGTCTTTTCGAAGAGACATCTGTTCTAAATAATTCGAACGAACATGAAATGAAGTATTATTTACGTTCAAACTTGACAGATGAAGTGAAAACCTCCATCATATCTTTACAGCGTCAATTTTACTCATTTGTTTCATTTTATAAAACACCGTTTCAGCACTGTTGACAATAGTCACCATTTTCAATCTCTTTTAGAAGGGAAGGCATGGAAATTGGGTGACAATCTTCGTACATATTTAGATGAAGTACGAAGGCTGGTTGCTCTAGCTTACTCAGAGCTTCCAGACTTTGATCAGCAATTAGCTCTTATCAAATGAAATTTTGTCAATGGTTTGCAAGACTATCAATTAAAGCTGTATTTGATGGTTAATCCACGAGCTACTCTCAAAAGCGTAATGCAGTATGCTGAACGTTATGTTGCTGCTAAGGCTTCTATCTTGAAAGAGAAGTTTGGAATGGTTTGTCCTGTCAAGACAATCCTTCGGAGGATGAAAGTAAATTTGAAGATGACGAAGTCAATTATTTGGAAAGTAAATCATCCTTCAAGCTAAAGCTGCACCCAAGCAAAAGTGGAACATTGCTTGTGTATGCTTGTGTGTTTTTGTATTAAAGGTACTTAAGGACAACCGGCGCTAATGAGAAAATGAGGTAGTATTTCTTACATAGGATTTTGTTGTTGTAAAACGCCCACGCTTGCTCCTCTTAGCAAAAAATGTCTACCATTTATAGCCCAGGGTCAATATTCATAAAACTTTGTTGACGCTAGTAACAATACTAGTATATAGAAAGCTAATGGTACTAGTGGCAGCACTAAGCCAGTAAAACTTTATTAATACCGACCCAGAACCTTGCACATGAATAATGTGGCACTGAGAACAGGAAATTTTTCACCCCCGACATAAACAGACTGGATATTATAGCACAAAAAAGTAAATTAAATGACGGAAGATGATAATAAAAGATCATTTGTATGCTAACTAGTGCGCACAAGCACGTACAATGATTCAGCATCAAAACTCCTGAATCAACAAATTTACTAATTCCCTAAAATTGCAAGTAATATATCCGTACTGGTAAGTTAGGCAATTTGCACATTTTTTAAACTTCCAAATGTGACTGTCAAAATGTTAGATATGTCCTACTGATCTAATTACTGTATACACTTGTGATTCACTTATTATTGTGTTGGGCTGTACAGATTATATGTTCGGGAGGTGATGAATCTATTTTGACGCAATTCATTAGTAGGCGTGGTGCGGTGAAATATTACTCCGATGCGTGGCGCCATATTTGAGTGAAGTACTGCTTTTTGCTTCTTCTGTACTCATAATGTCAATTGACACCTTAAGAAAATACAGAACGGTTATAAACTTTACGTAAATGTTTTGTCATCCAGCATTTTAAACCCGAGAATTGTAAATCTCTATGCATTATATTTGCTTGTTAGTTTATGGAAGTTTCCTATACAAAGGTTATGGGATTCAGCTTTCGTCTGTCCTCTCAAATGAGCAACAAAAACAGTTACACAACCAGCGGTCGGACGTCAATACGCGGCCAGTTAACAAAAAGTTTTAAAAAGAACGTAGGAACACTGTGATCTACCGTAATTAAGTCCTATGCATGTCTTGTCCAACTTACCAATATGAGACGTGAAACATATTACAATTTCAGTATATTGCCAGAGCTGTATAATAAGAAATACATAGGGCATTTTGTATTTAGTTTAACATCTAGGTGTTGTTCGATTGATATACAGATTATTGTGGGAGGAACATGTCACGGACTAATCACCATTCGCCTTTTTTCTTACGGCTCAAAGGGGCAAATTAGTGAGATGTTTCTCTTAATTAAAGCAGATAAACTTCGTTATTAGTCGGTTTTTCTCCTTAGGCAGTTTTCTTGCCGTTTCTTGTTTCTTACTGATCATGCAGACATGTGACATATAACACTTATAGTCTTCTCTGTATAACATAGGTTCTTCACCTGAATAACACCGTGATTAAAGATGCCATAGCAGCCAGTTTATATTAATCCGCCCTAGAAGTATGTAGAATTTTAAAAAAAAACGAATTCCAAATGTAATGGGAGTGCCGTAATTAACTAATGGCTAGAGAAGTATTGATGCTCTTTTTTCTTCGGTTACTATAAAACACAGGCCACGGAGCCATGAGAAACATTTGAGAAGATAAACATATGGGATATATACTATATTTGTATATTAGCAGTTCACAGAGACGTTTATTAATACAGCCATATCGTGTCAGCGCCTAAATACAAGTGACTTGATATTTTGCAGAATTTGGTTCGTCGACTTACATCTATATGTCGTAATCACAACTTCTACTTGGGGTCTTGTCATAATAATGATTGAAATATACATTAAAGCAAAGGATCCATTTGGCACAGAACAAACGCATCTGCTCTGAGCAGCCGAACTATTCTATGTATTTCTTGATTGATCTCATTAAGTGTGCAGTTCATGTATATCAATTTTTCTGACGTAAAGAAAGAGGAAAAAATGTCATATAGTCAATTTTTCGCTGGCTTATTAATATTAATATACTAATGGTCTTGAAAAAGAGTAATTTCGCTGCCAATTCCAATGTGCCAGCTACACAAGATGTAATAACTACTAGTGAGAACCCTACAGTACCTACAACAGAAGTAAGTACTATTTGTTCCTCAGAAAATCAAGGCGACCAGAAATCCCACGAAATCGCTAGTCGTTTTTTTACCGACACCTAGACGAAACAACAATTCTGGACTTTCTGCACAAAATACTATTTCAAAAAAAATAATTACCGACCGGGAGGTACTCTATCTGTTATGACTTTAAGAAAATCGATCGAAATGCAGCATTTGCATTACAAGTGAAGAAGGATGCAGCTCAATACAAAATTAACAAAACACTTCTTTGTACCATAGGCTGTACGTTTGTTTTATTGTATGAATTCTACCACAACAGAGGCATATGTATGATGCTATGGTAGCTGCTCTGTTTATACACGAATCGCAAACCCATTTATTTACATTTTATGATTTCGATTATTTAAAGTATGTAAACAGGCTTTTCGAAAACACATAGTACATTAAAAGCATACGCAATGTGACTACGTAGTTCGAGCTGGCAAATAAATAGATCGATGGGACCTAGTATAATCCTTTTTTCTATTCCTTCCTGATTGTAATATATGCAAAACAAAAAAAATCTCAGATATGTATTGCAATACAACAACATAGATATGTTATTCAATAAGTACAGTTAATTACTAGCTTAGCTTAGCACTTACCATCTCTGACTATGTTTTTGTTATTTAACAAGAATTATTCTAATAAATCAATCAAAAAGAAGGTTCTGTCTTTTTTGTGTATACTTTCAATAATGTGACTTTATGAAAGTTTGTTTAATTATTGATCAAGAATTTTATATAATAAAATGTTTCTGCAATTTGTTGTATATTCCCGTTTAGGGAATAAGGATGTCTTTGTTATCTATGTATATTTATTTAATAATGTTCAATAAGTTCATCAAAGAACATAATTTTGGACTGGTCTATTACACGTTTTGGAGAATTACTAAGAGCAACATAAAAAATAAACTGGTATCTGATCTCCACCCGGGTCATTAATATCTAATTAATAATTACAATAACGAGAGAAAAAGCAATGCCACCGGAAGGCGAATATTCCACAGCAATTATGAGTGTGCAATTTGTGTTGCGGATTTTCGTAGCACTGAAAGTTACTTTGCTACTTTGAACTAGCTTTATGTATTATTGTTCCAGTTGTCCCAAATGCTTCAAAAACATTTATGGCATCGGTTTTTATCAAGAGAAAAGTATTGCATTCGTTTTTTGAAACAGATTTGTGTGATAGACATGATTTGTTATTCTGCTCAAAATATGTCCCATGCATCCATTTTGCAGCACTGTTAATGCCATGAATGTGTATCTAACAGGTGTAAAGTCCTCTTGTTCTGTTTAGTGAAACGTTATTGTATATTCGAATGTTTTTTCGAAGGTAGACCAAGCATGTAAATGCCGTTTTTCAGTTAATTCTACAAATTTGTTTTTTTTTAAATAGAGCGTCCTTTGAGTAAGGATTTGAAATTCGGATTGTATATTGTTTGGATATACATACATGCTGTCATTGCTGCGTAATGTGATATAGAAGCTTGGTGTTTCAATGATGGATACTAAAACGTTTATGCTTCGGTTTAATTACTACATTCACCACGGTTTTTTCTCCTCTCGATCACAGCAGTCACTGATTCAGCGCATATTTTATGGTAGCTAGTTTAATAGTTTGTTTACAGCAAGAGGTTTAATATATTGCTCAAGAATAATGTCCATGTTTGGCTTTCCCTTCAACTTCACGTATGTTAATAATATCTTGTTGTACGCTTTGTAAATGTGTTTAATGGAATGTATCTTGAAGCAATCACTCGAATAAACTCTCTGTATCCAGAAAATACACTCAATCGTTTTTCCTTCTTGTTATTAATAACGATTCTTTCATTAAGTCGACAATAACAGCACTTCATATTTATTGGAGTATAGGTCACACCATTTTGTTTTAACGTATCTGAGGGTCCTTCACTTTTTGATGATAGGTGGTGTGAAATAGAGCAGAAGATTGGGTGCCTTAGAGACTGGAAATTTTTTCTCTCTACTTTCGTTATGACATCTAAATTCTCCTACTAATTGTGGCATTTGTTTAGCTGCAACATGATTTCTTTAAGTCACCTTTTATTTTTGTTTACAAGTCTTTACTAATTGCAGGTGTCTTCTTTAATTCTAACAATACTTCACTCTCTGAGTCTGGAACAAGATCTATTTGCTCTTCCTAGTTTATCTTTTCCCTCGTAATAATCCAGCTATAATAGGTAAGGCAAATGACACGACATGTCCTATAAATGTACCTTGTAGATTCGTCCTATTTTGAAAAGAAAAACCTTTTTTATTCAGTCGCCTTAATATAGATTTATGATGTCTAAACGGTTGGAATGTGTTTTATTTTTTACTTTGGTGAGCCTACAGGTATGTAATGACCCTTGATGAATTCTTGGCTAACAGAACAAGTTTTTTTACCAGACTCGATATAATTGGATTAATTTGAATTGTCGCGTTTCAGTTATATGATATATATATATATATAAATATATACAAATTATTATTCTAATAACAAAATTAACAATGCATACAATATGGCGTATTTTATCTTCCCAACAAGCAGAAGGTGGTGTTTATTTGCATATAAAACAACATTAATAAGTATCACCAAACGTGAGTTTATACCTAATTTTCCACATGTTTGTCAGTACGGATGTCATTATAGTCTCTCTGCACTATTACAACCCACTCTGCTTACACATGATTTTGGTCTCACATACATGCCTGTGCGGAGTGGGCGTCATCAAATTATTTTTGTGGACACGCATGCTATTACTAGCATTACCATTCCCACATGTAATTCTAATTACAAGAATACTTCTCACCTACATGAAAGTGAAGCTCCTGGTCGTTTTTACAACGATCGAAATCAGAATCTTAATGCAAGTCTAAATTATCACCCTACACGGAAACAGTAAGTGTTCAATCCTATTCATAATTAAGTTTCTCGCACTGAGGACTCAGCTTGAAGGGTCGTTTTAGTGATCATCGATTGAGGATAAAACCTTTATCCTTTAATTTTGTGAATGGCCTTTTAAGCGTCTTTTCGAAGAGACATCTGTTCTAAATAATTCGAACATGAAATGAAGTATTATTTACGTTCAAACTTGACAGATGAAGTGAAAACCTCCATCATATCTTTACAGCGTCAATTTTACTCAGTTGTTTTATTTTATAAAACACCGTTTCAGCACTGTTGACAATAGTCACCATTTTCAATCTCTTTTAGAAGGGAAGGAATGGAAATTGGGTGACAATCTTCGTATATATTTAGATGAAGTACGAAGGCTGGTTGCTCTATCTTACTCAGAGCTTCCAGACTTTGATCAGCAATTAGCTCTTATCAAATGAAATTTTGTCAATGGTTTGCAAGACTATCAATTAAAGCTGTATTTGATGGTTAATCCACGAGCTACTGTCAAAAGCGTAATGCAGTATGCTGAACGTTATGTTGCTGCTAAGGCGGCTATCTTGGAATTGGATCGAAAGAGAAGTTTGGAATGGTTTGTCCTGTCAAGTCAATCCTTCTGAGGACGAAAGTCACTTTGAAGATGACGAAGTCAATTACTTGGAAAGTAAATCATCCTTCAAGCTAAAGCTGCACCCAAGCAAAAGTGGAACATGAAAACTGTTAAATGTTTTAACTGTGATGGCAAGGGTAATTTTAAAAAGGATTGCCCTAGTCCATCTTTAAACTTGTGGCGGTGTCCTCCTACAGGCGGGAAGGAAACAACAGATGAGAAAAAGGTGGATGCAAAGTCGGTGCAGATCGCCACATGTCGGATGTAACTGAAATGGACACTAGCGATTTGAGAAACAATTCGTATTCTTCAGTTTTCTTCTTTATCATTTACTGATAGTGTTCGATGTTTCATGGACTCGAAAAATCTCGGAATATGGATAATTAAATATTCACGGTTTGTTAATAAATCACATTCTCAACATGCCTTAACCCATTGGGCTAGAAAATTGCTTGTGTTTGATTTTGTGTTTTTGTATTAAAGGCACTCAAGGACAACCCGCGCTAATGAGAAAATGAGGTAGTATTTCTTATATAGGATTTTTTTTTGTAAAACGCCTACGCTTGCTCCTCTTACCAAAAAATGCCTACCATTTATAGCCCAGGTTCAATATTCATAAAACTTTGTTGACGCTAGTAGGACTACTAGTCTATAGAAGCTAATGGTACTAGTAGCAGTACTAAGCCAGTAAAACTTTATTAATACCGATCAAGAACCTTGCACATGAATAATATGGTAATGAGAACAGGAAGTTTTTCACACCCCCCGACTAATACAGACTGGATATTCTAGCACAAAAAAGTAAGTTAAATGACGAAAGATGATAATAAAAGATTATTTGTCTGCTAACTAGTGCGCACAAGAACGTACAATGATTTAGTATCAAAACTCCTGAATTAACAAATTTACTAATTTACTAATTTACTAATTCCCTAAAATTGTAAGTAATGGTAAGTTAGGCAATTTGCAAATTTTTTAAACTTCCAAATGTGACTGTCAAAATGTTAAATATGTCCTACTGATCTAATTACTGTATACACTTGTGATTCACTTATTATTGTGTTGGGATGTGCAGATTAGATGTTCGGGAGGTGATGAATCTATTTTGACGCAATTCATTAGTAGGCATGATGCGGTGAAATATTACTCTGATGCATATTTGAGTGAAGTACTGCTTTTTGCTTCTTCTGTACTCATACTGTCAATTGACACCTTAAGAAAATACAGAACTATTATAAACTTTAAGTAAATGTTTTGTCATAAAGCATTTTAAACCCGAGAATTGTAAATCTCTATGCATCATATTTGCTTGTTAATTTAAGGAAGTTTCCTGTGCAAAAGATAATGGAATTCAGCTTTCGTCTGTCCTCTCAAATGAGCAACAAAAAGAGATTTTTTGTTGTTGGTTTTTACACTTTGCTTTTATTTCAAAAATAAGTTCCTAGTACAGTAGTATACATACTATAACAAGCCGCAAAGTGTTTTTTTTTCTGCAAAGTATTTCACAAGAGTTTCATACATTGTTACTATGTACTGCCCAGTTAACATAAAGCACATTAAACATTATATAATTTCAAACATTCTTTTTTCTTTTTTTCTTCTTTTTTTTAAATGACGCAGTCTAAAGTCTCTAAGTTTTTTTTTGGTTTCTGTGGTCCTTATGATACAACATCTTTTCAATTGTTACTGCATGCTTTAAATATTTTAAGAAACGGTAGAAATAAAAATCTTCATTGGCGATTTTACATTTATGAATATACAACTTGGCTTGAAGGAGAACATAATCAAGAATGAATCTTACAGCTTCTATTGTTTCCTTTTTGCAACCCTAGTATTTTTATTCTAATATTTAAGACAAGGAGAGTTCTCCAGACAAGTTTTATTCAACCATTTTTCAAGGATTGCCCAAAAATGTTTTAAACTAAAGCATGTCGCAAAGGTGTGAATTAAATCTCGTATTTCATTACATTGTCTGCACATCTGTGATACAGATGCGTCAAATTTAGCAACGATGTAATCAGAAGCATAATTTTTGTGTATAATTTTGTATAAAAAGATGCTATTTTTTGGTGTTTCTTGTTAGGTACTTGGTCTTTAAAAATATATCTTTCCATTCCAGCTCTTGGAGGTTTATACCTGACTGTTGCCATCGTTGTATACAGCTAGGTTCAACTTGCTTTTGTTTTATAAAATACCAGTAGAGCGCTTTCGAGTTACACTTAATTATATCAACACTTAAAATATCAGTCATCAATTCATTCCTTGGAGCGATATTTTGCCAAATCTCATGTATATCCTTTTTATGCTGTGATATCATAGATTTCCATTCGCTAGGAATAGCATTAATAAGGCCCATAATTGTTATAATATTTAGTTCAAGTTTATACTGGTATTTAATTTCAAACGGATTCATAAGGGTACCCTGTTCTGTTATTAGATTACCTACAAAGGATATATTTTTTTCTTCCATTTCAATGTAAAAAACAGACTTATTCTGTATTAAGATATATTGATTGTACCAAAGGCATTGTTTCAATATACTGTGAACATTCAATGGAGCATTTTTCAGCAGATACCATCTGTATAATATTTCTCTATAAAAGGATGGTATTTCTTTTGATAGTTTATCTACATTAAGGAATAAATTGAGAACTTTCCGCAAGCTAAATTTGGGCAAATATATTTTTAAAAAATTGACACTCAGAGAATTTTCATGTTCAATTAATCTTTTCACCCAAGTTAACTTTTGGGTGTTCAAGAATGATATTAAGTCCAAGCTACGGAGGCCACCATCTTGGTAATCTTGAATTAATACGTTGGATTGTATGCGATGTGGTTTTTTATCCCATATAAAATTATTAAATTCATTAATTACGTCCGCTATGAACCAATCTGGGGTTTCCATTACATTCATTACATACAATAACTTCGGCAACAAAAGGTTTTTTATAATTGTGATTTTTCCTTTAAGTGAGAGATAATATTTCGACCAAGAACATAAAGATTTTTTCATTTCTTTTAATTTATCCCTTAGGTTAACCTCAGTTATTTTAGCCGTATCATTGAAATATCTAATACCTAGCGAGACCACATCCCCTTCAGACCACTTTATGCGGAAGGGTTTTTTTTCCAGGTACTTGATTCTTTGTTTGCCAACTTGTAAGATTTCAGTCTTATCCAGATTCACCTTCAAGCCTGATGTAAAATAAAACAGCACAAACCAATTTAAAGCATTTTGGATTGAGAGCACATCAGTCAATAGTAACGTCGTATCATCGGCTGATAAGCTAATTTTAGTTTCAGTGCAACCTATTTTTATTCCTTTTATATGTCTGTTACTTTTAACTGCACACGCTAGAATTTCAACCGCGATTATAAAGAGTAACGCTGAGAGGGGATCACTCTGTCTGACACAATTAAAAATTTTAAACGCCCTACTTGTGGTCTCATTATTGATTATACAACTTTCTATGTCAGTGTAAAATATTTTTATCCAAGTTCTAATGTTGGGACCGAAATTAAAATATTCTAAACATTTGTCTAAAAATTTCCAATCTAATTTATCATAAGCTTTTTCAAAATCTACGAATACGAGGAATCCTCCTTTTTGTTCTCTATTCAAGTGGTCTATGCAATCTATTAGTGCTCTTATATTTAGTCCTATATATCTATTTTTGATAACGCCGTTTTGTTCAGGTCGGATAATTAATGGCAGAACATTTTTAAATCTATGCGCTAAAGTTTGAGTTAAAATCTTCATGTCAACATTTAATAAACTTATGGGGCGCCAATTTTTTAAATTTGTCAAATCTTTATTCTTTTTTGGGATTAAGCGTATAATTCCTCTTTTTTGTTCTACACTCAAATGGCCCTGTACGAAGCTGTATTTGTAAGATTGTAATAGCATGTCTACTATATCTTCCCAAAAGTATTCATAAAATTCTTTAGACAGCCCGTCTGATCCAGGAGTTTTATTAACGCCCATGTTTTTAATTGTTTTATATCATTCTTCTTTAGTAAATTCAGAGTTTAAATAAAGTTGGTCGCTAATAGATATTTTATTTTTACATTCTTTATGAAAAAATGATTGATAAAACTGATCATTAACGGCAGGATTAACAGAATACAGTTGTTCATAAAAATGAGCGGCTTCTTCTAAAATGTCTTTCTGTTTAGTGAATTGGATTCCCCTATTATTAACAATTTTTGTTATATTTTTTTAACATAATTCTTTTTTTTAAATATTATAAAAGAATTTTGAATTTTTTTTTCATGGGTATCCATAAAGTATGCCTTACTTCTTATATAATGCCCGATTGCTTCCACTGCCTCTATTCTTTCTAATTCCAATTTACAATCTTTAATTTGGTACAACGTGTACTCTGGATTGTCGTTATTATTGCGGTTCAGTTCTTCTTCTAGCGTGTGGAGTTTTTTTTCAAGCAGGTTTTTATTTTTTCTTGTATTAGCGGCTTTACATTTTGAATAGGAGAGCGTAAATTTACGTGTTTCATATTTCATGTACTCCCATCTGGTATGGGGGTCCAAGTTGGTGGAACTTTCTTTTACTTCGATAATCAAAGATTTAATTTGCCTTGTATAGTCAATATCTTGTAGTAAATTTGATTTAATTTTCCACCAGCCTGGCCCCCTCTGTTCTAGTTGACATCTAATCGATAAGGCTAATATAATTGCACTATGGTCTGACCTAAAACCCGGAACTATGTCTACTTTTATTATATCATAGATCAACTCACTCGACGCAATCCAATAGTCCAATCTAGATTGTATTAATACCGATTTCGCACGGTGCCATGAAAACCTTTTAATATCACAATTTTTTATTCTCCAAAGATCAACTAAATCGTGTAGCTCCATAATTTCTTTTAATCGCTCAACCCTGACGTAAGTTTTTGAGGACGTTGGCATTTTATCGAGTGCGCCATCTAAGACGACATTTAAATTTCCACCTATTACCACTTTATTTTCAATCTTTTTCTCTATTAGCTTATCAATTAGGTAAAACAAATTTACTTGTTCAACTTGACATTCGAGGTTAGGTGCGTACACATTTAGTACAGTATAAGTTATATCACCGAACCTAAGATCTACACTTATGTATCTACCTTCCGTATCAATCTCAATGTTGATCATATTCATAACATGTATATTTTTTATGATCGTTAATACACCTTTACTTGCAGTGCTCCGATGTGAAAAATCATTTGATCATTTTTCCTAAATGTGGCCCATTTATTTTCCCAGTGTTTCGTATCTTGCACACAGGAAAGAGTTTCTTGTAACATAATGATGTCAAAATCGCCCCCTTTATGGTTTTTCACCCAGTGTAAAGTCTCCTCAAGTTTTCTCCTATTTCTAAGGCCACGACAATTTTGAGAAATTATTTTAACTTCCATTCTACATGATGGTAACTACCAATGTGCTTACAGTAAGAACTATCCTCTCTTGTGAAATACAGCAGCACTCTTTTGAATCAAGAGACGGAACAAGTAAAACAAACAAACACACGTCACACAAACCAAACTGAACATATACCAATATACGAGCCGGCAGCCATGCAGCCGTTTATTGGAAGAAAAAGGAAAAAAATAGCACCCGTGGTGGGACTCGAACACACGGCTTGTTGCCCTTCAGGCGCAAGAGTTATCCGCTAACGCTACAGTGCCTTGCTAATAGAAACCTGAATAATATCTGAGTGATAATTGTAACTTTTTAATCTAATATCGACAATTCAATCATCCGTTACTTCACCGGCATGTTACTTTCTGTGTGACAGACATGTGGAGAAGCTGGAGCGTTCTTGAGCAAGGCAATGGAAAAAATAAGACACGTAGGTGCCGACATTGAAATATTCTTAAGCAGAATAATGAAAAAGAATCAGGGCCCGAGGTGGGACTCGAACTCACGACTTTTAGCCTATTAGACGTGCGTGTTAACCGCTACACTATCGGGCATTGATAAAATGGTCTTAGCAATCACGCTATAAACATATTTAAGTAATATATTAATTTACTATCAACAGTTCCATTACCTTTTCTCACCTGTAAGAGGGAAGGGGGGAGGGAGGGAGAGAGGGAGGGACAACCGCTGGTTGTGCAACAAAAAACAGTTACACAACCAGCGGTCGGACGTCTCTGCGAACAGTTCGCGGCCAGTTAAAAAAAGTTTTAAAAAGAACGTAGGAACACTGTGATCTACCGTAATTAAGCCTATGCCTGTCTTGTGCATGCAAACTAACATGTAACTTACCAATATGAGAGTGAAACATATTACAATTTCAGTATATTGCCAGAGCTGTATAATGAGAAATACACAGGGCAGTTTGTATTTAGACTAACAATAGGTGTTGTTCTATTTAAATACACATTATAGTGGGAGGGACATGTCACTGACTAATCACCATTCGCCTTTTTTTCTTAAGGCTCTAAACGGCAATTTAGTGAGATGTTTCTTTAATTAAAGCAGATAAATTTCGTTATTAGTCGGTTTTTCTCCTTTTCTTGCCGTTTCTTCTTTCCTACTGATCATGAGACGTTTGGCATATTACACTTATAGTCTTCTCTGTATAGCCTTAGGGAAGTATTGATGCTCTTTTCTTCGGTTACTATAAAACACAGGCAATGGAGCTATGAGAAAAATTTGAAAACATATGGGATATATACTATATTTTTATATTAGCAGTTCGCAGAGACATTTATTAATACAGCCATATCGTGTCAGCGCCTAAATACATATGCCATTTACGATACTAGTAAATGCTAGTAAACAAAACTAAACGAAAATTATAGAAGAGCATAAAGTCGAATGCGTAAGTTACATCAGTAGCATTTTTAAGAATATAGTCGTTCTAAAAGCTATTTTAACTTTATTCATACTATTATCACGATTTAGCCATTTGTTAAAAAAAGATAAAACACCAAAAGAGTAATCAGATCGTGTGAAAAGTGAAACATTGTGTTTGAATGACTCACTCGTATTAAAAAGAACTACGTAACAAATTAAACAAAATCATTCTTGAAAGACACCTTTGCAATGGCATTTAAAGGATTGTATATAGGAATATGCCTTACCCTTGGAATTGTAGGTATCTCTTCAAACTTATTTGTACTAGCAGTGATGATGCGATTCAAGAAAAGGTTGTTGAAACTGGACACGTGTAAATTCCTTACGAATCAAAGTATGATTGACACTCTAGCCTCTATATGTATTATTCTCAGTATTATGAGGCAGTTTGAAGCGCCATCTGGTTTACATGCAGGAAATATAATAGATGAAGTGATAATATGTAGAATATGGAAGGGAGAAATGCCGCTATTTTTTACACTGAGAACTTCTATTTGGAACACAGTTATAACATTGATTGATAAATACCTGAAAGTAGTACACCCAGTTTGGTCCAAAAATAAGGTTTCACCGGCTGTTATACGTCTATTGCTCGCAAGCTCTTGGTTAATTGGATTTCTATTACAACTACCGTTTATTAACTTTGCTGATGTCAAAGATGATGGCATCTGCCATCAATTTCAGTTTTCCCAGACGTACACATTTTTTCTTGTCATATTGTTATTTCTGACGCAGTACATCATACCTGTTATTATAATTGTGTTTTGCAATATCCGCATTTTGATGGTAATAAGAAAACGACATGCTATTGCTGTCGACGCCAAACCACTCTCAACAGCAGGCTCCAGAACAACTGGCCAATCACGTCATTCCATTCCCATTCCATGTCGACATTTGGAACAGAAAGCAAGTCAAGCGTCGAATGTAAGTAGCGTTACCAAAGCTAGAGCCGTCCAAGAGTGTCCTGCATCAACTTTACCAGGACACACCGCGGCAACACTCGCTGATACGCTCTCAGTTTCAACTCTCGCAACACGTACTACTACGTCAAAAACAAGCAAAGGCGAGGCAGCCCAAAATAAAATAATGCGCACTTTGCTTACAGTCAGCGTGCTGTTTGTTATTTGTTGGACACTATACTACGTGTTATTCATTGCGCTTGCTGCGGGAGCGCCAGCGGAAGACCAAAGCCCATACGATGTTGCCCTTTTAACCGTGTTTTTAAGTATAATAATGAATCCATTTATTTATCTTTTACAATTTCAACAGTTTAGAGACTGCGCAAAGGAATTGTGTTGCAGGGTATAAAAGTGCATGCACATTTATATTGCACGAAAAGTTAATGAAGGCGCTGCTGTGTGTGACAGTAAGACGCAACAAAGTGGGACATTATGGCGAAACTGTGTGACATTAAGGCACCATTATGTGTGACATTATGGCGAAACTGTGACATTAAGGCACCACTATGTGTGACAACTAATTATAGAGACTTAAAGACAAATGCGGATATGTCATTTTCGTCATGCTTCAAAATTAAATTATGTTTGAGCTATAGAATATAACTATGACATAAACTATGTGGTCACTATGGATATAAGAGAAATAAAACGTTTTATTAGTTCTACTTATTGTTTTCAAGAGGATATATTGGTACTAAACAATTATGTCTTCTGTGTGTGCCGAAGTGCTAGAAACAAACCAAAGTGGCATCTCACCATTTCTAAGTGTGAGATGTCCTCCATCGTTTAACGCCGCCAACCCCCATTTTTCACGGTAACGCATGATATTAAGTATTTAAAGCATTCGGTTACTATCATGTGGCCTGTCAAAACGTGCGAATCTGGATCATTCTGTTCTTCATCTGACACACGAGAAGACGTGTGCTTTGACGCTTCAGTACAGTTGTTGTTTTCGTCTAAGGTGCCAATCTCGCATTCCTCCAAATCAGAAAATTCACAGGTTCTCGAATTTTCATAATTTTTTCAATGCGATTGATGCCTTCCTTCCCTTTTCTCTCAAAATGCCTTTGTTTTTGGTATAAATCATGTATTTGTGGAAAAAATGTGTTCACTGAGCGTTTAATTGACCGGCTACAGTCTGTTTTAGTGGTTCAACAGTGGTTCGCTTCATGTCGCAGGGCATCCGCCTTTGTCTTTAAATAAATGCAAATGAATGAAGCTGTTGTTTGTTTAATTGCAATGTTTCGTTTTGTGTAAGAAGCATCATGGCTTGTGGATATTTTTGTGTATATATGGATCACATTTTAAAACTTGATTGGAAAACATGATCATCCGTTAAGCAGTGTTTCTGTTATAATTATTTGCGTGTAGTTTATCACCAAATGTTTAACTTTTCTTTAATGTGACCTTCAGTAAATAGTCTTCAAAAAACCCAATCGCCAAACACTCAATAGTGTGATTTGTATTGTATGTTTATAGGTTATCCCTGAATGCTTAACTATGATAATAACGTTTTTGTGTGTGATGAATATTTGATGTTACTGACTGTTACTGGTTCAACTCTTTACCTGCTTTCTGGAAATCCGGAGATCCCTCTTCTCATTTTATCATCAATTCAAACGTCCCTGTAATTTAAACACGAGTTCATTGTTTTATGTGTTTTAAAATGTATGTTGATAATATTAAACTAGTACAATAAATAATTGCCTCTTATTGCACGAGAACTTTAAATGACACCTTTGTATGAAAGCCAGAAACTGATTTGATAAAACAATAAGTTCGGTGCCGGGGATTGCCACTCCTTTTCTCTCTTATATTGATCGTCTGCATGCATACGGCTTTCAGAATGAACACAATAAATGTAATATATACTAATCTTTTTCAACAAAGCAACAAAAAAGTTAATAAAGAAAATTATAAATACATTGTATGGTAACATAAAACTATTTATTTTGACAAATACCAATATGATGATATCTAAATATAACATATATGTACTAACATTCATAGTACAACTCAGTGAAAAGCTGTCTGTTGAGACTGGTCACGTTTACATTCCTTGCAAATCAAATTTTGATTGACATTAAAGTATAAAACAATATGAACTACTCTTTTGATTACGTGCATAAATTGGAATAACACAAGTAGAAATTCTATAAAAACATTTGTCTTACGACCAATTCTACTAATTTTATTTTAAATGTGATTGTTTTCTGTTGATGTTGTGCAAAACACATTTTCTTTTCTATTCACATTTATCCGTTTATTCGATTCATGTTACCATTTATGTATTCTCAAATATATGCATCTTGATGATAAGACAAACACAATTATTCGCATGATATCAAAGTCATTCATATAGAGACTAAATAGATAATAACTAAATACAACAGCAAATCAAAATGTGAATGAAAGAAGTTGACAATAGAGAAAGCACACTAAGTTGACTTTACATTTAAATTAATCTACTATGCGTCAGAAACTGCTAAAATGAAAAATATATTAACATTTTAAGTATTATAGAAAACCAGGAGATATTCAGCGTAATAAAGATTCGTAAAAACTGCATAGCTGTCTCTTGATTGTAAAATTTAATTAAAACGTCTGCATAGTTCTTCGAAACCATTGGCACTAGCATATTACTATAATCCCCACGTAAAGGTGCATGTCACCACGAGGATATAACTCAAGTGTGGCCTCTTCACAAATCTTTCCATTTCTATTGCTGCCATTGAGCTAACAGATACTAACAAATATTACGTTGAAAAAGTATGTTTTCTGTTTCTGCCTCACTTGCTTTTATCAAACATGTTAATGTTTGTCATGTTTTGAGGCTCATATGCTATACTAGCTAATACATTTATATACATATTATTACAGTTTCAACGTATTCAAATACTTTAGATAAAGGTAAATTAGTTCTGTGGGCAGCACTTCTTTATATGTTAACAATGATAACTAAAAGCACAACATTTAGGCGTGATATAAGAACACACGGTTCGATCCTGTTCGACCCTGTTCAACACGCCTGTTGTAATTGAAATTAAATCTGAAGATAGATAAAATGCCGGCAGCCATCGACAACGTAATTTGAACTGCTATGTTTGAAAAAATAATACACAAATGTTAATGAAAGAACAACATTAAAAAAGCCATTGCAATCATGATAAGCGAGAAGACATACCAGCACAACATAAGCGAACGTAATGATTAGATATACTGTTGATAAACTACAGTCACATTAGGGAGCGTAAAATAAAAAGACAATAACTATGAGCTATTGCAAATTTAAAAATAATAATAAAAACGTTATACAATTCATATGCAAAACAAATGAGAACTCGAATAACACCGGAGGCGCATGATAAAAACTGGATATAATTCACATTTTACCAATAATGAAAACATTGGGGAAGCAGAGTTTTAATCCTTGAGAGGTAATATGCATGTACATATGCATATTAATGGTTGGAAATTTGTATTCAGATATACATAAGTATACATGTTCATTTTTAAACCTTAGTGCACAACAGAAAAATGGTATTCTGTAAAGATGGGGAAATAATTGTTCCAGCTACTATTTGATGATTTATTTCCCTTGTTTTACCACATACAATATCGTAAGTGTTGCGATAAATAAACGCCAGGAATATACATGATTGCTTATTATGTAATTTGTATAGTCGTCTTGTGGCCGTTCTCATAGTAATAAGTACTGAATGAATAGGTCACGCACGAGTCATGAGGTCGTTTAAGGTCTATGTTAATACCCCGTTGCTGCAACCTTCCTTTTATGTAATCAGCAACAAACAAGATAAACATATACACCTCTGTCGTTCATAAGCTAGCACATTACACATGAACAATATGGTAATGGAAAAACTATCATAATGGAAAAACGCACTCTCAAGAATTGGACACATCATATATAGTAGTACACAGCAGTTAATTTATGAGTAAGAACGCTCATGGCTGAGTACCTCTGTAGGCAGCTATTGTGTCAATGACAGAAATACTTCTGACTACATCTCTCAAGTTCTTTATTACTGTGAATAAATATTGTACTATTTGAATATTCGCGTCTTCTGCTTATTACTGCCTTTACGTTGGCGGTACATATGAACATAAACCCGCCTCTAAAAAGTCACCTAAACGGCCGGTCTTTTCAGCTCTAATTAAGTTAGAGCCCTTTGGTAGCAATCAGAACAGATGCTATCACAGCTAAACGACACTTATAAAGGCAGCACAGGAAACACTTAAGGAATAAGTTTCAGTCCTAAGAGCCACTTAAGGAAATATCTATGCTATACAAATATTAAACTATATTTATATTTAACTTATAAAGCATATGTAGACAACCCTGATTAAGTAACGAAATATTTTACGGTTATATGCACCATCTAAAGGACAAAAGAGTCATTATGTTTGTAGTAGTGAACGTGCTCTGTTATTGATCGATGCTCAAACTTACAAAACCATTATTAAAACTCAAGATTCATGTCTGAATAAATAAATTTAAAAAATCATATAAAAAGACGGGGAAAGCATTTGCTACTAATCTTTTTCAAAACAAACAAATTAAGCAACGAAACAACCAGGCGATTAAAAAATCACACGTTCTACTGGACTGTTTTTACCATGGTTTTTAGCTGATTGCACATAGCATTCTGTCTGATACTGGAAATTGGTGGCTTTTTCATCCAACATGTTAGTACTGTCAGTGATGATACGATTGAGGCAAAGGCTACTTAAATTAATCTCTTGTAAATTCTTTACAAATCAAAGTGATATTGATGCTCTAGCGTCTGTACACATCTTACTCAGCACTATTAGACAATCTGGACCATTGGCCGGATTACAAGCAGGAAATCTGTTTGATGAGGTAATTATATGTAGAATATGGGTGACTGATATGCCTTTATTTTTCACTTTAACGATCTCTACGTGAAACCACGCTATCACAATGATTGATATATATCTAAAAATAATTCATCCAATTTTTTTGAAAAAAGGAAAGTTTGCTCGTCTCTTATACACCGATTCCTCTTTCTTCCTTGGATCATTGGATTTGTTTTACAATTTTTGTTTATTAACTTCTATGATTTTCTGCCAGTTTTCTTAAATGTATGGATATTGAGTTTTATATTTGTGACGCAATATGTAATGTCTATTACCATCAATGCATTTTGCAATATTCACAGACTGATGGTGATAAGGACACGAAATGTCATTGCTGTTGAGCGATATCCACCATTCACAACAATACCATGCTCCGATGCAACTTGCCAATCAGCTTACGCTATTTCGATATCAAAGTAACATCTGAAAACCATCTCTTTTGAAACATCAGAGGTAAAATCTGTTCCAGCTTGTAATGTCAGTAACGTTATCAAAGTCGGAGGGTTCAATATCAAGTTTACCAGAACATTCTAAAGGTGACAGTCCCTAACATGCCTCAAGTTTCAACTCCGACAACACGTGTTGCTGCATCAAAACAAGTAGACAGCCTACATGAAAATAATAGGTACCTTTTTCACTGTGATGGCGTTGCTTACCATTTGTTGGACATGGGACTTGTTGTTTGATTCTATATATATAGAGAGAGAGATTATATAATCAAACACACAAAAATATGTTTGCATACTTGCAGATATAAAAGCAGATAATTAACCTGAGTGAGCAGACATAATGCCTGGTATGACATTCCAACAGTTGACAAAGTAATATAATTCCTGGTATAACATTCTAACAGTTGACAAAGTAATACATTACCTGGTATGACATTCCAACAAGTGACAAAGTAACATAATGCTTCATATGACATTCCAATAGTTGACAAAGTAATATAGTGCACCGTATGACATTCCAACAGTTCACAAAGTAACATAATACCTGTTTGACAAAGTAACATAATGTCTTGTAATGTCTAGCAGCCCAAATGGAAATTGAGGCCTTCAACTTCGAAAATGGTTTTTATGGAATGTGTGTCTGATGCCGTACTTCCCATGATTGCGACAGAGATTGTTTAGTATTAGAATATGCTAATTAGAAAGGTACGAATGCTTGCAAGTCAACTAATGAAACGAAATATAATCGTCTCCCTGCATGATTTTATCATGATGTTGCTTTGCGCTCTTCAAATAAGTACCACTTGGATTTCATAACGACACGTAATTAGAAACAGATGACTATTTGTAGATAAACAATACGAAAATGTGTTCAGTCATTCGAGACATGTCACAATCGTTCTATTCATTAAATGTTTTGAAAGTTGAAAAGCTGCCTTGGTTCCGTAGTCTCTGCTCTAGCAGCTACAAGTGGAGTGACTTAGATCATGTCAACATCAAAGTTAAATTCTACACTGTGGACCTGCTAAAGCCACACTTATTCAGGATTTAGAATATTCTGATCTTTAGAGCAGCGGTTCGAATCCCTTTGGTGGAATGGTAAAAGATCAATCCTTCGCCCTCGTGTTAACCTGTACGGAACACAGTGGACTTAATCTTCCCATCAGGAAAAATTACAATTAAGCCACTGCTGCGGCCATTTGGGCTTTGGTTTTGAAAAAAAATACTGATGATGCATAAGCTGTGTTTTCCCGTTTGGTTTCGAGATGCATATTCAGCAACTGAAGCTGATTTGCAAAGGAAATATGCACAGTGGTTTCATTTTTAGCTTATAGTGCATCTAAAGCAACACTTGCAAAGGTAAATAAATGGATTGATAGTTATATTTAAAAACACGGTCAGTAACGAGATATCTTATTGTATATTAGCTTTGTACTACGGTTACTTGAATAAGTGCAATAAACAACAATGTCCAACAAAGATAAGCAACGCCATCACAGTGAAAAGGGTACTTATTATTTTCAGTTAGGCTGCTTCGCTCTCTACTTGTTTTGATGCAGCAACACGTGTTGTCGGAGTTGGAACTTGAGGCATGTTAGGGACTGTCGCCTTAGAATGTTCTGGCAAACGTGATATTGAACCCTCCTGACTGTTTCCGACTTCGGTAACGTTACTGACATTACAAGCTGGAACAGATTTTACCTCTGATGTTTCAAAAGAGATGGTTTTTGGATGTCACTTTGATATCGAAATAGCGCAAGCTGATCGGCAAGTTGCATCGGAGCATGGTATTGTGGTTACTGGTGGATATCGCTCAACAGCAATGACATTTCGTATCCTTATCCCCATCAGTCTGTGAATATTGTAAAATGCATTGATGGTAACAGACATTACGTATTGCGTCACAAATATAAAACTCAATATCCATACATTTAAGAAAACTGAACCAAATCAAAGAAGTTAATAAACAAAAATTGTAAAACAAATCAAATGATCCAAGGAAGCAAGAGGAATCGGTGTATAAGAGACGAGCAAACTTTCTCTTTTTTCAAAAAAATGGGATGAAATATTTTTAGATATTTGTGAATCATTGTGATAACGTGGTTTCATGTAGAGACTGCTAAAGTGAAAAATAAAGGCATATCAATCACCCATATTCTACATATAATCACCTCATCAGATTTCCTGCTTGTAATCCGGCCAATGGTCCACATTGTCTAATAGTGCTGAGTAAGATGCATACAGACGCTAGAGCATCAATAGCACTTTGATTTGTAAAGAATTTACACGTGTTTAATTTCAGTAGCCTTTGCCTCAGTCGTATCATCACTGACAGTACCAACATGTTTGATGAAAAAGCCACCAATTCCCAGTATTAGACAGAATGCTATGTGCAATCAGCTAAAAACCATGGTAAAAATCACAGTAGAACGTGTGATTTTTTAATCGCCTGGTTGTTTCGTTGCATAATTAGATTGTTTTGAAAAAAAAATTAGTATCAAATGCTTTCCCCGTCTTTTTATATAATTTTTTTAATTTATTTATTCAGACATGAATCTTGAGTTTTAGTAATGGCTTTATAAGTTTGAACATCGATCAATGACAGAGCACGTTCACTACTACAAACATAATGACTCTTTTGTCCTTCAGATGGTGCATATAACCGTAGAATATTTCGTTACTTAACCAGGGTTGTCTATATATGCTTTATAAGTTAAAGATAAATGTATTTTAATATTTTTATAGCATAGATATTTCCTTAAGTGGCTCTTTGGACTAAGACTTATTCTAAAGTGTTTCCTATTTTGTCTTTATAAGTGTCGTTTAGCTGCGATAGCATGTTCTGATTACTAACAAAGCACTGTAACTAAATTAGAGCTGAAAAGATCGGCCGTCTAGGTGAATTTTAAGAGGCGGGTTTATATTCATATGTACTGCCAACGTAAAGCTAGTAATAAGCAGAAGACGCGAATATTCAAATAGTACAATATTTATTCACAGTTACAAAGAACTTGAGAGATGTAGTTAGAAGTCTTTCTGTCATTGCCACAACAGCTGCCTACAGAGGTACTCAGCCATAGGCGTTCTTACTCATAAATTAACTACTGTGTACTACTATATATGATGTGTCCTATTCTTGAGATTGCGTTTTTCCATTGTGATAGCTTTCCCATTACCATGTAATGTCAAGTGTAATGTGTAAGGCTATTGACGACAGAGGTGTATATGTTTATCTTGTTTGTTGCTGATTACATAAAAGGAAGGCTGCAACAACATTCCTTTAACATAGACCTTAAACGACCTCATGACTCGTGCGTGACCTATTCATTCAATATTTATTAATATGAGAACGGCAAGAAGACGACTATACAAATTAAATAATAAACAATCATATATATATTCCTTGTGTTTATTTATTGAAACACTTACGGTATTGTATATGGTAAAACAAGGGAAATAAATCATCATCTAGGAGATGGAACAGTTATTTTCCCATCTTGACAGAATACCATTTTTCCATTGCACAGTAAGGTGTAAAAATGAATATGTATACTGATACATATCTAAATACAAATTTCCAACCATTAATATGCATATATACATGTATATTACTTCTCAAGGATTAACACTCTGCTTCCCGAATGTTTTCATTATTGTGCTGTGCTGGTATGTCTTCTCGTTTATCATGATTGCTATGGCTTTTTTAATGTTGTTCTTTCATTAACATTTGTGTATTATTTTTCAAACATATCCGTTCAAATTACGTTGTCGATGGCTGCCGGCATTTTGTCTATCTTCAGATTAAATTTCAATTGCAACAGGCGTGTCGAACAGGGTCGAACAGGATCGAACCGTGCGTTCTTATGTCACGCCTAAATGTTGTTTAGTTGTATCTGTGCTTTTAGTTATCATTGTTATCATATAAAGCAGTGCTGCCTACAGAACTAGCTTACCTTTATCTAAAGTATTTGAATATGTTGAAACTGTAATAATATTTTATAAATGTATTAGCTAGTATAGCATTTGAGCCTCCAAACATGACAAACATTAAAACTATGTCTGATAAAAGCCAGTGAGGCAGAAACAGAAAACATACTTTTTCAACGTAATATTTGTTAGTATCTGTTAGCTCAATGGCAGCAATAGAAATGGAAAGATTTGTGAAGAAGCCACACTTGAGTTATATCGTCGTGGTGACATGCACCTTTGCGTGGAGCGTAGAGTAATATGTTAGTGCCAGGTTTCGAAGAACTATGCATACGTTTTAATTAATTTTACAATCAAGAGACAGCTATGCAGTTTTTACGAATCGTTATTACGCTGAATGTCTCCTGGTTTTCTATAATACTTAAAATAGTTATATATTTTTCATTTTAACACATGATTTATGCACATAATCAAAAGAGTAGTTCATATTGTTTCATACTGAGTCTTTAAAATTTGATTGGCAAGGAATGTAAACGTGACCAGTCTCAACAGACAGCTTTTCACTGAGTTGTACTATTAATGTTAGTACATATATGTTATATTTAGATATCATCATATTGGTATTTGTCAAAATAAATAGTTTTATGTTACCATACAATGCATTTCCATAAGTCCTTATAGTGATTATAATTTTCTTTACTAACTTTTTTGTTGCTTTGTTGTTGAAAAAGATTAGTCTATATTACATTTATTGTGTTCATTCTGAAAGCCGTATGCATGCTACGATCAATATAAGAGAGAAGAGTGACAATCCTGGGCACCGAACTTATTGTTTTATCAAAGTCAGTTTCTGGCTTTCATACAAAGGAGTCATTTAAAGTTCTCGTGTAATAAGAGGCAATTATTTATTGTACTAATTTAATATCATCAACATACATTTTAAAACTCATAAAACAATGAAGTCTTGTTTAAATTACAGGGAGGTTTGAATTGATGACAAAATGAGAAGAGGGATATCCGGATTTCCAGAAAGCAGGTAAAGAGTTGAACCAGTTACAGTCAATAACATCAGATATTCATCACACACAAAAACGTTATTTATTTAAATTATCATAGTTAAGCATTCAGGGATAACCTATAAACATACAATACAAATCAAACTATTGAGTGTTTGGCGATTAGGTTTCTTAAAAGACTATTTACTGAAGGTAACATTAAAAAAATTAAACATTTGGTGATAAGCTTCACGCATATAATTGTAACAGAAATACTGCTTAACGGATGATCATGTTTTCCAAAGCCCAGAAACTGTGCATGCTACGTAGTTAATTGAACTTAATACGTGTTTGTTTAATGACATATTTAATACGCAACTTATTTAATACGCAATTTGAAATCATAAAGAAACTGTTAATGTCTTAATTTTGAATTTCTCTTTTTATCGTCCATAAAAACAAGCGATTTGTTTTGGCTATGTAACTTCAAATATGCTGTAAATGTGTACGTATTGAAACCATAAACATTCTTTCGTCAAAGAAGATCGCAAGCTAAGATGTGATCCATATATACACAACAATATCCACAAGCCATGACGCTACGTACACAAAACGAAACATTTCAATTAAAACAACTTCATTCATTTGCATTTAATTAATGCCCCTGTGACATCAAGCGAACAACTCTTGAATCACTAAAACAGTCTGCAGCGTGCCTATATTATCGCTCAGTAAACACAATGTTTTTGCAAAAATACATGATTTGTACCATAAACAAGGGCGTTTTGAAAACAATCATGAAAATTTGAGAAGCAGTGAAATTTCTTATTTGGAGGAATGCCAAATATGCACCTTAGACGAAAACAGCAACTGTACTAAAGTGTCAAAGAACACTGTTAAATCATCATCTCGCGTGTCAAATAAAGAACAGAATGATCCAGATTCTCTCGTTTTGACAGGCCACATGATAGTAACAAAATGGTTTAAATACGCAATATCATACGTCACGGCGAAAAATGAGGGTTGGTGGTGTTTAACATAAGGAATGGTCACACATAAGGAATGGTGACATGCTTCTTTCTAACACTTCAGCACATACAGAAGACATAATTGTTTAGTACCAATATAGTCAATATTTTGAGAAAAGTGGGTTTATCCTCTTGAAAACTGTGCAATAAGTAGAACTCATTAAACTTTTTATTTCATAGCTATATTCTACAACCCAAATGTAACTTACTTCGGAAGTATGAAAAAATGAAAACGCTATGAACTACTCACATTTCTCTTTAAGTCTCTATAATTAGTTGTCACACATAGTGGTGCCTTAATGTCACACAGTTTCGCCATAATGTCATACTTTGTTGTTGCGCCTTACTGTCACACCGTAGGTGAATTAATGTCATACATCGTGGTGCCTCAATGTCACACAGTAACGCCTTCATTCACTCTTCGTGCAATATCAATGTGCATGCATTTTTATACCCTCTAACACAATTCCTTCGCGCAATCTCTAAACTGTTGAAATTGTAAAAGATAAATAAATGGATTCATTATTATGCTTAAAAACACGGTTAAAAGGGCAACATCATATGGGCTTTGGTCTTCCGCTGGAGCTCCCGCAGCAAGCGCAATGAATAACACGTAGTATAGTGTCCAACAAATAACAAACAACACGCTGACTGTAAGCAAAGTGCGTATTATTTTATTTTGGGCTGCCTCGCCTTTGCTTGTTTTTGATGTAGTAGTACGTGTTGCGAGAGTTGAAACTGAGCGCGTATCAGCGACGGTCGCCGCGGTGTGTTCTGGTAGAGTTGATGCAGGACACTCTTGGACGGCTCTAGCTTTGGTAACCCTACTTACATTCGACGCTTGACTTGCTTTCGGTTCCAAATGTCCACTTGCAATGGGAATCGAATAACGTGATTGGCCAGTTGTGGAGCGTGCCGTTGAGAGTGGTTTGGCGTCAGTAGCAATAGCTCGTCGTTTTCTTATTACCATCAAAATGCGAATATTGCAAAACACAATTATAATAACAGGTATGACGTATTGCGTCAGAAATAACAATATGACAAGAAAAAACGTGTACGTCTGGGAAAACTGAAACTGATGGCAGATGCCATCATCTTTGACATCAGCAAAGTTAATAAACGGTAGTTGTAACAGAAATCCAATTATCCAAGAGCTTGCGAGAAATAGACGTGTCACAGCCGGTGAAATCTTATTTTTGGACCAGACTGGATGTACTACTTTCACGTATTTATCAATCAATGTTATAACTGTGTTCCAAATAGAAGTTCTCAGTGTAAAAAATAGAGGCATTTCTCCCTTCCATATTCTACATATTATCACTTCATCTATTATATTTCCTGCACGTAAACCAGATGGCGCTTCAAACTGCCTCATAATACTGAGAATAATGCATATAGAGGCTAGAGTGTCAATCGTACTTTGATTTGTAAGGAATTTACACGTGTCCAGTTTCAACAACCTTTTCTTGAATCGCATCATCACTGCTAGTACAAATAAGTTTGAAGAGATACCTACAATTCCAAGGGTAAGGCATATTCCTATATACAATCCTTTAAATGCCATTGCAAAGGTGTCTTTCACGAATAATTTGTTTAATTTGTTACGTATTTCTTTTTACCACGAAGGAGTCATTCAAACGCAATGTTTCACTTTTCACACGATCTGATTACGCTTTTGGTGTTTTATCTCTTTTTTTGCAAATGGCTAAATCGTGACAATAGTATGAACAAAGCTAGAATAATTTTTAGAACGACTATATTCTTAAACGTGTTCTTGAAGTAAGTTACGCATTCGACTTTATGCTCTTCTATAATTTTTGTTTAGTTTTATATACTAGTATCATGCATGTCAAACATTTTGGCATATGTATTTAGGCGCTGACACGACATAGCTGTATTAATAAATGTCTCTGCCAAGTGCTTATATAAAAAAATAATATATATCCCATGTGTTTAGCTTTTCGAATGCTTCTCATGGCTCCGTGGCCTGTGTTTTATAGCAACCGAAGAAAAGGGCATCGCTACTTCTCTAGCCATTAGTAAATTACGAAACTCTCATTGCATTTGGAATTCGTTCATTAAATTCTACATACTTCTAGGGCGGATTAATATGGTCTGGTGGTTATGATGTTTTTAATGACGGTGGTGTTATTCAGGTGAAGAACCTCTGCTATACAGTGTAATATGCCACACGTCTGCATGATCAGTAAGAAAGGAAGAAACGGCAAGAAAACTGCCTGAGGAGAAAAACGACTAGATAATGAAGTTTATCTGATTTATTTAAAGAAACATCTCACGCAATTGCCCCTTTGAGCCTTAAGAATAAAGGCTAATGGTTATTAGTCAGTGACATGTTCCTCCCACTATAATCTGTACATCAATAGAACAACACCTAGATGTTAAAATAAATACAAACTGAACAATGTATTACTCATTATACAGCTCTGGCAATATACTGAAATTGTAATATGTTTCACGTCTCATATTGGTAAGTTACATGTTTGTTTGCATGCAAAAGACATGCATAGGACTTAATTACGGCAGATGACAGTGTTCCTACATTCTTTTTTTAACTTTGTTAACTGGCCGCGAATTGTTCGCAGAGACGTCCCACCGCTGGTTGTGTAACTGTTTTTGTTGCTAATTTGAGAGGCGAGACGAAAGCAGAATCCCATTATCTTTTGTATAGGAAACTTCCGTAAACTAACACGCAAATATAATGCATATAGAGATTTAGAAATTTTCGGGTTTAAAATGCTTGATGACAAAACATTTACTTTAAGTTAATAACCGTTCTGTATTTTCTTAAGGTGTCAATTGACAGTATGACTACAGAAGAAGCGAAAAGCAGTACTTCACTCAAATATGGGGCCACGCATCGGAGTAATATTTCACCGCAAAATGCCTACTAATGAATTGCGTCAAAATAGATTCATCACCTCCCGAATAGCTAATCTGTAAAGCCCTACACGATAATAAGTGAATCACAAGTGTATACAGCAATTAGATCAGTTGGATATATCTAACATTTTGACAGTCATATTTGGAAGTTTAAAAAATTTGCCAACTGCCTAACTTACCAGTAGGGATATATCACTTACAATTTTAGGGAATTAGTAAATTTGTTCTTTCAGGAGTTTTGATACTAAATCATTGTACGTGCTTGTGCACACTAGCTAGCAGACAAATGATCTTTTATTATCATCTTCCGTCATTTAATTTACTTTTTTGTGTTACAATATCCAGTCTGTATTAGTCGTGGGATGAAAAACTTCCTGCTCTCATTGCCACATTATTCATGTGCAAGGTTCTGGATCGGTATTAATCAAGCTTTACTGGCTTAGTACTGCTACTAGTACTATTAGCTTTCCATAGACTAGTAGTGCTACTAGCGTCTACAAAGTTTTATGAACATTGCCCTGGGCTATAAATGGTAGACATTTTTTGCTAAGAAGAGCATGCGTGGGCGTTTTACAACAAGATCCTATATAAGAAATTCTACCTCATTTTCTCATTAGCGCCGGTTGTCCGGGAGTAAATTTAATACAAAAGAAACACAAGCAATTTCCTAGCCCAATGGGTTAAGGCATGTTGAGAATGAGATTTATTAACAAACCATGAATATTTAATTATCCATATTTCGAGTTTTTTTCGAGTCCATGAATACGAATTGTTTCTAAAATCACTATTGTCCAACTCAGTTACCTCCAGCATTTGGCGATCTGCGTCTACTTTGCATCCACCTTTTTCTTATCTGTTGTTTCCTTCCTGCCTGTAGGAGGACACTGCCTCAATTTAAAGATGGACTAGGACAATCCTTTTTGAAATTACCCTTGCCACCACAGTTAAAACATTTAACAGTTTTCATGTTAAACTGTTGCTTGGGTACATCTTTAGCTTGAAAGATGATTTACTTTCCAAATAATTGACTTCTTCATCTTCAATCACTTTCGTCCTCAGAAGGATCATCTTAACAGGCTAAACCATTCCAACCTTCTCTTTCGATGCAATTCCTAGATAGCCGCCTTAGCAGCAACATAACGGTTAGCATACTGCATCGCGCTTTTGACAGTCACTGGTGGATTAACCATCAAATACTGCTTTAATTGATAGTCTTGCAAGCCATGGAAAAATGTCATTTGATAAGAGCTTATTGCTGGTCAAAGTCTGGAACCTTTGGGTAAGCAAGAGCAGGAAGCCTTCGTACTTAATCTAAATAAGTACGAAGATCGTCACCCAGTTTCCATGCCTTGCCTTCTAAAAGAGATTGAAAATGGTGACTATTGTCAACAGTGCTGAAACGGTGCTCTATACAATACAACATCTGAGTAAAACTGACGCTATAAAGATATGATGAAGGTTTTCACTTCATCTGTCAAGTTTTAAAGTAAATAATACTTTATTCTATGTTCGCTCGAATTATTTAGAACAGATTTCTCTTCGAAAAGACGCTTAAAAGGCTATTTACTGTATTGCAAAATTTAAGCCTGGAGGTTTTATCCTCAATCAATGATCACTAAAACGACCTTCAAGCTGAGTCCTCAGTGCGAGAAACTTAATTATGAATAGGATTGAACACCTACTGTTTGCGTGTAGGGTGATAATTTAGACTAGCATTTATAGTCTGATTTCGATCGTTGTAAAAACGACCAGAAGCTTCACTTTCGTGTAGGTGAGAAGTATTTGTGTAATTATAATTACACGTTGCAATGCTACTAATAGCATGTGTGTCCACAAAAATGATTTGAGGACGCCTACTCCACACAGGCATGTCTGTGAGACCAAAATCATGTATAAGCAGAGTGGGTTGTACCTATGTAGAGAGACTATAATGATATCCGTAATGACAAACATGTGGAAAATTAGCGTACGAATCACGAGGAAGAGTGTTCTAATATTGCACCCCGGGGATGTTACGTTGATTTGCCGACGAGACAGTAGATATCATCAGCGTATTTAAACTACCTAAACAGTTATAACAAGTTGGTTGTGATATGAGTGGAATGGTTTCCACTCTTGTCGAACGTTCGATATACATTGGCGGTACTCATAGTGGTAGGGAACCCATTTCGTACATTTCCTGAGGCAACAGTTTCATTAACAGAAGTAACGAAACTGATGTCATAAAAAGAAATTCTGAAAATTATCGGCATGGCCGTTATAAAATAAAGACCGTTGTGGTGCAGACAGACCAATATTTACATCTTTACCCACAATTCCTTTGGCAAACAACCGAACGTTTGTCAACATATCAATAAATGTGTTCCGTTTCAGGTGAAAACAATTGGGTGCTCAAGAAAATATTTTAAATCTGTAAATATCTTACGTGCTTCGAGTTTTTCTTGAGTTTAAAGACATACATTTGTCACAATGCCTAATGATAGAAAATTGGACAGTGGTAACAGAGGTGCTGAGGCACCTGCTAGCCAGGAAACTCGAAATCAAAATGTGCTAAAGCCACGAGTGCCAGTGTTGAGGATGTCGAGGATGTGAGAAAAGCACTAAATAGTGAATTTGATCAGGATCATTTTGACAGTTTAATCGTAAAAGCAATGCCAAGTATTATCGCCCAAGTCATGGCGGATCTCTTGCCTATGATAGAAAAGTTAGTCGAGTCCACCATTGAAAAAGTCGTTCCAAAAGTGAAACCGAACGAGCAAGCGATAAACCAAAGACAGGATTATATTATGTTTTCTATTGATAAGCTCAAACAAGAAGCGAGGAATAATGTGATTGGTGTGACTTTGCTCAATGAGGACGCGTCGAAGCTGGACAGTTTTGTCATGGACATTGCCGCGAAGGCTGACTGTAAGCTTGATACCATGGAGTTCTATGCATACCGGGTTTGGAGAAAGACCGTGGGCAAGAGCAAGCCAGTCGTGGGCTAATTTGTTCGTGATGTACAAAACAGAGAATATAAGGGAAAAAAGATTGAAAACAGTAAACAATCGGTTTCGCTCCGCCCACATCCGCAACTGGAAAGTTGTGTTTTACAAAGATAACCATCTAGCCACGATTCGCAGCCTGAAAGACCTGTTGAAGCATGGATTTTTCCAAGAGGACTTTGTTACCTACGTGAGCGCTTTTTATATAGAATATGATGTCGCGGACACTCTGGATACAGTTACACTATACATTAATAAATGACATCAAATTAAAAAGTATAACTGTGTGCGGTTTAAAAAGTAAAATCTTTCTAGAATTCTGCCAGTTGCTGCTTGATAGTGATTTCGTGTGCTTAACTGAGACCGGATCGGATAACTTCGACACGGTGGATATTGACGGTATTTCGTTCATTTTCAACAACCGAACTAAATTCATATACAAAGGTGGTGGTGTTGCGCTGGCTTATAAAAGCAAGTTCGAACGTTACATTTGTGGTAAAATAGCAGTGCGAAATGGATTAATAGTCCAGTTAGCAGAGCCAGTATTTGTTTTAAAGTGATGCTAGTATGTGTTTATATAGAGCCAGAAGGGTCGGCCTATGAATGCGAGGGTAGCTTCGACGAACTTGAACTTGCTGTAGCAGAGAACAGAGCTGTGTTTTCTGGGAGATTTAAATGCTAGAACAGCAGCGTTACCAAGCTAGACAGTGGATTCTTCTGTGGCGTGTATTGATTCGGATTTACACGTGTTAATTAGTAATGGTTTCGATCTAAATCGATATTCTCGAGACCATGATACACAAATAAAACCTTCTAGAAATGTGTAATAGTCTACAAGTTTTGATTTTAAATGGGAGATGTGATAGTGACTTGGGCCCAAGCCAGTAAAAACGTAGCGAACAAAATTACACGCCCAAAGTGGGACAATACAATAAAAGCAAAATTTTGCGATAATATATCGCCTGACTCTGTGTCAGAGATTGAAAGTTTGTTAAACCAGTAAACAGACAAACTCGTTGATGTGGAGAAAAGTTATATAAGCACAATATCCGATATGACTGTGGGTGTCCTAATTGAAAGCGCTTCCTTCAGCGGGTCCTTTCTAAAGAGTGGAGATAAGTGCCCTCGACAGCGTAAAGCAGACGTCAAACCGTGGTTCAACAATGCGTATGAGATTAGACGGAAACACGTCCATGGAACTAAAAAATGTGTACATGAAAGACCTAAGAGAACAAGAAAATTAAGGATGCCTAACGTCAGCTGTATTAACAGTCTGTCAGGAAAGCGTACTATGATCATGTTAAGGAGTTCAATAGACAGCTGTAAAATTGGCGTAGTACTAGCCCCAACGATTATTGGAATATTATAAATTGTAAAAAAGCTAAAAGTTGAAGTAGTGACAGTGCAGAAGACATTCTGGAGCACTTTACACTGTTTGGTAACTCGAGCTCTGTCACTGACCAGAATAATTTCAGTCTTGATAGCATTAACTTTATAGAAAACGATATTTTGGACAGCAATTTTTCGGAGGACAAACTAAATAAGTGTGTTAAAAAACTGAAAAATGATGAATCCCAGGGCTGTGACCAGGTTTTTAACGAATTTATCATGTCCAATATGCCTAAAATGAGCGTAATCTTTATAAAATTATTCAACTTAGTATTAAGTCCTGGGAAAGTACCGGAGGCATGGTCTTTAGGATATATCCTTCCTTTATATAAAAACAACGGGGATAAATCAAATCCGGACAATTACCGTGGAATAACGTTGCTAAGTTGTTTGATGAAAGTATTCACCTCTCTACTGAATGAGAGGCTTGAAAAATATATGGAGGATAGTATTGCAATGGTGGAAGTGCAAGTGGGTTTTAGAACCGGTTATGCCACGTTGATCATATATTTGTTCCAAGTAAACTGTACACATCGCTTGGGAAAAATCTATACTGCGCTTTCGTATATTGCAAAATATGAAATATACAACCTTTAACTTTTTCACATGTAATGTCGGTGTTAGACAGGCTGAAAACCTTTCTCCAGTTCTGTTTGCATCATTTTTGAACGATCTTGAACAGCTGGTGATTTTGACGGTCGGACATTTCTCAGCAGTAACGTCATGAATTACCTTTCCGATAATATATTGGAAGTGTATTTAAAGTTATATCTGCTGCTGTATGCAGATGACACAAAGCTAATGACGGAAACTGAAGTTAACCTTCAAAAAGCACTAAATAGCATGTATCAGTATTGTGAAATATGAAATTTAACAGTTAATACTGGTAAAACGAAATTTGTTATGTATTCTAGGGGAAAGATAAGGAAGAAACCGGTATTTTTGTACAACAATGTAGCCCTAGAGGTTGCGGATGAATGTGTGTACTTAGGTGTCAAATTCAGTTGCAACGGCTCCTGTATAAAGGAGCAAATGTATGCCGCACAGTAGGATAATAAGTCTATGTTTGGTCTCATTGGTAAAAATCGCGAAATAAACCTCTCCATGCACTTACAGAAAGACTTATTTGACAAAATAATTGAACCGGTATTGATGTATGGATCTGAAGTGTGGGGCCCTTACGGGTGTGAAATTGTTAACTGAGTACAGCTCAGGTATTACAAATATGTCCTAGATCTTAAAAATTATACAAGCACAATAATGGTATTGGGTCAATTAGGTAAACTCGTTAGGACTGTATGAATTCTAGTTATGCCTCCCAATACTCGAAAATGTCAGCAAAAGCTGCTTGCAGTCAGAGATAAAACAACGAGTCCGCGACCAGTGTATAACAAACTGGTACAGTGCTGTATTTCAGTCAGACGTGTGCATAAATTATAGAATGTTTAAAACATCATTCTGGCTCGAAGAGTACATTAAATACTACCCAGAAAGTATGCTGTAAAATGGTAAAGTTCTGGTGTAGGAAAAGAAAAATTCCGGTGGTGAAACAAGTACAAGACAGTATAGATGTTAATGCATGTTAATGCGAAAATATGTTCTCTTAGCGATTAAAGCACTACAGGGGACGAATGCCACTTGCTATTCGAGTGTTCAGTTTTCAACTTAGAAAGACTAGAACTGCTTGGTAAACGTCAATTTAGAAACACTAATATGCAACTAGTTCGTGAAATTTTGCTACCAACGCTGATAAATTGGTGAGATTAAGTAAATTTATGTCAACCATAATGCCCATCTCTAATTGATAAAATTATCACCATTATCTGCTGCAGCTCATTATGATATTAAACTGTCTTTTATATTCTTACACCCAGTTGTTGCATTTATTGTATCTTTTGTGTGCATTATTATATGGATTTTTTGAAAAGAAAAATAAATGAATGAATGAAGTGGCATTTCTGTAAAACAAGTTTCTTTGTAGAAACTGCAGAACTGACCACAGCCGTAGTGGGACTATTACAAAGAACAGTTCCTTGAATATGGTTAGGCTCACCCCTGTCCATATTTGAAGGATAGGGTATCCTCACTGCTGACGGATTCACTTGGAAACTTGTGAAAAAAGAGAGCACGGTAGGATTGACTTTTTTGATTGCTAGTCCTATATAAATAATAGAAGGTGTAGTAAAATCTCCAGTTTTTTGTCTGAATTGCTGAAATTGACAAATATACATCAACGGGTTTAATACTACAATTACGAAAACAACCCAGAGTGTAGTATCAAACATATATTCGTGCTTGTCTTCAATTCCAGACATAAAAATGATTTGATTTGTAGTGAGTAACAACAAGTCCAACAAACGACAAAGTCAATGCAGACAGCAGCTAGTGTTCCCATTACTTTGTTTTGTGTGGCCCTATTTTTGTTGATTTTAAAACTCTCTCAGATCGGTATTCCTGGAAGCCTAATCGTTTGTACTCAAAATGCCAAATCTAGAGTTGCGCTGTTTCAACACTAACAATATTCGGATGTTACAAAAAATCAGTATAATGACAGGAACTATGTATTGTGCGAGCAGCATAAACATAACTAGAAACAGACTGTATGCTTTTGATATCTGAAACATATGACATTCTCCGTCATTCTTCACATCTTCAAAAGAAATAAATAACGAAAATATTACAAATCCGATTACCCAGGAAACGACGAAAAATTTATGTATATAATGTTATAAAACTTTGGTTTTATGACAGACTGGGTGCACAAATTTTAATCATTGTAAAAGCAAGATTTCATGTATAAACTCTCAGAAGTCTGGCCTTCATATCCTGCAGCTCATCTATTATATTCCCTGAATGTAGTCCTGTGGGCAAACTATCCTATCTGATTTATTAAGCAGGATACAAACTGATGCCAGGGTATCGACGATACTTTGATTTGTGATACACTTGCATACATACAAAGTTAAAAGCTTCTTTCCGAATCGTACGATTACGGTCATTACGAAAGGATTTGACAGAATGACATCACAGATGGCGTGCTAGTGCCGGGAGAGCAGGGTGCCACTTCCAAACTTGAACTGGGCATTTTCTTTTTAGAACAAAATCTTTATTCGTTGGCTGTCTCCTGAGTTCAAAGACAATGACGTAATGGGAATTTAAATTTTGGCAGTTTCTTCCCATAGCGAAATAGATTACGCAGTATAAAAATAATGCTTATATTTTTTTAACTACTTCCAACACTAAACTAAATTACGTTCATCACCATGATAATGTCGTCAAATCATCCAACACTAGCAGACTGGTCGCACGAGAGTTAAAAGGATCTTCAGTATCATATGGAATACCTTGGTGAAATTCAACATTGGGCATAGACTTGTAAAGGGGTTGATCAGCTTCATAGACTCAAACAATCTTTTGAGGAGGTGGATAAATGACTTTGTGGTCAATAATAACTTTGACCAGAATTGTATTTGAACTGCCTGTGGGTCCAGCACATATACGTGGATGCTTCCTGTTAAAACAATTGAATATCACTTTGTTTGCTCCAACTGTTAATTTTTTTCGTCCACCCCATCCACTAGACATAGTGTTCTGTTTGCCCTTGTCGTTTGCGTGTCTTGAGCACCTTTTCTACTTTAAATAAAGAATCAGCGTCCTTGGTCACGTGTTGTAATTCTTCTTCATAAAAATGCCCATCAATAGGTCTAAAAAGCCTTTGACCTGATATAATTCACGTTTTGCTTGCGATGATGGGCTATAATGAAGACTTCTTCTGCCCACTTTTGTTGATAATCACGTTGAAACAGGTATTTTAAATGTGAAATTATCCTTCACTTTGAATCTATAACGTTTCGCTTTCTTAGAAAATGAAACGGTATCTACATACATACATTTTAACACCTTAGCTTCATTGGTTATATTAATTTTAGCAGGTGATAATAAAAGTAATTCATGCAATGAGGGGTGAGGTCGATGATTATAATTGGAGACGAGTTGTAAGTCTGATTATGTAGAAAATAGCGGTACATCCGTCCCTTAAGGGTACGGATGACACGTTCCGCATAATTTGCTTTCGTTTCATTCTTGGTAGTATAGACATAAATGCTTTGTTTCTTCAGTTACTGTTTGACCAATCAGTTGGTGAATTCAGTGCCTTTGTCAGATCTTAAAAGCTTAGGCCGTCTGTCTGTTCTCTCAAACATGTGTTGGAAGACTTTGACTGTATCATATATCATGTCTTTTATTCAGTAGACGTTCTACCAAGTGCTTGTAAAAAACATCTATCACTATGAGTAAGAAATGAATGTCTCGGTTGTGTGGTGCTAAATTTCTTTAGGATCTGATATAACTTGTAAAAAACCCTTGTCTGAATAAAAACATTTCATCTGTCCAAACAATTGATTAATATAAATGAAAAATGTGGACAATTAATGTAAAAGACTAAGGGATGAATAACATTATTACTTCATATGTAAAGGTTTTACTTATTTGAAGTTCTTTGTGCGTTGAGAATTAAGCTCGATATTTGCAGAGTAATTTTATTCAATCCTGTTGTATCTGAGCAATGATTGCTGCACATGTAACGAAAACGTCATTGTGTGCATGTAGTGAAAATTGTGATTAAATAGTTGTGAAGATTTTCACGCATGCACCGATGATTAGAGCGAAATCGTATGTTTGTACGCAATGAAATATTTTATTCACTTATTCGTTATAATGTTTTTGTTATACATAATTTTTCGATAAAAATGATGTACCGATTTTAAAATCGGTTTTTTCTTTCGATATAAGTTACTAGACGTTGGTGTTGTCTAAGTTATATTATCTTACGAAATGCAAGTACAAAGGTAACTCGCTTTTTTCGTAATTCTGTTTTTTTTAAATTTGTGTTTGTACTTTTATTACAATTTGATATGACTTTAACATTAATGAAATATGTCATTGCATATCTAGTTCTTTCTAATGTTATGTTAACAATCACGTAATTTCGTACAATTTGAAATATGTTTTATGCTTTGTGTTATAACATTGTTACTAGCAAAAACCCAGCTTTTATTTATGAACTTAAATGCACAAACATCATAAATGGCTAATAAAATGTGACATCAGTTCCTAATTTCAGAGATCAAAGAGTACATCTTACACTTATGGTGTGATTCTATACACCATACAAGGACATTAAGAGCTGTTCGCCAAACACCTAGAATCTGAAAGTTTCTTGACATTTTGGGCCCCTTTTCAGTAAACAAATTCAAATATTTTATTTGTTTCACTTTATTTTCGCCATGCGATTGGACTTGTCAGCAAAACAATGTTCTTGGACTAGCTTGTTACTCTTACGGCGTCTGGTAATTTGCTTCGGTATTCTTAAGCATCATGCATGAATAAAACTATTATAAAACGTCATTTTAGTACAATGTGTATGCTTATATTTTAAGAAAGTGCAATTGCAACTGATTTTTCTCAATAGATAAATTGCATTAATTCAGTAGGAATTATAAATTGATTTTTGAAGACGTACAGAGTTAACTGAGAACTTTTTATATTTCAATGGAGAAAAGCTTATGGTTAGAGTTAGCCAGATTTATAACATAAGGAAGATATTCTCCGATTAACTGGTTTCACTAATTTCTAAATAATTAACAATGGTGGATAATGGTGAAATATTTCTCAGCTTTGCAAATATGTTTCAATGTATGTTGCAATGAAAATAAATGTTGAAACAGTGCTCAAATACCATTCATTACTGTAAAAAATTAACTTCCAACATGACAAGTATGCTCTGACAACTTTGTTTAATGACTGTCTTCACTAAATTAAGAAGGACTCTCTGAAGAACACTGTAGTTTGAAACGAGGGAGACAAAGTGAGATTCTACAACACCCATTTCTGTGTTTCAATACAATGCGTTAACTACTGCTGATTTTCATTACTGGCATAAAGAGTAGAAATTATTGGAATATCTGTAATAGAACTACACGTAATTTTTTCTACGGATTATTCCTTCATTAGAACAACATACCAACCTTCATAATAAGTTACTTGATATTGCGTTACACGCTTTGGATTGCGTATCACAATGAGGGCTTATATTACAACAGGAAATTTATGTAAGACCGAGAAGGAAAAACATCACTCCCTTGTCGAAAGTTTTTTGAAAGTGTTTAAGACATTGTTTCTTCGTATGTTGTACATTTTCATTAAAAACCTCGACTTTCTTTTACAGATTGACATATGTTTAGCGAAAGATCGTGATTTTTAAGTCACTTATCATAACAACAAAATGAAAATGTGACCACGGTATCAGGGTTTAGATACAAGTACTTTCTGTCCTACTTATTGCTACACTCTACGTTGTTGGGAATATTTTGCTATTAATCATGTTCTCAGGACGCAATGTTAACTACTCTGGCAAAATGTTCATGAGGACGCTGGCTCTGCTGGGCCTTCTTTTCGTATTAACAAATTGCCAAATATAAAACCGATAAATTTCACATAAATGATATTGTATATGCAGTGCTTACTTCAGGTATATGATTTACGATGATTACGTACTGCGTAATATGATTGTAGTTGATAACACATGCGCAGGATTTATCGATATGGCTATTTTCCATTCAAGCGCTTTGCGCCTAGAATCGGGAGCGTTGCTTTTTATTAATTTCGTATTTCATTTGCAGTATAAGATAACAAATCAAACAGAACACAAACACCTGCATTTATCATTCTTCATTATTTTTCTTCTGATTCTTTGTAATTGTCCACAAATATATATACTATATAAAGTTTATCAACAAAAATGTAAAATTACCCGCAAAAATATTGAAAAACTAAACACAAGACTATTGACCTAGTCATAAATATACCCGCGAATAAGACTCAGGACACCATACACACTATCAAACGACCGTGAGATTGGTGTGGGTTAGGGTTAGGGTTATTAGAGTGGTGATTTCACGGATAAGGAGGTGAACACTGATGCTGTGCTGACAGAAAACCAGGCAAAAAGCACGATTATAAAGCCTAGGTATTCACACCAAGGTTTCTTCTATATTCTTCATGAGTAAAAAATAAAACATTACCAGATTTTAATTTATAACACAATATATGTATAGAAGAAAAAAATGTATGAGATAGGTTTCAACTGATTAAATGGTTAGTACATTTTGATGTATCAGCTTGGGTTTATTAGGTTTTCGGTTATAGGTACGGCACAGCCAGACATTCACTGGCTAAAGCCACATCCTCTTCACGCCACTGCCATTAACGAGACATTGAACCAAAGAAGAACAATTCAAATATTCTTTCCTTCACCATTGTTGCTTCGGCGTTGCATTCTTTCATAGTAGCACAGGACGTTATTCTCGTTTTCGATAGATATCATATTTATTACTTCTACTATGTTTACATAGTAGAAGTAATAAATAGTTTCTTTATGGTAAAGGCTTTCTCGCCGATTTCGCGGTATTTATTAAAATATTAAAATGAGCTTAATCAGCATCATAAATTAAAAAGGGAATGTTCTACCGAAATAAATTTGGACAATAATAGAAAATGATTTCAGAAGAAGAAACTGCTTTTCTGCTTTTATATAAGTCCCTTAGATGAAATTGCACAAATGATAGCGCTACTGCAATAAAATAAAATGGATAATTTTTACGTAGTGTCCTTGTCATTAATAGTAAATTTGTGTGAAGATTTTCAGCAACGTCATTGGTTCCTAAATGATGTAATGAGCGTTTTAATTTGAACGCCATTTGACAACTGGATTGAAGATACAGTAAGTACTGCTGTACTTGACCAAAATAGAGTTCGATATATTTTCCCCTATTATTGCTAAAAGTTTGAATCTCAGGGTGAGAAATTTATTTAACACATATTGCAAATGCATAAACTGTCACAGCGGTAACATTCTTTTTGAAACGGCAAAGATTTCATTTTTTTACATTCATTTTCTCACTAACTATTTTGCCGAAACGTTAACGTTTAATCATGTTGTGGTTTGTTTCATGAAGTGTTCCACATATTATCATATATTAATATTTTTTATATATACTTAACATATGTGCAAAATATAATTTAAATATGATAAATATGATAATATAAATAGATGTTCCCGATAAACAGGAGTAATTACCTTTTAACTCTCAAAGAAAATATCAAATCATGTTGTTTTGGTTAATTTTCAATACAATAGCTACACTGTAAACTGTGTACAAATGTGAAAGTAATTCGAAATAGGAATTTCTATTGTTTACAATAATTCACATAATTCATAAGATGGTCTATGTGTATCGCTTTAGTTATATGTCAAATAGAAAATTTCATAAAGGAAAATTGCGCTCAAACATTGCTTTTGTTTTTGTCAAAGTACCAGTCTACAGTATATAAAAGAAAAGCAAGAGAAAGCACCAATACTAAGTCAAATAAAGTGTGGATCGGTTGGTATATTAATCACCAGGGTATGATGCAGTATTTATTGATCTAAAGTGCTACTCTATATACTTTAGACCTCAACATACCCGATATATATCTGTTGCTCTTAAACTCAATAGTACAACATACAAACAAACATTTGTGATGTATACGTATTAAATGTCTTCGAAAGGATAGAGCTGACACATGCTACAAGTGGAAACGTTTCTAAGCTCTTCATTAGCATAATTAACCCAGCAAGTATTTATAATGTTGACTCGCAAGTCTTCTTAGCTTTAGCTTTATAAAATTGATATGAGCTAGGAATTAACTTTCAGGCGTTGCGAATATTGAATACTGGGAACGACCTTGTACGACAAGTCTCGAAACATGGCTATTACTGACAGTAAGATATTGAATTTATTATTTTTATCGAAGTCTTATAACATGACTCGCTTCATTCATTCCCCTCTCTGTCTCTGCCTGTCGACAAGTTAAATAACGTTTCCTCTCTTGATTTCTGTTTACCGTAAAACTAGGGCTTCAGTACAGTAAATACAGAACAATAAGCACAGAACAGAGAATCTCCGTTAATTGCCTTTGTGCATAGTAACCTAAAAAGATACAATTGTCATGACAGTTGTCCTGCGGTTTATACCTTAAAACCACTTTTGTCGTTAATGGTGCACAAAAAGTCAGACTTCCAAAGGAGCGATTTACTCAATAGAAACAAATGACGTCATAAAAAATACAATAATTTACCTCAGTACATGTAATTTGCCAAAATGCTTGCCATATTTGAGCTAGTGAAGTCTAATATTTAACACTTGACAAGCCTTTGGCCCTAGGACAATGAAACTTGGGACTTACGACGAGCTTGATCTGAACGTGCGGATGTCACTTTTTATTTTCGTCTTCGATTTCGTTTTCTTTGTTAAAACGCCATGTCAAAAGAGTGTATTTTTGCAAGTAAAGGCAGAGCCTTTAACGTACATCACAGAACACAGTTGCTGAGCTTTGTGCGAGCTCTCACTGCGTAAATAGAAAACACAGCATATGCCTGATCATTCAATAAAACCTTAAGCAAACACTACTCGGCTTATAAGACGTATTCAAGCAGTGTTGTTTGCAATATATTAATCAAGAAATAACCCATTGAAGGAATTATTTTTGCGTTTTTGCTAACATTTTGCTAGCGAAATAAAGTTCTAGTTAGTAAGTTGAAAAGGAGAAAAATATTAACATTTCAATGAAATTGATACTTATAAATAATTGCCAATGCTGTTACTACATTGTGATGTTCTCTTAGGTTTCATGCTCATTGTTTATATTGCTATTATCGGCTACCTATGTTTCACATTGGAAAGAATGCTTCTGAGACTTAGGTGGTTGTTCCTCGTGATAATCACAATAAGTAAGTTAATACTTTTTTATAGTTTAATCATTCAAATTATTTTTTTAAATTATGGGAATTAAACATGTGAGACATTTATTATTTGATACTTATAATAAACAAACTTGTGGATTGACTAAGCCAAAGATGATGATAATACTTGTTGGCACGACTACTATTTATTTCTATTTTATGACAAATAGCATACTTGAGGATCAGAATAAAATTCAGCGTTTATTGTGTTATTGTAGGCATCGTACTCGCAGGCTGGGAGAAAACACGTGATGTGTTCATGACGACCTTGTCCTTTCTGCTCCGCACACTCTGATTGTCTTGGCCCTACTATACTATGTATGTGTAATTTTATTTACTTCTTGTGAGTCATTGTGTCATATCATGTCGTTCAAAGTGGATTGTAATTATTTTACTTGTTTTTACTTTTCTGCCTTAATATTTTGCGTTATTGTCTTAATGCAAAGAATAAAGTTATGATTATTAGGAGTGCATTATGTAAGATGGGCGTAATTATATACAAAAACAAACGATTTTAACTTATCACAGAGGTTCTGAATAATTAAAATTTTTAAATAAGTCACTAAAAATACTGTAATCCAGTGGTATTTAACAGGTACTTATTATCACAGCCGCATTTGAAATGCCTGAATTTGGCAGCTGGTAGTAAAGAAGTATGCTGTGTGTGAATTCCTAATTTGCAGACCCTGGAAAGAAGAACTGTAATTTTGTGATTAGCATGCATTTAGATGTGTGATTTACCAAATCATGCATAGAAACAACCTTAATTACAAACATAACTCATACCTCACCCAATGCCTTGACGAGTGACGCTTCATGACGGTCAGGTATTTAGTGAGACAGAAACCTCAAAATATAATGTCGCTATGTCATATTAAGGGTGAAACTAAGTGAAAGCATCAAATATCGCTCGCATAATTTGAGAGTATTTCTTAACAACTTTTCAATATATTTGTGTCTCTAGAAGTCTAGAGAAGAGTGGATCGACTTTACGTTTCCAACACAGGCTGATTTGCCAACTGGTCCAATGTCCTTTTGCGTTCTTCTAAAAGAAACTTAATCATAACACACGACCAAGTGCTGAATGCTTCACCATCATGCTCATGCACAAAGATAATGTCTGACAAATTTTTCAGGGATTTCAACATCAACTTTGACTTAATAGGTAATAGACTTAATGTAAACATTTCTGATTAAGTATTTAAAAGACTATAGCCATAAAGCTGGCTGACAGAATTGTTTTCTAATGCTCAATAATTTTGTGAATTTATGGGTGAAACACATATTAGGTATTTAATTTTAGTGGTTCCTGTGTTGTTCAAAGCATACATATTTCAGAGCAGACGTCTAAGAATGAGACCTGATGAATATCATGTGGTAATGAAATCGCTCATAGATAAAAATATAGTTGAATTAGAACCGTGCTGTGGAACATCAGGCCATGCCCTGCTTACGTTAAAAAAACAGTGCGTTTTGTGTCTGTGATATTCAAAATTGAGGTTTGGTTTCACACGTAAAGCACGTTAAATATTTTCAAAATAATATTCAAATAGCTGTGTATGCAACTTTTGAGTGAGAATTTACAAAATCGATGCACATGGAAACCCTTTCAAAACAACATTAAAAAAGTTGTGAATAAAAAATCAAGGTGCGGTGTTCGCATAGTGAAATTGATTTTAAGACATTAAATCCTTATAATAAAGTTGCTTAAGTTAATTGAGTGTTTTTTTTATTTTAGCTATTATCATCGGCTTAGTCCTTTCCTGTGAAAAAACAACAATTAGTACAGACACTTCCCAACCAACCTTTAATATATATATATATATATATATATATATATATTATATTATATTTCACATAAGGTGTTTCTTATAAAGCTTTAGATTACTTTTTCATTTGACTTTAATATGAACGTTTCAGCATACAGATTTATTTCTTTTTAGCATCAGGTAAATAAGTAATCGCATTGAGATCTAATTTTAATTTCTACAAAGGTAATTTATAAGACGTTTTAGAGATAATTTCATTTTGTTAATGGAAGATTATTAGGCTATGCAAAGACCTAGGACGCAGATATTATTACAATGAAAACAATCTTGGCTGTAATTATGATGCCAAGCAATTGATATTACACGACTTTGTAAATATATTCTAGATACTTGGTCAGCCATAAGGAAAGCAAAGATGTTTATTTTATCATTCAGAGCAACAAAGACGTACTCACTCTAGGAGCTGTGATATAATTGAGTTGGAAAAAAAAAAGTTCTATACACAAGTCTAACTATACATAAAACCACCTTTTAAAGAAACCAATACTTTGAAGTTAAATATAATTTACATAAAAATTATGAACATATCAGGCTCACATTTTAAGTAAAAAATTGACATTTAAATAGATTCCACCGTAAAATTTGGAAAAAAATTAAACATAAATATCATTTCTACGGTTTTACAACTATGCAAGGTTCTAAACCAAAAAGTAAAAGCATAGTGTTACATATTTTATAAGGAACTTGTGGGAATTCGATTTCATGTGCAAAATACAAAAGATAAATGCAAGAATATTAAAGAACATTCAATGATATTTATTGTGGAATGCATAAATCTGTACAAGAAGACTTTCATTTCATTATAAAATTCTATAGTATCTTACCTATGAATGAAAATCTTTATGAATACATATGGTACAGATCTTTACCAAGAATGCAATGCTCAAGCGTAGACATGCGTTGCTCTTTCCCGTCAAAGAAAATCAATAATTTCAAGAGCAAATTCTACGTTTGATCGTTCAGAAATTTTCAGTAATTTATTAACATGGCTCTGAGCAGCAGTTTGTTACTATTGAAAGAGTAAATATGGCAAAGAAAAACAGCAAATAAATTATTTTGAACACTCTTTGTACATAAACATTTATCACACAGAAATTTACTCTCCGAATTTTGTAATCAAATGGTTTGAGTATCCCATCTCATATATGAAGCTAAAGAACACGAAAATTGCCTCACAACTTTTGTTATAAAACGCATGTGTTTCTCTAAAACAGCGTGGGGAGTAGCGACTAGAACATTCTATGACTGAAAAGTGGAAGTGAGGCGTGTTTGTAACTGTATTTCATTATCATTGTATTTAAGGACTGTTTCTTAATTACAATTAAATTACGCAGAGCGTAAACAAAAGATTAAGCTTTTTTCTATAGAAATATATAAGTAAAGATCGCCAGCTGTGATATCTCGGAAAATAAATATATATGAAGAAACTAACAAATATTGATATAGAAACAACAGATAACTAAGTTCTCTAAAACATGAATACTATACAATACTTTCTAGTTAGTTGTACTCGTAGAAGTTTCATTTGAAAATTATTCTGTGTGTTTTAAGCAAATGTTATCTTTGCAAAGGACCAAACTATAAAATATAAATTGCTTTCATGGTACTAGTGTTACTTTATTTTAATTTTAGGAGACTGATTCCAAAATTTCATAATTTAGAGCAAAACAAGATAATTAGTTTGCAGCAGAATCATTTATTTTCGTTGCTTGGCCCGTGTTTGTAGCGAATCTCTGCTACAACATTAGCCATGAGAGCATTAGCTTTCCAAAACAAGTCTCTGTCTGCTGTATGACACCGTGTGAGGTATGCCGACGTATATTTGACATTCGTACAACATACACAAGACAGGGTTTCACTCAAAATAGTGTATGAAAAAAAAACAAATCAATAGAAAATACATTGTTATTATAAGCATAAAATCATGGCTGTGTTAAATAGTTAGTAAGGCCAGGATGCCACACAGGTGCTGCATATTCCAGAATTGGACGAATGGTAGAGATGTAAATTTGTAAAAGATCAGCAGGGCTAACACCTGCTCTTTTTAACGAGTACATTTGATATATTCGGGAGCCTGCTTTCCTGCAGATTAAGTCCACGTGTTCGTTCCACCTTAGATCGTGTGAAATAATAAATCCTAGGGGCTTAGTGGATAGGACGCGCTCAATAGGGTCACCGTTAATAACAATTGGGTCAAGACAGGGTTTTTTTGTTTTGAAACACACAACCATCTCTTTTGTTTTACTACTATTAATTTTCATTTCATTTTCGATAGACCATTGTTCAAGGGAAGTAGCTGCACTCTTGAGACTGTCAGTTTGACTCTTGCAAATGTCGAAAATGGTAGTATTGACCACAAACTTGTACGCAGGTAATTTGAGCCGAAGGTCATTTATCATAATTAAAAGCAAAAGAACTCTAAGTAGAGTATCTTGGGGAACGTTTCCCCAGATTTCGCGAAGACCGGATTTAAAACCACCAATTTTTACCTCCTGGCGTCGGTTCGTAAGAATGCACATATCCAGTTTATCACCAGTGAGGGAATTGAGAGAGCTCTAAGTTTTTCAACAAGAATCTGGGGGTTAATTCTGTCAAACGCTTTGGTGTAATCCACCAGTAAAATTTCCTTCACTGCTGTTATCGGTTACCTGTAACCATTCGTCTACCATAAGTAATAATGCGTGAACCGTAGAACTCCCTTTCAAGGCTCCAAATTGCAGAGGATCTATGTGAGTAGGGGGAAAGTGGGGTTTCTGTATCAGGAAGTGACGTCAAAATGGCCTAAATGGCTCAGTTGGTAGAGCAGAGGACCCGTAAGCGGACCCATGATCTGAAGGTCGGTGGATCGAACCCGCCCTCGGGCATCACTTTCATATCATGGGTCTTCAATCTTAGAAGACACCCCCCCCCCGGGTCCTCAATCTTAGAAGACCCCCCCCCCCGGGTCCTAAATCTTGGAAGACCCTCCCCGGACCAAGACATGACATGTATCGGACCCCCCCCCCGATACAGAACATGACATGTATCGGACCCCCTTAGGACCAGGACATAACATGTACCGACCCCCCCCCCCCCCGGATGTGATTCAACACTCCTATAAGAGCATGTTGTCTGTGCACAGATGCATCATTCATGCTCTGACTGCCGATGGATACACATGGAAAAAAAGTGAAAACAGTTGCTCTTACCTGTTGTGTTGTGCTGTGCTGTTGAAGAACAAGTCAAGGATTGACTGGAATGCACATAGGAGACGAAGTGAAACATTAGTTATTCTTTGGAAAAGGAAAGTGAAAGATTGGTTATTCTTTGGAAAGGAAGTGAAAGATTGGAGACGAATTGGCAAAACAGTCGTGGTGTATGTAACATGTAACATTATGTAACTCAAACATTTTTGGGGGTAAAATAATGTAACACAATGTAACACTGTTACATTATGTAACATTATGTGACACTATGTAACACTGTTACACTATGTAACATTATGTAACATTATGTAACATGATGTAACACTGTTACACTATGTAACACAATGTAACACTATGTAACATAATGTAACACTATATAACACTGTGTAACATAATGTAACACTCTGTAACATCATGTGACACTATGTGATTATGTAACATCATATAGCAATATGACTAAGTAATTGCTATGTGAACATAATTAGTCTAACGTATGTATGTCATTATCAGATCGTTCAACAGACAAGCCGTGATAGCTCACTTGGTAGAGTAGACGGCTAGCAACCTGAGAGTTGTGGAATCGATCCAACCTTAGGGCAAACTTTTTTTGGTTTTTGTTCACTTTTGTGACTCTGTGACATTATGTGACAACATGTGATGGTGACATCATGTGACTCTGTGACATTATGTGACTCTGTAACTTTTTTTTTAATTATTATTATTATTATTATTATTATTATTATTATTATTATATTTAATTAGTCATATTTCAATGGTTTCCCATTGCAATAACCACACATAGCATAAGAATAAGTACATGTGTACAGAGTGTGGGGGAAAACCGATCGATAAATTTCAGAGTGCACTCGTTCAGAGCGCGGGGAAAACCGATCGAAAAAATTTCAGAGTGCACTCGTTCAGACGGTGGGAACGATCGATGAATTTGAAAACATCAAAGGCCTAGACCGTGGGAACGATCAATAAATTTCAGAGTGCACTAATTCAGAGCGTGGGAACGATCAATAAATTTGAGAAGGAATGGGATTTTCCCCAACTCTATGTTTTATGTTATAGTAGTTGGAAAATGACACTTCTAAAGCACATTTAACAAATGTAGTTTTTTGATAACATATAATATATAAAATAAGTTTGAACATTTTAGCATGCTACTTATTTGAATGTTCTAAAAGTATAGTAGTGGAAAAATGGTGGTTCTAGACCAACTTTAAAAAATTTTGTTATTTGACAAAATATGATGTATAAAATAAGTTTGAACATTTTACCATGGTGTAGCAGGGTAAAAATAAGGGTTCTAAACCAACTTGAACAAATTTTGTTTTTTTGACAACATATGATGTATAAAATAAGTTTGAACATTTTACCATGGTGTAGTAAGGTAAAAATCAGGGTTCTAAACCAACTTTAACAAATTTAGTTTTTTACACGTTTCAGACGATTCTACCACTTGGTTGATTGGTTGATTGTTGGAAATTGGGAAGTGAAAATGTGGATAGTTATGTAGGAAAACTGCGCCCATTCAAAAGACGTGTTCGAATGGCAAGCCCATTTTAAAGACGTGTTCGAATGGCAAGCCCATTTTAAAGACGTGTTCGAATGGCAAGCCCATTTTAAAGACGTGTTCGAATGGCAAGCCCATTCAAAACACGTGTTCGAATGGCAAGCTCATTCAAAACACGTGTTCGAATAATTTTTGAAAGATATTACGTCGTGGTATTGTTCAACAAATTGTTCAACATGTTCAACAAGTTCAACATGTTCAACATGTTCAACATGTTCAACAAGTTGTTCAACATGTTCAACATGTTGTTGTTCAACATGTTGTTCAACATGTTCAACAAGTTGTATATAAAGCTATGTTTAAAGACTTTCTCATCATTTGAATAGTGTAGGTTGAACCGAAAGGATGTATAAATGCAACATTTGTTCGAAATCTTACAATTGGCCGCAAAGTCGCATATGGTAAAGTTATTTCTAAACATATTAGGACATAGTGTGTCCAACCTCGAGTGTGACAGCTCCCTATAGAGCATAAAAGGTACCTACACTCAGACATAACGCACATTCTGTGTCAAGATACTGAAGAGTGAACATGTCTGCAGTGAGTGAACAACAACTACCATCTATGGCAATGCCTGCAGAAAATTTTATAGCAAAGCCTGAGACAATACCTACAGCAACGTCTAAGGCAATGCCCATGGTAAAGTCTAAGGCGAAGTTACGTCAGTAGCGTCAAAAGCTTAGCTTTGATAAAAAGAGATGAGTAACCAGCTATTACGCCGCCGTGTAAAATGCGAAAAAATACGACAGAGCCTAATATAAAGCGAGAAGCGGAGCGTAAAGCTGATACCACTATGAAGAAGATGCGTGTAGACGATTCACCGGTTATGATACCCATTAATGGAGAAACATATATTAAATTGGTGAAATATCAACAGAAAGTGATGGTTAACATTCGTAAATATATTACGAATCATGCATCTGGGAGGTTATATCCTACCAAGAAGGGAATTTTGTTGTCAAGGAGAGACTGGCACATGTTGAAGAAGCAAATGACGTCAGTGGATCTCATGCTTCAGAAAATGGATCTGTATAAATGCAGTGACTGTCAGAAGATGGTTGACTAGACAGCGAGATGACTGTATGCAGTTTTAACAGCATGACGAGCTTAGTGGGTGCTGTGATTTCATCACAGTGCAGAAGATTGGACCGACGGTTTTGAAGCTTGACAAGAACTTAGCTTTGATCATATGGACATGTACATTTGATATGTAGTTCAAATTAAATTGTCTTCATATGTCGACTATGAAATTAACATTATCTATGTTCATGTGAAGTCAGTTGTTATAAAATTTTAAGTTAAGTTCTTCTGCACATGTATTAACATAATATGTATTTGAAATAGTTTTGTTTTTATCATAATTGTACATATTTGTAATGTTCAATAAAAACACATATGATGCTTTTCAACTTTTTTTTCTCATACAATACTTGGATATAATACATAATAAAACAATACTTGGATATAATACATAATAAAACAATACTTGAATATAATACATAATAACACAATTCTTGAATATAATACATAATAATACAAAATTAACTATAATACCCAATATATGATATATGGTTTACGGGTCAATTAAAACCGTGTCAGGAAGCTTACAACTTTATATGTTGCAAAGCAAGACATATATTATACAACGCTTAAGTTAATAGAATATTACAACATTTATAAAGTCTTTATTATAAAGTTTAGTCAAATAAGTCTATTTTTCTGCATCTGTTTCACTCTGTTCACTGCCCATGCCACTTTTGTTGTCACTGCTACCATCCTCCTCCTCCATATCTAGTAGCTCTTCAAAGAATGCATTGTTTTTCCTTATAGCCGCCTTTAATGCCTTTGAATACTTATAATATTTTTCATCAACAAAGTAATTAAAGTCCTCTAAAATCTTTTGATAATGTTTGCTTTGTTGTAGACGCTGGGTATAGTTGAACAGTCTCATGAACAGTTGTTTTAGTCCATGCTTATAAATGGGTCGAAGGTCATAACTTGCTATTTCACGCGCATCTTCAAGTCCTTGTTCTTCATATTCTGAAACCTTTTCTTGAAATATGTTATCATAGTCATCGTAGACGTCTTGAACCATATCATGCCAAACAGAGTCTATTTCTGACTCACTTTCAGAGTCTGTTTCTGACTCACTTTCAGAACTCCTGTCATCAGCATCCTCACCACACTGCTCCATATGTTTGAGCAAAGCTTCTTCGCTGTTGTACAATACACCACATTCTGTACAAGCATGTGCATTCTTTTCAGCTATGTTGAAGCTTTGACTTTCCATAGAAGACTCATCTAAAGTTTTCGTGAAAGGTAGTTTTACAGGGTTTTCCATATCCGATTCTTCATCCACTTCTGAAGCGTGAGCAACCTTTAAGTGTCTTTTAATACTTTGCGGCCAATTGTAAGATTTCGAACAAATGTTGCATTTATACATCCTTTCGGTTCAACCTACACTATTCAAATGATGAGAAAGTCTTTAAACATAGCTTTATATACAACTTGTTGAATATTTTGAACAACTTGTTGAACATGTTGAACATGTTGAACTTGTTGAACATGTTGAACATGTTGAACATGTTGAACTTGTTGAACATGTTGAACATGTTGAACGATTTGTTGAACAATACCACGACGCAATATCTTTCAAAAATTATTCGAACACGTGTTTTGAATGAGCTTGCCATTCGAACACGTGTTTTGAATGGGCTTGCCATTCGAACACGTCTTTAAAATGGGCTTGCCATTCGAACACGTCTTTAAAATGGGCTTGCCATTCGAACACGTCTTTAAAATGGGCTTGCCATTCGAACACGTCTTTTGAATGGGCGCAGTTTTCCTACATAACTATCCACATTTTCACTTCCCATTTTCCATTTAAAGTCCTTTTTGTGAATGGAGATCGGTTAGACAACTCTAATATTTACAATTCTTTTTGAATATGATTTAATGTATTCACAATATAAATTTTGTTTTTGCAAATTCCTATCTGCAGATTGCAAAAAAATCATAATACAAATCACCAAATGATATCCTGAAATCTTCTAATATAACAGAAATCCACTTCAATACCTTGTTTGCGGTCTACAGTTTGATAGCTATTGCATACAAGAGCTCTCCGTTTATATACTCTAATTGAAATCTTTGGAATTGTCCGTGGGAAATAAGTTTCGGCTGCAGGTTCGTGGCGTTAATTTGTAAAGAATCGCGAAGGAACAAAATAAAAATTCTTATTTACTTGTCACAAACAACTTAATATTAAAGAAGCTACCATCCCAGCTTTACTTAGAAAATTATTTTATTCTGTACGTTGTGTAACTTATTCAGGATTTTTTCTATCATATCTCTTTTATATGTTTAACCTTTTGTCAGAGTTGTAATGTTTTGTCGTCAAACCTTTCGAAGAGTGAATTGGCGTGTTGGTTGAAGAAGGTGTATTATGCATCCTATTTCATGGTGACTTATTTATACTAAACACAAAGATCTAATTGAACAATTGTGCAAATGTTGACATGTTATTTAGGAATTATCGGGACCGAATGTCCTTTAAAATAGGCTTTAGCTCGACCGCGAAATTATTGGGATCAAAAGCCGGTCTCGATAATTTCGACTTTGGTGCTACATGTCACATATTTGTTGAAAACATTAAATTTTGCTGTTGTACAGAATTAATATCGAAACATCATTTACACTCGAATATTTTGCGAGCGTTTTGCTATTTCGATAGATTTTTAGATTTATAATTATTCTCTTGTATAAATTATATATTGTTTATAATAGACATTATCGATATTGCCTTGCAATTTTTACTTTTCACCTAATATTATATATTAAGATATTATTTAATGCGAGTTTTATGTTTATATTTTATGTGCGAGTTTAATATCTTAAATATTGACTTTCAATCAGAATAAAAAAAATCAAATATGACATAAAAAATTTAAAAATATGCATAATATATGTGGTCCCGCTAGTGCCATATATATAATATATATATACCTGGTCCCGATAATGATTAAAGCAGCCTTATGTAGTTTTAAACAAGACTTGAATTGTAGAAAGTAAGGCTTTAAATTTCTAATCAAATCAGAAAGTTACTTTATGTTAGCACTTACAGAGGATGAAGTATAATAAAAAGCTCACATTTATTCTTTTATTATCAATGTTTTTTATACGTTGACGGTGACTATGAATGTCAAGGTCTTGAATTTTGCCAATGAGCGAAGATGCCATGGTCCTACAATTGTTCCCGAAGCTTAGTTGGACCGAGGAACAATAATTGGGAAATCTTTAAGAAATCATAAGAAGTAAAGAATTACATGTAAATCAATCCTGAATGAACTCTACAGTTGCATGTGAGATTAAATATGTCCATAAAGTGCGTTGTTTTTCTAAATAGCCACATATAAGCATCTGCATAAAAGCCACAGTGTCGTCGACAGGTATCGAATGCAGATTCTCAATGAAACAAACGCGGATAAATCCAGCCAGAATAAGCACAGTAACAACTTAACAACAATAAAACAAATAATGTAACATACCTTGTGCCATGACCACTAGTGACATTTAACGAATAAATAGCAGTGTTACATGAATTCGTGAATTGATTGAAAAATGTCGATTAGAATTCATAATATTTGAATAAAATATTTTTTTCTACACCGAAAATTGAAATTGAGGATCTTTTCTTTATTCAAGTAAAACGATGCACTTATTCAACAACAACTGATTCGTTTTGTATCTTTTATTCTCGCTTTATTTTGCTAACATGAAATGTTAGCAAAAATATTTCACAGGAATAATATACCACCCACCGGATGCAAATAATTACAGTCTCTCAGTTCACATTAAATGCACTAGATCATATTCTTAAACAGCACCCACAAGCCGGTAGTGTCATAACAGGTGATTTTAACCACTTCAAAGACAGTTTTCTAGTGAACCGTTTTAGCCTTAAACAAATTGTGACTTCGCCAACCTATCAAATAGTGCTGCAGTGTGTGTACTGCATCAATACGGCAGTGTGCTGCATCAATACGGCCATGGACCACAATTACATTTCCTGGTAGAACATAAACACGCAAGGAGTAAAACCAAAAGCAGTACCCCGGTAAATGTATTCTTATGTTACACATGTGCAGTCAATAAATAAAAGTTATTGTTGTAAAATATTAACAATAGACTGGATTGTTCTAGGAAAAAATGCTGTGAAATATTTATTGGTTTATGCATAACGTTTTTTTAAATCAGCACAATGTATGTGGAAATCGACCAAAACTTGGGAATCCCGCTGTTGCTATTTTCTAATCAGCATAGCAAAAAATCGAATCGAAAGACCCCCATTTTTCTGGCTATTTCTTTTCTTCTAAAGGTCCAGTACATCTGATTTTGTGGTTGTTTTAGATCGTGCAATGTTGTGGAGAGTGCCAGATTGCAAAATATTATACAGAAAGTCTATGTAAAATTAATTGTGGTCCATGGCCATACAACAGCCCGTATGTTACGTGAGGTTAAAGTGAGCCCATACAGTGCAGTGTGCGGTATTTATTAGACCCTCTCAGGCACTGGCTTAACAACGACGAAGTCCCCGGCTTGAAAACTCTCATAACTCTGTAAAGTAACACATTCGGTCACACTTTTTAATGTTGTAAAAAGGCTGCCTATTTTTTTTTTATTTGGGAGAATGACTGGGGAAACAAAGCTAGTTAAATTCTGGGTTTAAAGCATCCCTGAAGTGTAAAATTTTGGTATTTTTGTATCCCTGCATCCAGTCTACCCAGAGAGCGCATTTTTAGTAAGGCGGGCCATCTAGTCTGCCATGTTAGTTTTCTTAAACAACAATTATGGGAAAGTGACATATCTGTGTCAATCCTTTTATTTTATGTGTTTGTTCATTCCATTGTTTTCTAGTTACCGGTTAGTAACCGTCCGGTAATTTCTTACAAACGTTTAGTTAATTATTCCACGTTTAACCGGTTATTTGACCTACCGCTGATATCACTAGTAAATACTCTAGTCGAATTCGGTGGTAAGTGTTTATGGCGCTTCAGTCATTAGTGTGGCTTCGTTGTCACGGTACATTTAAAGTTACTCTTACTGTGAAGGCAGGTGACTCTGGAAAGGGTGATAAGGTGACTCCGGAGACGATGTCTAAGTACTCCGGAGATGGTGACTAAGGTGGTTCTGGAAAGGTGACTAGGGTGACTCTGGAGAGTGTGACTAGGGCGACTCTGAAGAGGGTGACTAGGGTGACTCTGGAGAGGGTGACTAGGGTGACTCTGAAGAGGGTGACTAGGGTGACTCTAGACAGGGTGACTAGGGTGATTTTGAAAAGGGTGACTAGGGTGACTCTGAAGAGGGTGACTAGGGACACTGTGTAGAGGGTGACTAAGGTGACATTGAACAGGGTGACTAGGGTGACTCCGGAAAGGGTGACATGGTGACTCTGAAGAGGGTGAATAGGGTGACTCTTGAAAGGGTGACTAGGGTGACTCTGAAGAGGGTAACTAGGGACACTGTGTAGAGGGTGACTAAGGTGACATTGAACAGGGTGACTAGGGTGACTCCGGAAATGGTGACATGGTGACTCTGAAGAGGGTGAATAGGGTGACTCTGGAAAGGGTGACTAGGGTGACTCTGAAAAGGGTGACTAGGGTGACTCTGAAGAGGGTGACTAGGGACACTGTGTAGAGGGTGACTAAGGTGACATTGAACAGGGTGACTAGGGTGACTCTGACAGGGGTGATTAAGGTGACTCTGAAGAGGGTGACTAGGGTGACTCTCGAGGGGGTGACTAAGGTGACTCTGAAGAGGGTGACTAAGGTGACTCCGGAGAGGGTGACTAAGGTGATTCTGAAGAGGGTGACTAGGGGCGACCAAAACGCCACTTTCTTCGACGTGTAATCAATGTCTTTGGCGTAACGTTGGTTAGAGTAGGAAAACCGATGCTGTATGTATGCCTTATGATCGACGTTGCAAAAACGTCGAAGTTGCAACCAAAAACACCATCATGTTGTCGCTCATCGAAATTGGCTTCAAAAATAGATCAAAATGAGAACGTCGCTGCAATCAGGTGCAGTTTTTCCCGCCAGTTTTAATAATATGTGAGGGCGGGGTTGCTTTGACGTTTCGGTGACCACGTCACTTTATCGTTGTCACTGCCTGGATAGCGATTCCGGACTAATATTTGCCAACGCCTACACAACAGCGCTCTCCCGACATCTATAGAACGTTAGAAAATACGCGTTGTTTTCGATTTCTATTTACAACGTTCATGGGGCATCGGGACATCGACGTCTATCCAACGTCTTAAGATAAACATTCTTCGACTTCCATGATCAACCAAAATTTGGCATTAATCCGACGTCGAGTACGACCTCTATCTAACGTTGATTCCACGTCGCCATGTTTATCAAGTGTGCTAGCCATACGGCAAACGCGTGTTTGATCATACGCGGATAAAAATGTGTTTCTAAACATTCCTTTCCTTCAACTGTTGCACTGTTCTATTTAAGTTGCCGCACAAATAGTCATCAGTCTGTTGTAGATTCATTCCAGTACTGTTGTGGATTCATTTCAGTACTGTTGTGGATTCATTTCAGTACTGTTGTGGATTCATATCATTACTAATGTGGATTCATCCCATTACTAATGTGGAATCATTCCAGTGCTGCTGTGGATTCATTTCAGTACTACTGAGGATTCCACTCAAATTACTAATTCGTTCAGATTGCAACAGTTTCGTGGATTCGCTGACATGTTGCTCATAAGCGGATCTGCAGCTTAGCATTTTACCAATCTGATGTTATAATTTCCTTTAACAGGACACTCACAGAAGAAAGCCAGTGTACACTGAGAAAAAAAAAAAGAATAATGTCATAAATACGTGATAAAGTCAACCTAATTAATCTTAATCAGTTAATCACCTGCCGCACTAATCTCCTAACAAAACCTAAAAAATGACTCATCTGCTACGCGATGGTGGATGCTGCACAACATTTCACCGAAAAGAGTGACAATTTGAATAAATATTTAAAAGGTGATTATTTTAATCATATCGGAGAAGGGAGAGGTCATTGGAGTGGGGGGAGGGCACATTGAATTTGCTAAATTTCAATTCAGTAATATATGGAAACGGTGAAATCAGCACGAGTCAAAAGGAATAAGAGATACTTGGTAATATTCATTAAATATGTTAATATTCATTAAATATTCATTAAATATGTTAATATTCATTAAATATTCATTAAATATGTTCTCAAGCCCTTAAGATAAGAGAATGACTCGTCGGGTGATTGCATAACTTTTCCATTTCACAGTAAAAATTGGATCCTTCGATCAACGTTGGATAGACGTCACAGCCGACGTCCGGTCAACGTTGCATTTTGATTGATTATGACAGCTGGGACAACGTCTTACCTGGCGCCGTTGGATGGATGCCGATTAAACAGCGTGTAATCAACGTTGAGAAAAGGTTGTAAATGGAAGTCGAAACAACGTCAATCTTTCCGACGTTTGGAAAATATTCGTCCAGAAATAGCTATCTACACAGTGATAAGTTGCGTGGTCACCCCTTAGTCAAGGAACAACAGGTCACCCCTTAGTCATTTTTTTTTTAAAATAGGCTGGAAAAAACTTCAGCACTCCGTAAATTCCCATGTTTTACGACCTCATTTTTAGGCGGCCTGTCGTAACTTCTGCTTCCGGTGAACGAGAGCATGCTGAGCTTTTCTTTTGATTGTGAACCCCAACGTTTACACAACGTCGAATATGTCGCGTCTATATAACTTAAATTTTCCGACGTCTATTCGGTGTTGCACCAAAGGCGTAATTAGACGTTGGAAAAGTGGAGTTTTTGCTTGCGACCCCAAAGAGACGTCTAAACAACGTTGCTAATCCCACGTCTACTCAACTAAGTGTCAGAGACGTTCATAAGAAGTTGATTCATGTTCGCGACGAACTACAAAGAGATTACAATCAGATTCAATGCTATGGTTTGGTCTGTTGACGTGGCAACCTCAAATCAACGTGCCAAATCAATTGACGACGAAGTGTGTATTGGGTACGGTTTTCGCTAAATAAGTTAATTGTCTGTAAATTAGTTAATCATTTCATTAATAAATTCGTCTGTGACTTAGTTGATTTCGCCTGTGACTTAATTGATTTCGTCTGTGACTTAATTGAATTCGTCTATGATTTAATTGATTGCGTCCGTGACTTTATTTATCTCCCACACACTATATTCTAACTACCAGATTTACCTATACATGAGTAACATTGCGGATCAATACTTTAATCATACTCACATAGGCTGTATTATCGACCATGGATCAACCCTAACTTTTGTCAGCTCTGTGAGATTAACAATGATTGATCCGTAGTGAGTATATTCCTCTATACACAAACCAATAGATATTTCAGTGAGTAAAGAGTACACCTGTACTTGCAAATGCACATCGAGTTTTATTTCGAAAGTAAACAGATTCGTTTGGATATATAAGTGGCTTCACTTTTGGGATACAATTATTTTATTTGACTTCTTTCCGTCCCTGACGTGACAGAGTTGGATCCCAAGTGAAGGGAAATGCTATTTATCAACTAGGCAGAAATATACCAGCAGGAACATCTGATGGTGCACAGACAAACGGACTGTCAGACCTAGCCGGTTGATCTCAACTGGACCTAACCTTGTTTCCAGCGACGATTGGACCTTAAGAAAGCCGCCTACATAAGAGACATGTTACGCATGCGCAGATACCGGAAGTTGCGCTATCTAGCGATTCTTTTCTTCGCTGCTTTTCTGACCTATAAACTTTTGAGTGCGATCAAAGGTCTTGTGGATAGCTCTGGCCGACAAGTACGGGACGGGCCTTTTCTCGCACACATACAGGGGAACAAACGTTTGCTTAAAAACTCGAATGTTCAAGCTCCAAAACTCGTCTCTAATAAATCAGAATATAGTGAAATGAAACACGGAAAATCTGACTATGGCCGGCAGGTCTTACAGCCGTACGAGTTAGCCACACAGTATATTTGGAATATTCCGAAAATTAAATTCCTAGACGATTTCCGAAGTCCGTGTTTTTACGAGCAGAGACAAGGGTTGGCCTCGCGGAAGAATACAGTGGAGAAGGCACTGACTATGGGTGGAGGAAAATACATGCGCTGCCTGCCCTATTTTATGTTTGCTGGTAAGTTGACGCTGCAGGTGCACTATTTTTTATATTCAAGCAAAGCTTAAACCTTTCTGCAGATAAAGTTATATTTTTTTTACATATTTTCAGAGTTAAATTTCTTATACTTAAAATATATCGAAGAAAACCCAATGGTCACTTTAAACAGTTTTAACAATGCATAGTTTGTTAATTGCATTTGCCTTTGTCCCTCTGAAATTGATAAATAAATATTAAAACAAAATAAACGCATGGCTAATTGTCTCCAGGTTTCCCGAAATGTGGCACAACCGACATGTACGAGCGCCTTATCAAGCACAAGTTCATAGCGAGCCCGTTCAACAAGGAGCCGCTGTGGTGGAGCATTGAGCGTTACGATGACCCCTCCAGCACGTTGGCCGATTATCTGGATCACTTCATCCCGGCGGCGCAAAAAGCCCTGGTGAGGAGGGATCATTGTGGGCAGGAGGACAGAACTTCCTGCCACCCCCTACTCATAGGTCAGTCACGTGACGCTGTCAAATCATATTACTACTACTTCTATTATTATTATTATTATTATTATTATTATTATTATTATTATTATTATTATCATTCCTTCTGTTGTTGGTGTCCCAGTGAATATTAAACGTTAAATAAACGATCAGACGTGGGGTCAACTTCGAAATTTCGTTGTATACGTGCCCCCCCCCCCCCCCCCCCCCCCTTGGTGGATAGGCATTTTTGGAAAGGTTGTCGTAAAAACACGGGAAAATCGACATTCCTAAGATAACATGAGTGCCCTTCCACCAAACTGCCCCCCCCCCCTCCCCCGTCTTTGGGTCGCCATGTGTGTTCGAATACATACAAATCACTTTTAATGTCCATTCTCCAAAAGTTTGAATAAAAAACCTGCTCAATTTCTTACACTTTAAATCATCATCTTGACATATTTTCCGAAAAACCAAACATGGCGTTCACAGTGAACAAAAAAGTCTGGTTTTTGCTTGGTATCGTCTGTTCAATGTCGGGGGAGGAAGGGAGGGAGGGGAGACGTTTCAACGTTCACCCAGAACCCAATCCAGACCGCTATCAATTGGTTCAACAATCGGTTAAAAAAAAAAACAAGCTGTCATTTTCAGAAAGGTTGGAAATTGGTCGATGGACTTCCCGACTGCTGCAAAAAGATGTTGACTAGATTTCTACAATATTTACTGGGATAGTCACCTTGTGTAAAAAGTTAACTTCCCATTGTACTTGTCAATTGCTAAGTCTTCGACAGATTACGAGGCGTATTTATTTCTCAGTTCATACAGCCATTGCCTAACACTTACAGGTAATCTTTTCTCGTGCACAGTGTGACTTCGATATTCAGCAAGTTTATGGCTATTTCAGGTTGTATTAATTTACCATGTTCTGTGAGTTCTGCAGGGGATTTCAGCACTCGGGAACTGCTGCAGGAACGCCAGCCGTTTACTTCCGGTCAGAACACGTGGGATCTCATCCAGCACTTGAATCCGCGCATGCGCTTTATCGTTGCCATGAGAGACCCGGTGGAGCGGCTTTATTCAGATTTCGTCTACTTTTCAACTGTTGGTGAATTGCCGAGGATTACACCACAGCGTTTCCACGAGGAGGTGTTACGTCAGATCACGTGGTGGCACACGTGTGTACAACGTCACAATGAGAGGGCGTGTCTATACGGTACACATATAGAGGGCATGAGTCCTTTAAGAGTTCAGCATAACACGTGTTGGACTGAATCATTCGATGACGTCATTTGCGCTGCATTCAGGCTTGGATTTTATTATCACTTTATCAAAGATTGGTTAGAGGTATTTGCCCGGGAGCAATTCTTATTTCTGAGTACTGAACGATATTCAGAATCCACAATAAATGTGATAAATTTTGACATACTCCAGTTTCTAAATGTAGAGCCATTCACAGGGGAGGAAGAAGAGCAGGTGAAATTCATGCCGCGACAATATCCCCTGCGGAAAGACGCGAAATCAGCCTTAAAACGTAAACATTCCTTATACAGTAAAATGCTACCGGAAACGAGGACGTTATTAGAAGACTTCTACAGACCAACGAATAAATTGTTAGCGGAATTGTTACAGAACGACGACTTTCTATGGTATGACAATAAAGAAAGGAACCAATAAAAAATGGTCAAATAATTTTTGTAATGGTGCTATTGTTTTTTTTTTTTTTTTTTTTTTTTGTTTTTTTTTTGTGGTTTTTCGAAAATAACTCATGAAATGGAACTTATTTCGTTGTGGTGTACACATTTTTTTTTTCGTTTTTAGGAAAACTTTGTATTACCTCAATGAAATGAAGGGGGGAGGATCGAGGGATTGTGTTCCGAATTGAGTGTGTGTGTGTGTGTGTCTGTGTGTGGGCGGGAGAGATGGGGTGGGAAGATGGGGGGGGGGGGGGCTTAAATAAACTGAGGGATTCAACTTCGTCCACGTAATTGGAGCACATATTCACAGCGGAAGTGGGGAAAAGACGTTTGATCAGTGAAACGGTCCCGATTAGGGAGTGATCCTTTCCCGGGTGTGTGACGTCAAAATTACCACACACCCCCTATCTCCGTTTTTTTTTTTTTTTTTTTTTTTTTTTTTTTGCGGGAAGAGGGGGTGGCGCGTGGTATGGTGACACATATGGTACAAAGTGCCCGATCTCCTCCCCCAACCCCTCCCACACCCCCACTCTACATCTCCGGATGTAAGTCTCTGTGTTACTTTCACGAAACGATATAAAGAGAAAATCCTCTTAATTTCAAGTGTATTTTATTATTCAGTACAGTGCATTAACATAAAGAATGAACCATTCTGGCACTTTCACTAAATGCTGTCTCCATCACCAATCCGTCACAGTATGAACGAGTCAACTCAGCATATTATATACGAACTGCAGACACTATGAGCGAACTAGCTCAAATCAAACAGTTTGATTTTCAATGGGAGTGGGAGAGGGTGGAGGAGGAAGAGGGGGGTTAATATTACGGTGTTGTTAATTTGCATATTTATAAATATAAAATAATAGTCCTGGCTATCGTGGTAGTTGAGGGGTGGGGGGGGGAAGGGGGTGGAGGGAGGGGGTGGGAAAATACATTTACCGTGTTAATCAATTTGCATATTCATAAATATGAAGTGATGTTCTGAGCCATCGTCGCAGTTGAATCGCGCACTGAGAGCGTTCACTAGACGCGGATATTTTGACTCCGCGTTTTTTTAATTACGCGTGCAGAAGCAGGAGTGGGGAATGCGTAGCATGGGGAGAGAGGGAGTGGAGAGGAGAGGGGGGAGTTGAGAGAAGAGGGGGGAGTGCAGAGGAGAGGGGGAGTGCAGAGGACAGGGGGGAGTGGAGAGGAGAGGGGGGGAGTGGGGAGAGGAGAGGGGGAGTGGAGAGGGGAGGGGGCAGGTGGAGGTATTCGTACAGATAAGCTACCGTTTATGCCAAAATATTAATTTTCTAAGTTTTAAGTCTTTTTAAACAGATTTCCTTGCTATAATCAAGTTAGTTAAGTACCAACCATTGGACATTTGTTTTTGACAACAATGATTTTGAAACTGAAGCATTAACACTGTTGGAACAAGACAGGCTCAAAAACAAGCATTCTGTAACGCGAGAGCACAAACAAGCCAGTGCATATGCGTCGGTAATGAAACCCGTGTGAAAGATCCATACCCCCACCCCAAAGAAAAATAAATAAATAAAAGGGAAGAAGAAGAAGAAGAAGAAGAAGAAGAAGAAGAAGAAGAAGAAGAAGAAGAAGAAGAAGAAGAAGAAGAAGAAGAAGAAGAAGAAACTCTAAAATCAAATAATGTATATCAGTTGAAAATGGATTGATGCTGCAGAATAGTGGAGCAAACAAACCCTTTATCCCTGTCTTGATTTCAGCACCAACCCCCTCCCCCTCCGCCCCCCCCCCCTCCGCCCCCCTCCGCCCCCTAACCTCTCACCCCTGACACCGACCCTCCCAAATTGTGTGGTATATTTCAAGGAAGATTCTATGACCCTTGTGCTACAGTTACAGATTTTTTTAATATATTGGGGAGATTGTAGATACTCAAATCATCAGTACTTTATCCTGAAACTAAGTACTTCAATGTCTGACTTAAATTCAAAAATAATATCGTCTCATAAACGGCAATTGTTGACAAGGAAACATTTTGACTATTCCTATACAGCAATACGAAATAGCGTTGTTTGCTTTCAGATCCTGAGCGATGCTACAATTCTATAAATTTAAGGTAGTAAGGTAGAAATCAAGAAACGAGCCAACGTTTATCCAACGCTGTGTCAGAGACGTTTGTTAGACGTTGATCTGTGATCGCGACCAATTCCCCACCAAAGTGCAACTAGAGTTAATGTTGCGATTTCGTCGGATCCACGTCGCAAAACCCTAATCGACGTTGGATCGATATGGAAATGTTTACTGGATTATCAAGTATATATAATATTGAAAAAAAAAACTATAACAAACATATAAAGCATTTGTGCAGTTTTTTATAATTGCCATTGTAATTGCAATTGCCAGCCATTGTTTTGTCTCTGAACAACAGTAAGATAACAAGCTGGTCAGTGCTTTACAGCGGGTTGTAATGCATAATGTTGTATTACGAAACATGAAATATACGCCTCACTATTCTTTTCTTTTCTTATCTTTTTGACGATACTTATCAACATGTGTTAGAACTTGATATAGGATTCCATATGGATAAAAGAGCCCGCAATGGGTTAGGGGGCGGGGCACTAACAGTTGGTTACCGGAGTGCTAATTGTGAAACAATATCCCATTCAACGAAACATGGAGAACGCTTCTAAACAAACCTCTTTTATGGAAAACGCTGAGTGATGGATTAAAATAAACACCACCCGCTGTTTTTTAAACGAAATTAGGACTCTGCGCGGAGCTTGGCTGGCCTCACATTTACGCCCTCCTCCCCCGCGTTTCTCCTTTTTTTGGGGGGGGGGGGGGAGGCACGCCTGATACACGTATGACAGTAGATACGCCCCCCCCTTGCCTCCCCCTCCCACACTCCCCCCGGGGAAAAAATATCTAATGTAGCTAAGACTCTATTATATAGCAAAACATGAACAAGCTCTAATGCTGTACAAAAAATTAAAACAGAATTTCGCTTAATATTGAATTCGTTATAAAATTGCAATTACCGTACCAAATTGCATTTAGGGCAGGAAATTGACGTGTACAGAGTACAGTATAATAAAGCCCTGACTGATAACAACAAAACAATATAATAAAAATTATTGGATATTTTTATTTTGAAAAAAACAATGAGATATGGATATGCAGATAGATAAGGAAAATCGTGACGTCATTGCAGTAGATAAAAGCACCAATAGCAGATATTGAATACAATAAATAAGGAAGGAAAAACGAGTCTTGAATATTTATCGATTTTGTTGACGTCTTTCACGGATGGTATTTTTTGTCTAAACTCCTTTGCTTTCCTTTTGATGCTGGTTATCACTTTTCTGCGTTTTTGGAAGTTACTGTTCACATTGCGCCGGCGTAACACTTGCGCATGTCCACCGCGCACGGACGGGTAGGAAACACGTGGCACATTGCCGGGCATGCGCATTGCGTCTATGTCATAGTCTGTGTTATAGTTCGTTCTATTGCGCAGGCTCAGGATCGGTGACATGCGCACATTCGTTTCCTGTAGCTCAATATCTCCTGATTCCTGTCCAATCAAATGGCAGAATGTCAACATAGCAGAACACCTTTATTATTTAACATATTTAGTATTTATCCCACTCTATTTTTGCTCGCAATGAGGCTCAAATTTAACACCTATACTGCAAACTGGTTACGTAAGCCCAGGATGGAATAATAATAATAATAATAATAATAATAAATAATAATAATAATAATAATAATAATAATAATAATAATAATAATAATAATAATAATAAATAATAATAGTAATAATAATAATAATTTTTTACCTGAAATTCGTCTTCTTCTTCCTTCCTCTTCTTCTGTTCTTTTAAGCGTTTGGCTTTTCGTTTGGCGCGGGCCCCCCAATAAGTATAGTTGACAGCGGCGTACTCCAGCAATGCCGCGAACACAAACACAAAACACATCACCAGATATATGTCTGTAACAAATATAAGATGCTACACAAATTGTAAGGGAAATGTTACAGAAATTTTGAGGAAAATGTTACACAAACGTTAAGGAAAACACCAGACAAATGTTAAGGAAACTGATACATAAAGGGAGAGGAAAATGTTAAAGAAATGTTGGGGAAATATTACAGAAATGTTAAGGAAATGTTACAGAAATTCAAGGCAAATGTTACATAAATGTTACAGTAATGGTACAGAAATGTTAAAGGAACTGTAACAGATCTACATTATTAAGAGTTCGAATAGGTGTTCTACAATGTTCCCAGAGAGCTCATAACCGCTGTGTGTAGATGCATGATATTAAAGACGAGTGATGAAGAGGGTAGGGCAAAATAAAATAAAATAAAAAGGGGAGAAGCGGTCCCAGATTCCAGCCTAGTTTGCAATTCTTTAAATGATGGATTTTTATTTATTTGTTTTTTTTTCTGTGTATGGTACCACAAATGATGCCAAGTCCCCCAGGATCAAGTCACGCGTATTTTGGCCGACCGTGCAAGACCACAGCAAAGAAGATCGAACACGTACCTAAAGCTTTGACAAAGGAGATTCTCGGCAAGGAGGTTCGAACACGTGCGTATAACTTTGACATAGGGGATTCTCGGCAAGGAGAATCGAACACCTTCCTACAGCTGTGACATAGGGCAATGCCGACAAGGAGGTTCGAACACGTACCTATAGCTTTGACATAGGGGATTCTCGGCAAGGAGAATCGAACACCTTCCTACAGCTGTGACATAGGGCAATGCCGACAAGGAGGTTCGAACACGTACCTATAGCTTTGACATAGGAGATTCTCGACAAGGAGGTTCGAACACGTACCTATAGCTTTGACATAGGAGATTCTCGGCAAGGAAGATCGCACCCCGGTATTAATTGTTGTCATCGTCAACACAGTCGTTATACCTGAAAAAAAAAAGTTTATTATATACCAAACATAGCTGATGTTAAGTTTAAATTTATTTTGCATTAGAAAAGGCGCAAACCCAGTATTCAGCCACAGATACACACAGTGAAAAAGAAAATTTGTACTGTTTGTTATTGGCATATTTTTTTTCATTTTCGTTTTTTCGTTCTTCCACAGAATAAAACCTGGGCTAAAAACGCGTAACCCTCTTTGATTACAACATCTAATTTACAAAGAGTTATTGCGGTCACACGCAAACATGATGCATTACCCTACAATTAGACACTTCCGGTGGACAGGACACATTTCCTGCCTCTGATCATGCAGAGCAAAAACGCTTATCGTATCTGCCCCCCCTCCCCCCCCCCGCCACCCCAGCCCCTTTTCCATAACAAACAAGAGAGAACCCAAGTCCATTGAAGTTTTTTTTTTTTTTTTTTTTTTTTTGCTTGTTATATCATAAAGCCCTATTGCTCTAAATTGCACTAAGAGATAGATGCGATTATGGTGAGCAGGGGGGTGATTGATGCTGGAGGGGTGAATGTTTACCCCTTGTCCCCAATCCCAATCCCTGCTTGATTCATTTAATCGATGTGCCCACCCCCTCCCCCCTCCCCCTCCCCCTTCCCCCCCATCCCCCTCCTCCCCCCTCACCCCTTCCCTTCTTGGTTCAATGGCTTACGGTGAGTAGGTGCTCTACATCAACTCGAGTGCCGAATGCTTATGGAGTTTTAATCAAAATCTTGAGCAGATGCCCATAATTAGACCACTTCAAGTATTTCAGGGTCATGCTTGATTGCAATTTATTGCAAAACTGGCTGTAATTTCATGCAGCAGTAAAATCTCTTTATAGCTAATAACGCAGTTCGTGGTAAGTGCAAAACTTATTTTTTACAGTATTTTCAGACAGAATCTTTATGTTTTTAATAAATATCTTTATGTTAGCGAGGATGTTCATTTCATTACTTTATGCCCGGTTAAGTCCGGAAGTAATTCTACGTCACAGTGCAATAAATCTTACATAATTCTGAGAGCTCACATAAGACCTAAGTGTACCTTAAAATTATGAAATAATAAAATAACCTATTTTGAACATAAAAACTTTGATAACAGCAAGTCGTTTTAGACCCCAGTAAAGATTGTAAGGTTGATTTAACGTCTATTCGACCAACCAAACATTAACTCTGGTTTGCTTGTTAGCTGGGATTGGTGGCGATCGACCACAGATCAACGTCTAACCAACGTCTTTCATACAACGTTGAATAAACGTTGCGCCAGCAACGTTGTTTAGACGTTGCGTTTGGTCGCAACTTTCTCCGACGTCTAATCAACACCTTTGGCGCAACGTTAAACTGACGTGGGACAGACGTAAAAAATCGACGTTTGTATCGACGGCGGACTCAGAAAAACGATCTCTTTATGTTATCGTTCACCGGAGATGGAGTGGGGCGTGGTGGACGTTCTTGACCATATCGGCTACTTTGCCACCAATTTTCTTTTCTCGGTGTTATCAAATTTACCTTTTCATCAAGAGAGGTGGGTTCTTTTGTTATTATTTTCAATCTGTATTAACAATATTATTCACAAAAATATTCTGATGATTTAAACCAACGACATCAAGCAAATTCAATTCAAACATGACAGAAGTTTCGATTATAAACGTCTTTTTGTTTTTTGGTTCGGTCAAGCAATACGTAGTAATACACGTATGTGGCCTACAGCGAACGGCACCCAGTTCCCTGTCCGAATTAGATTGGTTACTCATACAGTAAAACCAATAGTGTCCGGAAAAGAGAGGTGACTCAGTTATCCATGCTCTTGTGTACACACCAATGGGGAATATATTGTCCGAATTAGCGAGTTGTCCACATTATATTTCTATGATGGTTTTTCTCTGTTTCTAAAGTCACTCATAAAAACACTCACCACATTTTAAATCTTTATTACATTTTTTTCAGAATGTTATTAGTTTCACATTGGGAAATGATACAGACGTTCAGGCATACAACATGGCCTAAAATATTTTGCCCAGAATGAGCTTTAAGCAGAACAAATGATTTATTTATATGGAATATCAATAAACATATTTGAAGTCCATAACCTCAAACCAGGCTCAGTTTACACGCAAACAGAGAGGCTTCAGTTTTAATTCCACGAAGCGGAAACAGGAATGTTGGTTTAATCTCTGAAGTCAATTGATTGAGGAAAGTGAGCAGACGGCATATGCCAGCAGACGACATCATGCTAGCAGACGACAGATGCTAGCAGACGACATCATGTTAGCAGACGACAGATGCTAGCAGACGACATCATGTCAGCAGACGATATCATGCTAGCAGACGACATCATGCCAGCAGACGACATCATGCCAGCAGACGACATCATGCCAGCAGACGACATCATGCCAGCAGACGACATCATGCCAGCAGACGACATCATGCTAGCAGACGATATCATGCTAGCAGACGACAGATGCTAGCAGACGACATCATGCCAGCAGACGATATCATGCCAGCAGATGTCAGCGGGCGGCTCCGTGACGCGATTTAGTGACGATACTCGCGTCGCACACGGTTTCTAAAGCAGTGTTTGAAATGCTCCTGATAACACGTTATTGTGTAGTTTCTGAACGGACAATTGCCATAAAATATAAATAAATAAATAAATATAAAATAAATAAAAAAAATAACAGAACGGGAATCATGTTGCTTAAGTGTCGCAATAAGTTCTCTCTTTTTAGTGCGTGCTTAATAAAAACTTAAGTTCAAACAATTTGCTATCAAGTATTTGGAAAGTAATGATAAAGTTGTTGAATAATTAGAATAGTCACTGGTGACATTGTGTATAGGTGCTCGTGACTTACTGATGACTTTAGCCCAAATGCTTCCAAATAACAGATGACGTAAGAAATAGATTGTTTGATAGTAAAGCAAACATTTCAATCACAGCCCTTGCTGTAATGTAGAAGACAGAGCTGGTTTCGTAAACAACATTGATGCCAATGATTGACGTGTGTAAATGATTTGGATGCTCTGGAAACAGACCAGTGATTACCGACTACTCCTCCTAGAACGGTCACCGGTTGAGTACCGACTACCCCTCCTAGAACGGTCACCGGTTGAGTACCGACTACCCCTCCTAGAACGGTCACCGGATGAGTACCGACTACCCCTCCTAGAATGGTCACCGGTTGAGTACCGTTTACCCCTGCTAGAACGGTCACCGGCTGAGTACCGACTACCCCTCCTAGAACGGTCACCGGTTGAGTACCGACTAACCCTCCTAGAACGGCCACCGGTTGAGTACCGACTACCTCTGCTAGAACGGTAACCGGCTGAGCACCAACTATCTCTGCTATAATGCTGACCGCATGAGTACCGACTTCCCCGGCTGGAATGGTCACTGGATGAGTACCGACTACCCCTGCTAGAACGGTCAAGGGTTGAGTAAGGTTTTACTGATCCGTCCTCAGGAAGCTGGGATTAGTATGTCAGAGCCGTGCACATCCCGCGGGGTGGGGGGGTGAGGGGGAGGGGGGTCGTACCTGTGGCAGAGGGGTGGACACTTGGTATATCACCCGCGTTACCATGCGTTATCAAAACAAAACAAAAAAATGGCCAGGAGATGGGGGATAATTCTGAAGCCAGATGCTGTTTGAGTGGAGTGTCTGAGCGAGTGTCCGTTCATTTAAATTAGGGTATTTTTCATTAAGTACTTCGCGTTTCACACAAAAAGGTTTTTTTTTCAGTACTGCAATCCGCTTTTGGTTATAACGGAGGTATTATTTCAAACTGAGCACTGCGGATTTAGGGATCGTTGAAATGGTCACCATTTGGTACCCGACTGCCCCCTCCATCCCCTCTCGCATCAAGCCAGGCCCCGTGAGCTCAGTCACTGGGCCATCAGTGCCCCCTCCACCTCCCTTCCCTCCTTCCGTCTCGCCCCCGGGCCTGTGAGCCCCTTAGTCATTGGGCCATCAGTGCCCCCTCCACCTCCCCTCCCTCCATCCCTCCCTCCCCCGCGGGCCTGTGAGGCCCTTAGTCACTGGACCATCAGTACCCCCTCCATCTCCCCTCCCTCCCTCCCCCCCCCGCGGGCCTGTGAGCCCCTTAGTCACTGGGCCATCAGTGCTCCCTCCATCTCCCCTCCCTCCCTCCCTCCCTCCCTCCCTCCCTCCCTCCCTCCCTCCCTCCCTCCCTCCCTCCCTCCCTCCCTTCCTCCCCCGCGGGCCTGTGAGCCCCTTAGTCAATGGGCCACCAGTGCCCCCTCCATCCCACTCCCCCCTCCCTTCCCGGGCCTGTGAGCTACCCAGTCATAGGGCCATCATAAGTGTGAGAATTCGAACACGCGAACACACTTAATGCAGACAGCCCACAGAAGATTACATATCTGTGCGCAACAAACCAGTTTGGCAGATGATGCTCGATGGTTCGGCCAGGAAAGTTCTGTTCGTCTGATTACTCCACATAAATCCTCTTTTTTGTGGGCCGAAGTTCCACAAGTAATACACCAAACAACAAGTACAATAAAACAGAAACTCGGAAGACTTTTTGGATGGGGACATCAGGGATATGGTTGTATAGACGCTTGGTTATGACTCCCGCGGCGACAATGCTGTCACAGACTGCGGGTCATTAGTGCCATTAGTACGTCATTAGTACGTCAATTGCTTCTCTTTTTTTTAACTTTTTTTAAACAAAAATACCAAAAAAGTCATGTCTTTTGCTTGATTTTAAATATTCATGTTAAAAGCAGTGTAAAATGGAGCGTTGGTTAATTAAAGTACCCACTCGTCTAAAAATGCGGTGCTGTATATTTTATTGTTTTATGACTAACGACTACTAACGACTACTGAATATTTTACTATTTTATATTTTACTGTTTTATGACAGCTTCATGTTATTAAAAATACAGAGAATGTCTTACGGTACTTGGCTTGGGAGATCATTCCAACCATAGTATGTTAACATGTCAGCTTTTTGTCAGACTGCTAACTCAAATAGCTTAACATTTTATCAAAGATACAGTCAAGATCCCTTCTGTATACAGTTATATTACAGTCATAGGCCCTTCTGTACACGCAGTCATCTGACTGTCACAGGCCCAACTGTGCAGTCATCTGATTGACACGGGCCTTTCTTTCTGTACACAGCCATTTGATTGACACAGAATCTTCCGAAATGAGACACCTGATTGACACAGGCCCTTCCGCATACAGTCATCTCATTGACACAGCTTGTCGAGTGATGTTCCGGGCTGAGCTCCTAATTGGCCAAGTGCAACTGGTACGGGTTTTTTTTTTTTTAACATGGGGAACAGACATACTCAATCTAGGACGTCTATAAGGCAATACTTGAACCTGCATAAAAATAGAACTGTCCTAATAAGTGTCTTAGAAGTGGAGTCTGGAGGGGGGTAGCTACAGAACAAGGCTAAGTGAATGAGGACCTAATGAGGAGACTCGTGTCGCCGTGGACTCGGAGATGCCGCGGATGGCATCAGATATCACGGTTCATTTATCAGCAATTGAAATGATGAGGCGAGGAGGAGAATGGGCCCCATAATAGGCATGGCGTGAGGTTGTGGGGCAGGCACGACCCCGCATAGGCATGGTGTGAGGTTGCGGGGCAGGCATGACACCAGGTAGGCATGGGGTGAGGTTGTGGGGCAGGCACGACCCCGCATAGGCATGGTGTGAGGTTGCGGGGCAGACATGACACCGGGTAGGCATGGGGTGAGGTTGTTAGGCAGGCACGATCACGCATAGGCATGGTGTGAGGTTGTGGGGCAGACATGACACCGGGTAGGCATGGGGTGAGGTTGTTAGGCAGGCATGACCCCGCATAGGCATGGTGTGAGGTTGTGGGGCAGGCACGACCCCGCATAGGCATGGTGTGAGGTTGTGGGGCAGGCATGACCCCGCATAGCCATGGTGTGAGGTTGCGGGGCAGGCATGACACCGGGTAGGCATGGGGTGAGGTTATGGGGCAGGCATGACCCCGCATAGGCATGGTGTGACGTTGTGGGGCAGGCATGACACCGCATAGGCATGGTGTGAGGTTGTGGGGCAGGCATGACCCCGCATAGGCATGGTGTGAGGTTGTGGGGCAGGCACGACCCCGCATAGGCATGGTGTGAGGTTGCGGGGCAGGCATGACACCGGGTAGGCATGGTGTGAGGTTGTGGGGCAGGCATGACACCGGGTAGGCATGGTGTGAGGTTGTGGGGCAGGCACGACCCCGCATAGGCATGGTGTGAGGTTGCGGGGCAGGCATGACACCGGGTAGGCATGGGGTGAGGTTGTGGGGCAGGCATGACACCGGGTAGGCACCGGGTGATGCTGCGGTAAGGTACGACACCGGGTAGGCACCAGGTGATGTTGTGAACAGGCATGGCACCGTATAACGTAATGAACACATGCAGACAGCATACTACACATGTGCACATGCTGCATATTAAGCAGAACGTGCTGCATCGCCCTGTGCAGGAATCAAGTAACCATTGCACTTCGTTTACAAGTGTTCTACCGGCCTACCCTGACCCCGGTAAGGAAAATATCAAGGGTAGATTCGTCCACTGATGTGTTGGAGGGGGGCAAGGGTGGGGGCAGGGGTTGGGGGCAGGGGGCGGGTGGGCAGGGATCGGGGGCAGGGGTGGTGGACAGGGGAGGGGGGGAGCTGACGCATGACCGACATCTCTATGCTGACAATAACCTGTCTGAACTATCACTAATAACCTACTAATGAGAACTGATATTAACAAAACGCTTCATAGTTTATTTATTTTTCATGAACAAAAATAGCAACACGCTTAAAAACCCACAGAAAGACCAAGGCGCTCTGACCGTAACTTCTAGGCAATGTCCTTTTGGGATCCGATACATATAGGCCTCAAGAAAGCGACTTTTTTTCGACTTTAAAGCAAACGTTGCAGCAACAAACAAATAAGGTCAATGAGGACAAATAGTGACGCGACCAAATCACCGCGTCCCGGGAAACAGAGGACGCTGTAGCACTTCCAGAAACGGGCCTTTGTGATGACACTTTTATGCCAATTTTTGTTTCAGTATTTCCATGAAGAAATTTTTTATCCACAGGAACTAGGAGGAGCCGGCCCACGGATGAGTGGATTGGTACTACAGCCCGAAGAAAAAAAAAAAACCTTTGAACGGCTTTGAACTGGAAATTCAGATTCGTCAATTACCCCTGCCGTATAGGCCATTGTCAGTGTGTATACAGTTTCATAAGACCGGGCCCGAGTTTCCACATATGGTACTGATATTCATGAAAATTGAAGGGGGGTGGGGGGCAGAAGAAAACAAGTTTACAGACGTTCGGGCAGACAAACGGCAGAACACGTTTTCATTGCGTCATAACAAATATTTAATATCGTGCGTTGGTTTTCAGGAGAAAGATGGCTGTGACACTTTCAAGTTGATTCTATCAAAACTGAAGGAGAAGTTAAAAACAGAAGTTTCAAATTTACTTATGTGTAAGACTGTTTCGAAGTTTTGTTTAAACACTTAGAAAGAAAGAAAGAAAAAAAGAAAGAAAAAAAAAAGAAAAAAAAGAAAGAAAGACATGCACAGGTTACACAGGTTAGATGGGGGGGGATTATACAAAAAGCGTTACATTTGGTAGGTGATTATAATGTGCATTTTCAAACATTGTGCTACGTGTATCAAAGTCAAACATACTGAAATGTGTGGAAATAACAAAACAAACAACAGACAATGCTTGCCAAGCCTTGAGGAGTTTTTACTGCTACGATTACAATCTGTTAGATATTTTGTTTGTTTTGTTTTGTTTTTTTTTTATTTCTACACCACGGTGAGTCTGGTGTCATGTAAGATACTCGGAAACACAGGCTGTAATTACATTCTAAAGGCTTTCAGCTAATGGCTCTACATCATGATAGTGTCACTGTTAGCCAATTTTGTGCTTAATTTGATCTCAGCGTCATATACAATATCTTAGTGTAGTGTACTAAAAGAATTCAATGCTGTGCTAGTAGGTTTTTTTTTTTTTTTCACTAAAGTAGCAAGTGAATGGAAACAAGAGCGCCACAGAAAACTACCCGGTGAGATTGTGTCAGAGTCGCATAAAAAACGTAGGCGATCTGAAAGATCTAAGAAAGTTGTCCAGTCCACAGAAAACTACCCGGTGAGATTGTGTCAGAGTCACATAAAAACGTAGGCGATCTGGAAGAACTAAGTAAGGGGTCCATTCCTCAGAAAACATGGGAGCGCTAGTAGATGTATTTGTATAACTCCAGTACATGCCCGGAACGATATGAGGTAAAACTTCTGTTATGAAGCAAAATACTAACAAAAGCACAACTATATGCTATAAAATTAATACATGAAAATACCAATAAAAAATTAAATAAATAAAAAAATAAAAGTAAAAATGTTGCTCTTTTTTATCCGTGATTTCTTCTTATGCTCGTTACTATTTTAGGGGAGGAAGTGTTTCGATGCAAGCATGTAAGGCAAAGAACAAGTTCTCTGACGTAGTTATTTTATTGTATACAGAAGAAATCCCCATCTGTGACTTAATTTTTTGTTGTATACAGTGAGTAAATTTCTCTGCAAATCGTTTCAACACAACTCGGCAAAACACTCGTCAAAGCTAGAGCGTGACATTTTACATGCGTGTCGTGGGTATCCATTCTGGTGCTGTGTGCAATTTTGAGACGAAGGAGATCTTAATGTCTTGTTTAGTGATAATAATGTGAAATCGCACATGAACGATAACAAACCATCTGTGTGGCCTTGTAAATATAGCAAGTTGAAAAGTGAACAGTTCGCTGATGCATAAACAGCAAGGGTTTTGTTATGTGGCCTGTTGTGAGTGAAGTTAGAGAAATTGGTGAAAATTATTTGAAGCACGGCAGGAACACTTGAAATGGATAGGTTCTGCATACAGGCGATTAGCATGATTTAGAAAAAATAGAGTTTTCAAAATTATATCCTTTGCTTACTTACTGCTACGTCATAATTTTGAAACCTTGCTCTCTCTCTCTCTCTCTCTCTCTCTCTCTCTCTCTCTCTCTCTCTCTCTCTCTCTCTCTCTCTCTCTCTCTCTCTCTCTCTCTCTCTCTCTCTCCCCACCCTATCGTTAGCCTCGATTTGGGACGTTTGAACAGACTGAAAATCATAACCTTATTTAAAGTTAAGCTAAAGTGATCTTTCAATTGACTTTTATTTTCAATTAATATCTTTTCAAATAAATCGCCTTTTTAAGAGCGGTGTTTCTGAAAAAATAAGGGGGTGGTTCTATATTCTTTGCGGTTGTCAGCGGAACATCACTATCACTTTGAAGACTAAGGGATCACCACTCCTATAATTAGCATAGTGCGCTGAATTATCAATTGCATTAATCCGTTGAAAGTCTTTGATGTGACTGTGAATGATGGGTTCCAAGTGTATCACTTCGCGTAGTGAGATGCCGCTCTAGTTTCCATTACTATGGTTGTACTCAGTAATTGTCAAATATTGCATTGCCCTCAGAATAAAAATAAGTGACGTACTTTAAGGGGTGACAAGTGACTTTATGTCATACATGTACTGCTGCCTTATCCTTAGCTAAGGCACTGCGCTGTATTCCCTTATGTTTGCAGACTATCAAGGTATGCACTGAAGATCACTTCAGGAATACTTAGACAAACAAAAAAAAACTCGTAAACTGGAGTAATGATTCGCCGTCAAGGGATGGTATGTCAAACAGTGATGAGGCTAAAAAGTACAAAACAAAAACAGAAGATAACGTCACAGCTAAAAAAAACCACATTGGCGTTTAAGAATGAGCATTTGCTGTGGAGAATTTCACATTCCAAGCTGCGCCATTGTACAGACCAGAAAGTGACGCTGTCAAGAGACGAGGTGACACCAGCCAGACATGCAGCGTGACGTACGAGGTCACATCTGTCGCGCATGCCTCACATGCAAAGTGACAAATAAGGTCACACTTGCCGAACAGACATACGTACGGGGGTCAAAACAGCAAGACATGCAGCGTGGTATACGAGATCACATCAGCCAGACATACAGCGTGAGGTACGAGGTCACACCAGGCATGCAGCGTGACACACAATGTCACATCAGTCAGGCATACAGCGTGACATATGAGGTCACACCAATCAGTTCTTGATCTATCGCATAATTGATAATCTAAAAGCTTGTAGCGTGTTTATTCAACAATCTCGTAAATATTAAACCTATAAAATAGAAGTAGAACTGAGTTTACGTCATCAAACACAAAACAATCTGGATACCATCTGGATATATTTCAGATCTTCAAAGCAGCAGCAAATATATGAGCCAACGTATGATGAGATGGCAATGATATGTGCTTGACAGCCCTCCCCACCCTCCCCCCCCCCTTAGAATGTTGCGTTGTATCATATGTTGAGCTGGTTATCTGTGTGCATGTTAGAGATTCGTGAAAAAACAGCCTTTATAAAATATACTTGTCTTTATACGGCATGATATCGAGAAACCAGGCAAGAGCATAAAATGAAACAAATAACCCTTGGGGGTACAAAGGGAAATGCCATATGCAACACGTCATTAGTTTTTATCAGAAGCATGCGGCATAGTGAATAGAAGCGTGTTGATTATAGTGATGGAAAGGGGAATTATTGTAGTGTTATAGTTAGTAATACACATGAGGAGTTTTAGATGGGAATGCAGTTGTGGTGTTCTAGCTTGGAATGCAGTTGTGTGTTGTCGATGGAAATACAGTTGTAGTGTTGTAGGTGGAAATACAGTTGTGTTAGAGATGGGAATGTAGTTGTAGTTTTATAGCTTGGAATACAGCTGGGGTGTTGTAGCTGGCAATACGGTTTTTGTTTATAGACGGGATGTTGTAGCTGGAAAGTTAATGCATTTATACTAGTATATTCTATCGCTGTTCTATTCTCTGACTCGAAAAATTTTACTCGCACCTAGTTTTACTCATTGTTTTGAACCAACTTGAAATTGGACCATATTTTATTAAAAAGATACGGTTCTATATTTTAATCTACTACGACATAAACACAACAAATTTAAACTGACAAAATGAACTTGGCATATGTATTAGTCATAATAAAAAAGACACATATATTTTTTTAAATCCAGTAATTTTTTACTCTGTTCTATACAAAATGGCTTCCAAATTTAACAAAACATTTAGTAGAAATCTTTTTTGGAAAGGTGGTGATTGGTTATCCAAATTAGCAATAATTGAAGAATTCCGAAAATAAAATGATGGGCATGCAGAAAAATGCTTCGGCGGACTAACAGACGGACAGACAGACGGACGGACAGACCGACGGGCATTTTACATCAAGCCAAAACAAAAATGCAATAGCGTACGGTGAGTTTTAGGAGACAGACAGATGGCTGTGACATTTTAAGTTGGTTGTATCAAATCTGAGGGAAAGATAATAAAAAGAAGTTTAAATTTACTTGTATAAGACCATTCTGTAAAACTATTTCGAATTTTTCCTTAAAAATTCCCAAAAAAATTGAACTTTAAACCAATGACGAGCATACATATCGTTCTCACGCAGCGTGCTGAACAATTTGAGATCACTCAAGCCAGCAGTTTTTTTTTTGTTATATTTGGTGGGTGATCATGATGTGCATTTTCCTGACATTGTGCCACATGTAACACTCTCAAGCATACTGACATATGTGGGAAATAACAAAACAAGTCAGACAACGCTTGTCAAACGTTGAAGAGGTTTAGCTGAGATGATCACAATCTGTTAGATATCTTGTTTTTTATTTCTCTACACCAAGGCGAATCTGGTGTCATCTAAAGTACGCCGAAAGTTAGGCTGTAATTACATTCTGAAGGCTTCCAGCTAATGGCTTTACAGCACGATGGTGTCACTATTAGCCAATTTAGCGCTTCATTTGGCCTCAGCGTCACATACAACATCCTAGTTTAGTGTACTAATAGTATTCAATGTTGCGCTAGTATTTTTCCAATTCAATAAAGTTGCAAGTGAATGGAAACAAGAGCAAGACAGGAAGCTACCCGCTAAAATCATGTCTGAGTCACAGAATAAAACGCAGCTAACCTGGAAGAACTAAGAAAGCGGTGCAGTCCACAGAAAACTAGCCAGTGAGATCATGTCGGAGTCACAGAATCAAACACAACCAATCTAGAAGAACTGAGAAGGGGACCAATTCCACAGAAAACATTGGAGCACTAGTAGATGCATATGTATAAGCCCTGTACATGCCTAGAACGATATGAGGTAAATCTTCTGTCGTGAAGCTAAATACTAACAAAAATATAACTATATGCTATAAAATAAATATATGTAAACAATAATAAAAACATAAATATATATAAAAAATAATAAAAATAAAAAACTTTTTTGTTTTATCCGGGATTGCTTCTTATGATGCTTACTATTTCAGGGTTTAGTTGGTTTATGCAAACATGTAAGGAAAAGGAAACCTCTTTCTGTGACGTAGTTTTATCGCTGTATACAGAAGAAACTTCTCGCTGTGACGAAGTTTTTTTATTGTACATCGAAAAAACCTGGCTCTGTGGCGTCGTATGTAAAGTGTATACAGTGAGTAACTTCGTTCGGTGACATAGTTTTTATTGTATACAGTGAGTAACCTCGTTCTGTGACGTAGTTTTACGATTGCATGCAGTGATTAACATGAAGCATAAATGCTGCTCCAGCATGGAGAGTGAGGAAATTAGGGGTGTAAATGTCTTGCTTAACCTCATTCCCATCCTTATAAAATCATATGATAGCATATCGGGCAAATGAATTATTCTTAAAACAGAGAACACTGTGACACAGAAACTGAGTACCACTGGAGCTTTAATCACGTGTAGGCTAGCAAAAAAAGAAAGTGTCACCCACATGCTTATGATCAATGTATGTGAAAGGGGTTATGGCTTAACACAGGGTATGAGCGCAAATGTACGCTGTAACTGCGTTTTGAATGGGACACTGTTGAATACTAATTGATATTAAAGTTGTTTCACTGCATTACTAATACATCTGACCGTACAGTTGCTATCTTCCGATCAAGCTCCATGATTTGTTAAGTGCAGTTATAACTATATTTACAGCCATGCAATACCAACTGAACTATACCATCTAGTTGCAGTATTAACTTTAAGTATATATTTTTATTTAAATTGGTTCGGCGCACCCGAGAAGAACCAACACGAAGGTCTAACCGAGTGATACAGCACTGACGAGTGGATTTCGTTCACTTAAAACCGAGACGCCTGTCTGCAACTACACCTCCAGCCTAAGGCATATCTGAATATTTTCCCATACTCGAATTAGTGTATCCCAGTGGGGGATGTAAGCTATATAATTTAGCAATAAACTTATCTGGCGTCTCTCAGTGATGTCTGAGTGAGTCTCAATCATCACACTGGGTTTGAATGTCTCTGTATTAGTGTTTTTCCAGAATCCAGCTGTTATGAGGTGATTTATTGATTTATTGCACATTTGGCTAGGACTGTACGTGTGTTGAATTGGGTTTTGAAGTTGGTAATTTATTTAGAGAAGGGGGTGGGGGTAGGGTTCATCAATGAAGATCAATGAACCTCAATTCCCAGTGTAATAAATGACTTGTATTAGCAGATGCCTTATAGCGTTACTATTTCGTATTATTTTATGCGTTAAAATCATAATTATTTCATATGAATGACGACAGAGGAACACGCATTTCCCACTGACGTTACACACAAATACTGTGCGAGAATGCATAAGCCGTTTTTTTAGTTATGAATGTGGCTGTCTCATTATAGAAAGCCTTTCTAACAATGATTCAATGTGATATCAAATTATCTATACACAGGCGATTACCATAAAAATTTCAAAACTTTTAAAATTTGCACCTCAATAACAAAAACACAAACTGAATCCGCATGCACCTAAGACACATTCTTTTGAATGTTTAAAACAATCAATTCAGACGCTAGAAGGAAATACATTTTAAAATTTCACCTTTTGCTATATAAAAGACCATTTTGAAAATTTGGAAACAAATCACCAAAGACACAGATTTCTAAGGCTATCAATATTTAAAAAACGCAATAGAGACTAATGAAAAGCCTTTTGAAAGCTACCATAATATAGTACTTTCGGGGTTATAACGAAAAACATAATTTTTGCTCATCGCAAACAGAAAACAGTTAGGGCGGTAAGTATTTATGATTTTATCCAAACTTATCTCTGCTATATCAGATATTCTGTTAGCTATGATTAAAACTCCAAATCGGACCCCATCCCCTCCCTCCCCAACTACCTTACAAACGACTGTTATGCCATCGGCTGACTGCCATCTGGAGTACCCGTGTTCATTACACTTGGAAAGCTTCACGTTCCTACTGTAATTATGGTCGTGTTGGAAGGCGAAATTTCTCTGCAAATCGTTTCCACGCAAGTCGTCAAAAACACCATAAGCTAGAACGTCGACATCTTACGTGCGTGTCGTGGGTATCCATTCTGGTGTTGTGTGAAATTTTGAGGCGAGCGAGGCCTTACATGTCTTGTATTAGGGATAATAATTTTATACCGCATATGAACAATAACAAAGCATCAATGTGGCCCTCTAGATGTAGCAAGTGAATACTTCGCTGATGCATAAACACCAAGTGTTTTGTGATGCAACGCTCTGAGTGAAGTTAGAAATATCGATGCGTTATTTGTAGTAAAGCAGGAACAAATGAAATGGATAAATTCTGTATGCAATGCGATTACGTGCTTTAACATGATTTAAAAACTAGAGTTGTCAAAAAATATATACATCCGTTTGCTTAGTTTCTCAAACGTCATAATTTTGAATCCTTATTATAGCCCTGCCAGTCTACTGTTTCACATTTCCTTACCCACGCTCTCTCGTTCCTTCTTTTTCGTCGGTTCGGAACGTTCCAATATACTTCTCTCAAAACCAAAATCTTATTTAACATTAAGCTAAAATGATCACTCAAGTGACTTTTATTTTCCATTAATATCATTTCAAATGTACCGCCTTTTTTATTTCTGAAAAACGGGAAGAGGAGGTGGAGCTGGGGGTTTTATATTATGTGCTATTGTCAGCCGAACAGCACTATCACTTTGCAGACTAACGGCCCTCTTCTCCTATGTTTAGCACAATGCGTTGAATCATCAATTGCATTAATTTGGTAAAGGTCTTTGAAGTAAATGTTAACAATATAGGAAGCTTTATGCGTTTCCAAAAGTATCACTTCGTTTAGAAGCCAGCTGCCGCTTTAGTCTGAACCACTCTGGTTCTACTCAGTAATTGTCAACGCGAGCAAATATCCCATTACTCTTAGAATAAAAATAAGTGACGTAATTTAAGGGGTCACAAGTGACTTTATGACATACATTTACTGTTTCCTTATGCCTAGCTAGGGCATTGCGCTGTATTCCCTCCTGTTTGCAGACTATCAAGGTATGTACTGAAGATCACCTCAGGAATACTTAGGCAAACAAAAAACTCCATTATCCTTAACTGAAGTAATGATTCTCCGTCAAAGGGATGTTATGTCAAACGGTGATGAGGCTAAAAAGTACAAAACAAAAAAAGAAGATGACGTCACAACTGATGTTTCTGCTAAAAAGCAACAATGCTGTTAAAGACTGAACATTAACTGAGAACAATTTCACTTTCCCAGCTGCGCCATTGCGCAGACCAGAAAGTGACGCGGTCCAGAGAGAAGGTGACACGAGCCAGACATGCAGCGTAACGTACGAGGTCATATCAGCCAGACATGCAGCGTGACGTACGAGGTCACACCAGAAATGCAGCGTGACGTACGAAGTACACCAGCGAGACATGCAGCGTGACGTACGAGGTCACAACAGCCAGACATGCAGCGTGACGTACGAGGCCACATCAACAAGACATGCAGCGTGACGAACGAATTCACACCAGACATGCCGCGTGACGTGCGAGGTCACAACAGCCAGACATGCAGCATGACGTATGAGGTCACACCAGACATGCAGCGTGAGGTACGAATTCACACCAGACATATAGGGTGACGTACGAGGTCACAACAGCCAGACATGCAGCATGACGTACAAGATCACACCAAACAGATTAAAAATAGTCTATCACTACAATATTTTTTTCTGAAAACAGGCAAAAGAACATAACTAGAATGCACTTGTGATTTCGCAACACGCCTATGAACCATTTATTGAGTAGCTGTCTGGCAACTACTAGTAACTGCTTACTTAATGTTGCATCAGTAACGGAGAGAGAATTCCTCATACTCTTACAGTAGATATGGTTGTTTTCTATGATCGACCTTGTTTAGCACTTGACAAGCCTTTGGCTTGCAAGGGCTATATGAATTTGTGCGAGCAGTCGTTGGTATCTTTTTTTCTTGACAGTGATCGGATTTCTTGTATCATCTCCTCCACTGGCACTAGGGGTCCTAGGCCCACGAAACTTGGGACTTAAGTAGAACTTGATATGAACGTGTGCATGGCAGTTTTTATTTACGCCTTCGATTTCGTTTTCTTGTTTAAAACGCCATATAAAAAGAGTGTATTTTTTACAAGTAAATACGCAGCATTTCACGTGCAGCAAAGAACAGACAGTTGCTCAGCTTTGTGCGAGCTCTCATTGCGTAAATATATAACACGACGTATGCCTGGTCAGTCAATAAAACCTTAAGTCAACAAAACCAAACACTACTCGGCTTATAAGACGTATTCAAGCTGTGTTGTTTGCAATATATTATTCAAGAAACAACGCATTGAAGGAAGTATTTTTGCGTTTTAATTTTTGTCAAGTGTTTAACATTTCGCTAGCGAAATGACGTTCTAGTTTTGAAAATTTTTGTACATGACGCCGTGATGATTAGAAGTTTGAGGGTGGGGAGAGGGAGGGAGAGGGGAGAGAGGGGGAGAGGGAGGGGAGAGGGCGGGGTGAAAAATCAGTTCTTGATCTGTCCTAAAATTGATAGCCTACAAACTTGCAGCATGTTAACTCAATAATTCTCGTAAATCTTAAGCCTATGAAATAAAAGTAGAACTGAGTTAACGTCATCAAACACAAAACAATCTGGATACCATCTGGATATATTTCAGATCTTCAAAGCAGCAGCATAAGCGATATGCGCTTGACGCCTCCCCCCTCCCTCCCCTCCCCCTCCCCCCTCCCCCATCCCTCCCAATGAGTGCTGCTTTGTGTCATAACCTGAGGGGGATCTCTCTGTGAGCTTGTTGCAGATTCGCGAAAAAAAACAACTTTTATAAAATATATTTATCATTATACGACACGATATCGAGGAACCAAGCAAGAGCATAAAGGGAAATGCCAAATATAACACGTCATTAGGTTTTATCCTAAGCATGCGAAGGCGTGTATAGAAGCGTGTTGATTTTAGTGGTGGATCTAAGGGAAATGAAGTTATTGTGATGTTGTAGTGAATAATAAAGTTGTGGTGGTGTAGGTGGGACTGCAGCTGTCGTGTTGTAGCTGGAAATTCAGCTGTCGTGTTGTAGCTGGAAATGCAGTTGTCGCGTTGTAGCTGGGAATGCAGTTATCGTGTTGTAGGTGGGAAAGTAGTTGTAGTGTTGTATCTGGGAATGCAGTTGTCGTGTTGTAGGTGGGAAAGTAGTTGTAGTGTTGTATCTGGGAATGCATTTGTCGTGTTGCAGCTGAGAATGCAGTTGCCGTGTTGTATCTGGAAATGTAGTTGTCGTGTCGTAGCTGGGAATGCAGTTGGCGTGTTGTATCTGGAAATGCAGTTGTCGTGTTGTAGCTGGGAATGCAGTTGTCGTGTTGTAGGTGGGAAAGTAGTTGTAGTGTTGTATCTGGGAATGCAGTTGTCGTGTTGTAGGTGGGAAAGTAGTTGTAGTGTTGTATCTGGGAATGCAGTTGTCGTGTTGTAGCTGGGAATGCAGTTGTCGTGTTGTATCTGGAAATGTAGTTGTCGTGTCGTAGCTGGGAATGCAGTTGGCGTGTTGTATCTGGGAATGCAGTTGTCGTGTTGTAGCTGGGAATGCAGTTGTCGTGTTGTAGGTGGGAATGCAGTAGTGGTGTTGTAGTTTGGGGTGTAGCTTTTTATACCTCTTTTTGCTGTTTTAAAACCCCGACCAGTCAAAAGCCACAGAAGTACCTCGGCTGTTTTACACGCTGTTATGTAATCATGATTATTACCAAACGACATCATTGACGTAAAAGGAAGCTATTGCATATCTAATCGCATTTCCTTGTGATAAAATAACAGTAATTGCCATAAGAAAGACTCCCACGGTGATTTTTTAGGTTCAGTTTACTTTTATCCAAGTCGAGACATTGCTGCTTTGATTTCATTTGAAGCCCCATTGTGAAGACTCGGCATTTCACAGCTGATTGAATGTCTTAGTCGTTGCTGACGTCATGAGAAAGGCATCTAAGTAGGCAGCCACGTTTTTTTTTTATTGTTATTATTCGCAGGATGTAATCAAAAATAGCAGTAAAATCACCAAAAAATGTGTTTAAAAAATTAATATAAAAAAATAACCTCCATTATGAATAAAATGAATCAAAATGAATAAAATGTTGTGGACGAGACAATGCCTTTGATTTTACGATGCCTTTCCTAGTTACATTATTAATTGCATTCGGACATGAAGCATAGATATTGGGTCTGACAGGGGTAATTTGGTTTGGGATTAGGCTATCTCTTTAGGCTTCTATCACCCTGTCAAATCAAGTCTACGGCCTTGGATAAGAACAGTGCGTGGTGACCATTGTGGCGCCCTATCACAACAACACCTGACGGAACCCTGGACGTTGCAATGACGTCACAGCGCTGTGTGTATGGAGAGTATCAGAACGACCCTTCTTACGCCCTCCCCCCTCTCCCCTCCTCTCTCGCCCTCCTCCATTGAGGTCTTGTGACTGGCATACTTAGGGATGAAGCCGGTGGCTGTGTTGATATCACTAAATTTTTGTTTCTCTAAATAAATTAATGAAACGCAGCCTGATGCTTGACGAAAGACTTACGCTTTGTTGGCAACCCTACCAACTGCCAACATCTCTGCTTTAAACTCTCACATGGCCTTATCCTGGCGAATCCTTCAACAAACACACAAACAAACAAACATAGAAATAAACATGTGACTCACCTAAGGCGACTCTGGCTGACGTCGCCTCGTGGTTAATCCAGAAGGAAACCCAGGACAGCATGACGATGAGGATGGAAGGCAGGTAGGTCTGGAATATAAAGTAACCGATGTTCCGCTCCAGCTTGAAGCTCAAAGACAGTCGCTGATAATCCCCTGTAACCACGGATAGAAAACAGTGGTTAAATCCAATATAACCACAGACCAAAAGCAGTGGCTAAATCAAGTGTAACTACAGACAGAAAATAGTGGTTAAATCCAATATAACCACAGGCAGAAAAAAGTGACTAAATCCAGTGTAACTACAGACAAAAACAGTAGTTAAATCCAATGTAACCACAGACAGAAAACTGGTTAAATCCCCTGTAACCACAGAGTGTACACAGTGGTTAAATCCAGTGTAACCACAGATAGAAAACAATGATAAAATCGTGTATCATCAGGAATGAGGCCGCAATTGTTTACTTCCTGGTTCAATAGTTTGTGTGGTATAAATGTGAATTGTTTATCGTGTTTTCATAAGAAAATGTGAGGTTAAAGGTCGGCATATCATCCGTTTTGTTTTGGTCAAGAGGTGTGGTGGCCGAGGGTACACACCTATGGCAAAAGATGGCCAAAAGTAACCTATTTTGCCCTATTGTGGATGGTATTTTATATCCGTGAGGAGGGAATCTTTACTAGAATATTCGGTAGTCAGGGGGCTTAATACGATAGTAAAACGTGATTTCAGCCGGAGCTATAAAGGAACGTGGTTATGGTTGAGCAACCACAGTCAGCAAAGAATGGTTAAACCCCCTATAAGTACAGACAATAAGCTGTGGTCAAAAGCTTTGTAACCACAGGCAGCAAACAGTGGTTTAATCCCATGCAGCCACAGACAGCAAACAGTGGTTTAATCCCAGGTAACCACAGACAGCAAACAGTAGTTTAATCCTATGTAACCACAGACAGCAAACAGTGGTTTAATCCCAGGTAACCACAGACAGCAAACAGTAGCCTAATCCCATGTAACCAGAGACAGCAAACAGTAGTTAAATTCCCATACACCACAGAAAAGAAACAGGGATTCAGTCCTGTAATTGTAGAATGCAAACAATTGTTTATCTCTTCATACTATAAAAAGTGACCAGACAAGGAATACAATTTTTAATCCCCTGGAATCACAGAAAAGAAACTCGGTAGGTTGGGATTTCACAGGGGTGGGGGGGGGGGGAGGGAGGTGGGGGAGGAGGAATGGAGAGGGGAAAACTACGGGGAAAATCAGGACCAGAAGTCGACAAAACATCATCTAATCGAGAACGAACTAAATTTGTGAAATCTAGCAGCGTCGTCGTTTTTTTTCATGAGTTTGGTACAAAAGGGTTTGCAGTAAAACAAGTGACTGAACTGTAAGAAATCCGAAAGCTACCACTCAAAAAAAGACAGTTCAGAAGTTAAAATTAGGATAGATTGGAGGGCTTGTGCAAACAGTTGCAAGGAAAAATTTACATTAATATGTAATTCACAGAGTCAGCAGCTACCGGAGACAACACAACGGTCACGTGACATTCATTGGTCACGTGACATTGATATATCATTGGCTATATTTAGCTATAGGGAGATTCCTTGGAGAATTAAGAGCTTCCACAAATAACTCAATGCGGATTTTTAAAAATGAAGAAGAAGAAGAAGAAGAAGAAGAAGGAGAAGAAGAAGAAGAAGAAGAAGAAGAACAGAAGAAGAAGAAAAAGAAGAAGAAGAAGAAGAAGAAGAAGAAGAAGAAGAAGAAGAAGAAGAAAAAGAAGAAGAAGAAAAAGAAGAAGAAGAAGAAGAAAATAGCAAAAGAGGTCTCCATTTGTTTTTATTTGTTTGTAGGGTCTTCGGCGCCTTCGCAATGATTGTTTTATCGTAACAATTCCGGAGAAACAGCGAAGACGTAATCGTTACTTTTCGACGACAGCGACGAACGAAGGCACAGTTTGCTCTGGGATCATCAATAAAGAGCGTATCATTTGGTTTGGTTTGTTATGCGTTTTTGTCCAACAGCCAACCTCTTTGGCAATTCTGTCTGTTGTCTGATGTCCAACGGCCAACGTCTACGCAAAGATTCGAGATTCGGCAAAAAAATAGTACTCATAAAAGTGAGGGACTACTTTTAAAATATCCATCCGCTCTGCGTTTTTACATGACAGATAGATCACTTAGAGGTCATTTGTTTTATTATAACGCAACTTTTTCACGTAAATTGGTCTGGAAAAATTCTCTTTCGATTCTTTTTACGACATAAAAATAATATTTTGAACAGTTCCTCCACATCCAAAGCCTACTCAGGGTAATTGGATCACTTAACAAAATTTTTAGAGGTTTTTTTTCAGAAAAAATATGAAATGCTTTTGGCACGCGATTATTTGATTATCTCACGCATCATCAAGGGTTACCGTGAAGTACTTGAAAGTGCTCCGGAAAAAAGTGAGGCAAGTCATGTGATCGCGCTGATTAGATTTACCGCAGCACACACCGTAAAAGTGGCGTCAAATTCGGATTAGTCACGCAAAAGAAAAATAATATCCTCCCCTCCTTCCTCTCAGCGCACCCACCCCAGCTCTCTCTCTCTCTCTCTCTCTCTCTCTCTCTCTCTCTCTCTCTCTCTCTCTCTCTCTCTCTCTGTCTTTAATTCTCACTCTCTCTCTTTCTTCCCCTCTCCCTCACTCTCTCTCTCATTTTCTCTCTCCTTCTCTCTCTCTCACACACTCTCACTCTCTCCTCCTTTCTCTCCTTTTCTCTCTCTCTCTCTCTCCTTCTCTCTCTCTCTCTCTCCCTCCCTCTCTCTCTCCTTTTCTCTCTCCCCCTCTCTGTCTCTCTAGCTCCCCCTCTTTCTCTCCTTCTCTCTCCGCCATCCTTAATTGCAGATGAGTAAAATCATCCTTTTCAGTGCCTGGAGTCATGCGATACACGGAAGTGCTCAGTTAAAATCTATGTTTTTACACGGCCATTGAGAAAGCCCATGGCACTTTATTTATTAGGGTTACAACTAAAAATAGTGCAAAAGGGGCTCGTAAAAAGAGGCTCCACTGGGGATTATTTCCAATCGTTTCGTGAAGTTTCATCTGCAACTAAAAATGGAGCAAGCAAGACACGAGCTGACTAGAAAATAGCTGTGCAGTGATCTTCATGAAATTATCGTCCAGGGCAAATAAGAATATAATTTTCTATCAGTGCTATAAAAAGTCCATGAAAGCAATATCACTAAGCAGTAAATTGTCTGCATTAATAATGCGCTGGATACAAAAAAATCATAAATGACATTCAGATCAGAGCAAAAATGCCATGTGATCTGAAGAAAAAATATTATACTGATAATAACAAAACGTTGATTTATGGACATACTCGACGTGTAACAGCGGAACCTTGTCTACATGAGAATTCAAAAATAGAAACTCGCCCTTAATATAAGGACAATCTGTCGGGAGAGGGGTAGGGGCGGGGGGCGGGGGGAGTAAGAGTGCTGATTGGATGTAATGGGTAGACATTTATATGCAAAGATACAGATGAACAGCCGACTGACAGGACATGTGGTCACTGTCGTAAAATGCGGCCACTGTCGTACAATGTGGTCACTGTCGTACTGTCGCACAATTTGGTCATTGTCCTACAATGTGGTCACTTTCATAGAAGGTGGACATTATGATGGAAAGTGATCACCACACACACACACACACACACACACACACACACACACACACACACACACACACACACACACACACACACACACATGCACACCCGCATATACACACACATACTCACACGCACATACACACCCACACACACATACACACACGCACGCATCCACACACAGATATATATATATATATATATATATATATATATATATATATATATATATATATATATATATATATATATATATTCCAGTCACAGAATCAATGGATGAGCCCAACAAAAATAGACCAATTAAAAACTGCCTTTTACTGTAGGGAATTTTTGTTAAACTGAAACAGTATCTATCTCATTGTAATCACACCTGTCACTCAAATCAAACACGTCAATCAGTCAGCGTAGTGACTGCTATTAAATATGTATCTCAATATCCGTCAGAGCTGGCAAAATGAATAGTCCCGCAAGACGCATCGCACTAGATTACGGGAGCCAACTTCCGTAAACAAGTACATTTATTATTATTTTTTAAAAAGGTCCTTGTTTTTTCCCAGTGATGTATTTTATCTGCTGGTAACGGCACAATGCGATGTAGGACCTCCTGAGAGGGAGGGGGACGGGGGTGGGGTTGGGGGTAGTACTGTATTGACTAGGGCTGAGATGTAATAACGAGATAACGTTTCGACGAGTGACAGATTGCATCTCCCTGGTCACTTCCTGTCAGCAATATGAGCACCACTTCTGTCCAGATAAGCCCAAACTACTTGCCCCCTCCCCCTCCTCCAAGAGCCCTCCTCACCCCCCCCCCTCCTCCCTCGTGACTCGAATCATATCGGCAACTAAATTACATTTGTATTATCATTCGAGTGCAGGTCAAGCTCTGACCTTGTGTTGGAAAAGGAGCGATTAAAATAAATCAACATTGCGGATTGTGAGTCACTCGCAGTCGCCATGCGAAACAGAGAAACCGACCGAGAAACCGACCGATTACTCGCCGCATCGGTTTTCATGGCTAAAGGGGTTTTTTGTTCCTTTTTAAAAAAAATGGCTGAACCACAGAAATTCAGTTACTTCCACCAATTCACCGTAATTGCTATAGGAAAAAAATTGTGTTCCATCAGAAGTTTTTTTATCTTTGCGTGTTCAGTTTTTTTTTATATCAATAGCGCAACAACCAGAGCCGGTTTCCGATGGAATTATCAAGCTAATAGATCTGTGCCTAATTTAATTGTTAAAGCTTCCTCGAGAAGCAACTCGGAAAAGGAAATCCCGCATGAAAGTAAATGTCAAGGTCAGTCCTTTTGAATTCCCCCCCCAGAAACCTCCAAAATAATTAATCAAGTACTGCCATACCCCAAGCGCATTGGGGAGATGAGGGGGGAGGAGGAGGAGGAGGAGGTGGATGGGTAGGCGGGAGAGGGTGGGGGTGAGTGGGAAGGAGGGTGAGGGGCGGGGGATTATGATAAGTTAACAGGCCCATGAATTTAAAACTGGTGACGATTATTCGTATGACATAGTCATAATAGCTAGGTACGTATGTGTGTGTGGGGTGGGGGGGTGTGGGGTGGCTATTTGGCGTGGGTACTAGTCCCGCACCCTGCACCTGAGATGCATTATGTTCAAACTGTCCATCCCGTTTGGTTGGGATTGCAGTGCACTGAGCCTTCCTTATTCTAAATCCCGCCTCGGGACAACAAAAAAGCCGGCGTATTTACAATGATATATACCCCAGGCTTAATTTGTCACAATCCTTGGGTGTTATTGCTGTTTTTTGGCTTCTACAAATTGCACGCCGGTGATTTATTTCCTAGCTTTGGTGGACACGGCTAGCGCTGATGACAAGAACAAGTAGTCGTAAAGCTAAAAAACATGGCCGCTTACAGCATAACTGTGGAGTTGTCCCTTATAGCAAAGCTATGAAATATGGTGAAGCAAACAACAAAGCTTATCAGAGTAGTTGCTGAATATAAGAGGGATTAGAGGTTAGCGCTGATCAGACAGAATGAGGACCAAGTGCTTATAAGTGAGAATGAGGAGTTAGTGCTTATAAGACAGAATGACGAGTTACTGAATATAAGAGGGAATGTGGGGGGTTAGTGCTTATAAGAGAGATGATGAAAAGTCTATGAGAGAGAATTAGAAATTTGTGATTATAGAAAAGAAACCATCTACTCCAGAAAATACGACTACATCTGAGATAAATCAAAAGTGGCCTGAATTCTGAGTTGACCTTATTCCCGATTTGAGCTTACTTCCGAGTTGACTTTATTTGCGAGTTGACCTTATTTCCGAGTTGACTTAACTTCCGGGGCTCTCCATAATAAGGGTGAACTTGGTACGTATCCGGTATTCTGGTGGATTAATACTTCTGAGGATATTATGTAGATCAATAATTTCGAGAATCACGGAGCGTGACATTCCATCAATACATCCTGTTAGGAAATCTGTAGATTAAAAATTTTGTATCACAAAACAGGCGAAGAGAAATTTAGGTAAAATATAAGCCATAAAGTACTATATGTATACACACCAAAATCCTGGGATCGGACCCACCCCGCGGAAATCAGCCCGCTTTCGCTCAGTTCCTGCATGGGGCGTTCCGATTTCCCCCGGGGAGGGGGAAGGGGAGGGGGAGGGGGGATTCTAGGGTACGACCACATACCTGTCTGTAGGCTCTCTATCATGGACGATATTTTATAGTCTTTTATAGAAAACTGGGGGATTTCTATGCCGTCGACGCCATGCACTGACTGGCCCTTGCTCTCCCCGCCACCCAGCCACCGCATTATCACATCCTGCATAGGGTAGCCATCTACAGACAGAGAAAAAATATGCGTGAAAAATACCACGGTGATAAAGGCGATGATAAAGTAATTTTTTAGTACTATTATTATTATTATTATTTAACATTTCATTTATTTATTTATTTATTTATTTATTATTATTATTATTATTATTATTATTATTATTATTATTGTTATTATTATTATTATTATTCTTATTCTTATAAATCACAATAACAAGCGTAGATGCTAATTAACATAAAATATACCAGGGATCAACAATTTCATTTCACTTTCGCAAATTCTAAATTTATATAGATATTAGAATGTATGCAGTATGTGTCTCCATTCAGTATAACCTGATGGATCGTAAATTCCAGACTGGGCTTGAAGAATGACGGGTGAGGGGGTGAGGGATATGAGGGGTCGGGTGTAGCTATTGCCTTGGGAAAAACCAGTCGGATTGCATCATGGATTCGTTATTTCTCGACAAAACCCGAGTCTGTCTCAAGCATTTCCGATTGATTAGCGTACCGGTAGTTGTGATCTAAATGTCTGGTGGAAAATGTTGATAGACAGCGACTAGATGCCTCCTCACACAAGAGAAACATGACATCGATCATACAGTTGTATTTTTTTGTTCGTTATTCCTGTAAGACTTGATTAATGTCGATCAGAACAGATGCTAGTCTATAATGGGGCACATAGTGGTTCACATCGGAATAAGAGATAAATCACTGGGCCTCAGATGTCACACAGACAACTGAACTGTCGATAAAACACTCCCCCTTTTTTGTGCAGTAAATGATAACATCGAAAGGGTGAGTTAAGCCATGTGACTAAGTAAGAGTGCAGAAGCAAGGGGGTTGGGGGTGAGGGGTGGGAGCGGGCGGGGGGTGGAGTCGAATTAGCCGCCTCTGACCGCCTCGCCGCAGACGCCCTTATTTCGTATGCATTTCATGACAGTACTGAAAGTTTTGTTGATCCGAGATCGACTTGAGTTTGAAACTAAACTGCAACATCATATCTGCTTGTAATTTGGTTGTGATTGGTGACTGCAGCGATCAGCCAATCATCAACAGATAAACATCCAATCAACGTCTTTGATACAACGTTACTTCGACGTTGCTGTAGGCGGCAAGTCAAAACCCACACTTTCTCTCACGTTTACCAACGTCGTTGTGCAAGTTGATAGACGTTGGAAAGTCACTGCCAGAAGATGTCATCGTCATGGAAACGGAAGCCACGAGGCCGCTCCGATCACAGTGAGGTCGTAAGATGTGGGAATTTCAGAGAAGTGCAAGTTTACTTTCGCCGGCGTTTGAATTGACTTCATATATATATATATCCTGCGTCGCCGGATGGGTGGGGTGCTTTGATGAAGGGTTGGCCAAGACACCTCATGATTATCACTGTCTAAAGGGTAATAATAATACCTTTCTATTGTCTTTACAGCGACAGGGGATAGACGTTGTCTCAACTTACACAAAACGGACGCTGATCCGACGTTGATGGAACGTCACAATATTTACTGGGTGGTGTTCTTTCAATAATACCCGAAACATTATGAACCGCAAATCTTAGAAAAGTCGAAATCCTGACTGTAGAGCGTACCAAACACCTCCTAAAACGAAACTAACACCCACCACACTTATATACACGTATGCTCAACGTTGGATCGAATTGCGCTGGATGCTGGATGAGCGTCGGATTTTGGTTGATTATGGGAATCGAAAAAACGTAATCAACGTTGCGAATGGGTTGGAAATGGCAAGTCGAAACAACGTCTATCTTTCGACATTGCATAGAAAAAGGGAAAAACTAAATCTAGAATTGCCATCAAGACGGCGACAGTCATAGTCATAGTACCCACCCTCCCTCCCTCCCTCCCTCCCCTCTCCAACCCCCACCGCCCCCTTTGGTCATCCGGTTACGCAAGAAAAACTTCGGTCTTCAAATTCCCATATTTGATGTCATATGTTACGTCATATTTTACGTCCTCGAAATGACACAAGGAGATTGTCCGACGTCTATACAAATCGCATTTCGCGACGTCAAGTCAACGTTGCTCCAAAGACTTTCATTAGACGTCGGAGAAAGCACATCTGTTCAACGTTGCTTACCCAACGTCTATTCAACCTTGTGTCAAAGACGTTGGTTAGACATTGATCTGTGGTTGCGACCAATCCCCACCATCAGAGTTAATGCTGCGGTTGAATCAGATCGGCGGCACAACCTCAAATCGACGTTGGATCGACGTTAGAATGTTAACTGGGCTAACTTACATGACTGTGCATATGTGATCATCATAAGTAAGTCCAAACAGGTACCCATCACAAGCAAAGAAAAAAATGGCGGCCGACAGAACGGGTACTTACATGACTCTATTTCAACTGTACAATTTTGATCATCGAGCGGGTAGTAATGCAAGTCCATCATACAGGCTAGCGTTGTGGTAAACCTGAAAACATAGTTATAGACTTTTAGTGCATCATGGTTTGACCTTGGCATTCAAAAATATGGATTTTTTTTACTACATTTTTCATTTTTTATCATATTACGCTGTGGTTTTTTATGTACGGAAATATCATGCACAACGGTCGGTTACCAATGAAATGTATCATTATCCGATTTACGTGATCAACACAGCAACACACGTGATCATACGAAACTTTCATGACCTTTCATGTGAACACACATTATCGGACTTAGTAAGTGACATTTTGATGTTATAATCGGACCATAACTTAGCTGGACCAAATTGAACATAGCTTAGCTGGACCAAATTGAACATCGCTTAGCTGGACCAAATTGAACATACCTTAGCTGGACCAAATTGAACATACCTTAGCTGGACCAAATTGAACATAGCTTAGCTGGACCAAATTGAACATAGCTTAGCTGGACCAAATTGAACATAGCTTAGCTGGACCAAATTGAACATAGCTTAGCTGGACCAAATTGAACATAGCTTAGCTGGACCAAATTGAACATAGCTTAGCTGGAACAAATTGAACATAGCTTAGCTGGACCAAATTGAATATGGCTTAGCTGGACCAATTTGCTAAGTGCTATAAGTTTAATTTGGTATTCTGGATATGTTCTACGCTTGATTTCACGCATCAGCACACGTGATCGTACAGTACAATACACGTTATCTACACAGAAAGACACGTGACTACACCCTACGAAACACGTGATCATACGCAGCATCACACGTGGTCATACACAACAACACACGTGAGCATACCCCAACAACACGTAAACATCACAACAACACACGCTATCATACGAAACTTTCATGACCTTTCATGTGAACACACATAAATAATGCACTGAAAGCGTACTTGACATTTCCAGCCCCCTTTTTTTTCTGGTATTCTGCTGAACCAATAACAACCGAAGACCCGCAGGAGAGCAGACACACAGACACGAATAACTTATGGTGACAATAAACGCGCCTTTGCTTCTTTCAGTAAAAAAAAAAACGGTTTTCCAAATGGCAGCTATTACTGCAATCAGAGGATGCGGGTCCTGGATTTCAAGGAGCAAATTTCGACTGGGTATTCAGGGGATGGGAGTGGGGGTTGGGGGTGGGTTGTAACTGTTCTTTGTGAAATAGAAACATCAGGCTATGGGAATACGAACCTAACAAACCAAACCCTTAAATCGTCAATCATATAAACCAAGCGGCTTGGAACTTGGGTGATCGTATTCGAAGTATCTTTACCTCATTCCATACGCGATGGACCCGTCACCATGGAGACGCACCATTTTATTCTTCTCTGTGACGTCATGCAGGAAGGAATGTTTGTCGTTTGCAAAGAATGTGTCAGGCACCCAGATTCTCTCGGCGAAGTCACCAGTAAGGGTCATAGTATCCGACTTATTCTTCGTTTTTGAAAACGCCAAGCGGTCGTCGGTCCAGTACTGGTTCAGATAGATGGTGATGGTGTAGTCCTACAAAAACATACAAACAAATCTCACACCGTGTGGTAACAGCCTCAACTCATTTTTATTTATTTATTTATTTATTTATTATTAAGGAGGGAGCTGGGAAGAAAGGGGAGGGGGAGGGGGGAGGGGGGTATCTGGAATGTATCTTTTGGAACCGGCTGTCGTCATAATGACGTAGCACAGTATCTACCAATCGGAAAGATTCAAAGTTTGAAACGCCTTTGGCTTACATGTTAAAAAAACATCTGGATATTAGACACACCGTAGAGAAAGTCTTATAAACGTTATATATGCGTTAGAAACGAAATTAAGGAGTTCTAAGACAGTTATGAGCTGACTGTATCAACGTCAGACGAACGCCTTTGGTTCTGGATCTGTCGTAGAGGCGTGATTAATCCACTCAAATACTGAACAGTAGCCAATGTTGGAGCCAATAAAAAAAAGAAAAGTAAAACCACCAAAAAAGCGAAGTCATACCAAAGGTCATAGGAAAAAGCAACCACAAAAGCAAAGTCAACAAAGAGCAAAGTGAACAAGTGAAGTTTCGGCGAAGTACGAACACTTCTAGTTGGCTCGGTGGACGAGTGGTTAAAGACGCTTGCCAGCCATGCAGTTGTGGTTCTGTAGCCCGGGTTCGAATCCCGCTCGTGGCCAGGAATCGTGACAACTTGCAAACACCCCAGAGATGTCGGTGTGCCTACATAGTCCTCTAATACCAAGTTAGAGCTGCATTATCGTGAGGCGTATGTGCCGATAGAGAGGGATTTCAAAGACACTATATGGGCACGTCGAAATTATAATAATCCTGAGTTAAAACGATAAATTGTAATCAATAATTATAAACATGTATCTGCACATTGTAAACCGGTTTGAGCAGGTTCTCTAAAAAAAACTCGGTATATAAAAACTCACTTTTATTATTATTATTATTATTATTATTATTCCTCTCTCAGTTTCAATAGTTACATAGAAAGTGACTAGATTCTAAATACGACTTTGACTTCAGACCAAGAAACATCGAAGGCTCAGGCCGTGCTAAAAATTGGTGTAGAAAGGAAATAAATAAATTCATTTTTGTGTTGTAATAGAAAGTTTTAAGGCAGAGAAGGAAATGGAATCATCGCGGAAAAGGGTTTTAAATCGAATGTAACGGACACAACCCCGCCAAATACCGACAATTTAAATAAATAAACAAATAAAGACTGGCCTGATCTTTGGGCTTTCTAACTTATATAGGACGAAACCACATGCAACAGCGAAAAAAAGGTGGATTTAACAGACTCGGATGCACTCGGGAATTTCCGTGAGTCTATTTCGGAATAATGATGACTTTATTCCCATATAGTTGCCTGCAAAACCTGGTGCCGTCATATCTTTGATGTCAAGTTGAAAGGTCCTGCTAAAAGTGTTTACATAGAATAGTCGATTAAAACAATTGTCTTTTTTTTTTTGTCTCCCAATCCAATAAAGTGCGTGCAAGCTCAAAGGACAATTTTACTTCGCAAAAGCTTTGAATTCGCTTATCTCCACTTTTAATGGGTTCCCTTCCAGTAATATTTACCACGCAATATAAAAAAAGAACTTTTTGAGGTACTGTTCAAGATACTCTAACCCTTCCATCCATCCTATGGCCAATCAGAATGCCCGAGACGTCGTCTGCTAGTCTCGTATAAACGACATTCCCTTTTTGCGTGGCGTCGATACAACACGCCATTCTGTGTGCTGCCGGTTTTTTGCAGCAAGGGAACTGGTTTAAGGTGCGAATTGCTTCATTTTTTACTTAATTCACTGCCTAATGGATTGTTTTATCTATTATTGTGCGTTGGGATAAATTTATGGAGCCGAAGTGTGTTTATTCGCCATCTTACTCTTCGGTCTGATTAGGTTGAGTTTGCACGATCACGGAGACACTTTCCTAGTCCCGAGAAGTGCGCCTCTTTCTCCACTTTCATTCAGATCGAGGAACTTACCAGTTCCACCTCAGTTCGTCTAGGAGTAGGATCTTTTCAGGCTGCTGGACCTGATCAGACTCCAAGCTTTACCAGCCAGCTGTGTCATCGCGGAAATGGCCAGTTTTTGCTTAAGCTTTACTCCATGGGTCGCTTCTCAGTCTTTGTAGAGCAGGTTCTGCAAGTCTGACAGCGTTCTCCGACGAAAAGAGACGTTTTCTGTGACGTCTGAGGGTCATTTTCTTTGCCAGGACCGTTTTCCCTTTGTGGTCTTACGGTCACGGGTGCGAGAAGACCATTCTGGTCCAACGGGATTCACAAAACCCGTTACGGTCCGATGGTCCCAGGTGCATCTGAGGCAAGAGAGATCCATATCCGACACGGGTGGTGCCATTACGGTCCAGCCCGTTACGGCCCGGGAACGTTATCGTTCTGGGAAGCATCTCTTTTCGTCTTTCCTTAGACCCAGCGAGTTATTGCGGTGTTTAAGCAATTGTAAACACAGCTTGGAAGGTTAAAGCTTGCAGTTGAAGCAAAGCACTGAGAAATGTAGTTTTGTGCGTTGTTTTATACTACATATTCTCACCGTTGTTTTTCTCTGCTTGCATTTCAGATATGACAGAGGCCAGTCTACATTCTCCACCGTTACTGCCTCAGTGTATCCATCCTCCAACCGCGTGTAACCCCCACTCCATCTGCGACCGCTGTAGACGGAATAGTGGAATACCTCTGTGTGAGCCAGACAGCCCGTGCGGCGAGTGTCTTCATCTTTCTCCAGAGGATTGGAAAGTCCTATTACGGAATAGGACCAAGAACGAGCGCAGGAGAGATAAGCGCAAATTCCTTTCGTCAGCTTCGTTTGTTACTCGTGAATTTATTCGTGATACCATGAAGAAGGCTAGCTCCGTTATTCTGGGCCAGGTCTCCACCCCCGTACACGTAGACACTGGTGCAGAATCGGAATCCGCTACGCCAGCTAAGAGACATAAAAAGTCCAAGAGTAAAGGACGTGCATTTTCTGAGACTGTAGCAGAATTGGACATCCCGGAAGGGCAAGAACGGGATCGTCTTCGCGAGGCATGGGCATCACCTCCTAGAGTGAAACCCAGTGGCAGTCCAGGAAGGGCGTTTAAGTCCCCGTCTGAGGAACAAGTGACTTTAACGCATAGGGATACGGGAACAGTACTTTCGGCGGTTACAGGCCAGTTAGGCATTCCCCCGCGAGAGGACTTATCCCCCCCTCCTCAGCTGCAGCGTCTCCCGAGTGAATTTTCAGCGTTTTTGTCTATGCAATCGCAACTGCAAAAACAACTTTTGGAGTTACAGAGTCAAGTTCAGAAGCAGGATAGTCTGCTTAGTCAAAGGCAAAAGCCTAAACCATCAGCTACGGTTTCTCGTCCTCCTCCGGAGATTCAGTCAGTGGCAGCGATGTCGGGCTCGCCTGTACCTCACCTCCCGCTGGACTCTAACGTGGATATTCCCGAAACGGTCACTATCAGCGAGGAGGATTCCGTGGGCGTGCCCCTTTCGGGCCAAGTCTCCGCATTGCTGGAAGATGATGAGGAAATCGGGCCGATGGAAAATTCTCCCCTAGCAGCAGTTCCAAGCAACAGGGAGAAAGAAATTTACACCCCAGTAGGGGAATCTCACATGTCACATTTTTCACAATCCCAACTCCCAGAAGCAGCATCTGATGAACAGGAGTCGGAGGTGGAAGACGGGGAAGAAGAATCCGAGGGTGCGTCAATACATTCCCGTTGTCATTTGCCGTTACGGGCAGTGGAGCAGGTGCGTTCTCCCGGCCAAGGGCATCGACTTTGGAGAGATCCAGCGGCAGCGGGCAGACGGCCCATCCGTACTCCCTCTCCTCCAGATCTGGCCCCATCGGTCGAAGACGCGGCCCCCTCGAGTTCTGCTTCCACGATTGCACCAGAAGACGTGCCGTTCAGGGATGCCATTCAAGAGATAGCCCGCTTAGCAGAGGTCTCCTGTGGCTCCCCAAATTTAGATAAGGAGGATCCGCCCATTCGGATGACATCTCAGGCCGCTCCACCACAACAAGACTCGTTTATCGCACTAGCCACCAGTGAGGGCATTGCTCATGCCGTCACGGTCCGCGCGAAAGAGTTCAAGAGGATGGACGCCGGTGAGGGTCGCACGTTGTCGCGTTTCCATTTATCTAAACATTGCTTAGTACGACCAGGACCATATCGGTCATCGGATGAAAAAATTCCCCTAGAGGCACTGGAACAGCCCGTGAAGCGTACAGTCTGGATGCCCACAGTGCGTAGTGACTCAGACATTCCATTAGTGGAGAAAGACGCAAAGACCATCGAGGCGTCTTCTCGCCATATCCTGAACATTATGTCTTTTCAAGATCATGCACTTAAAGCACTAAAGTCGCGTTGGGAAGAACTTCGCCTTAGTGATCCCGTGTCTGCTAAATTAATGGAATGCCTGGCCTTAGCTACCCGAGACGTGGTCAAACTTTCCACTTTTTTGATGACTTCAATGGTCTACTTGCGTCGAGATGCCTTTCTCCAGCACTGCTGGTCTAGTGTCAAAGGTTTGCGGGATCTGCGTCATGCCCCTATCCTGGAGGAACGAGAGCTATTTCCTCCCGCCGAGATAGAGAGGGTGAACCAGGAAAGTCGTTCGCTTTCGCAAGATTATGCCCTGATGTCCAGGATGTCTCGCTCCTCCTTCAAACGTCCACTGAAGAGGAAGAGACCACAACAGTCCTCTCCAGCGCAGTCTAAGCCGAGTGCGCAGCCACAACAGCCCCCTGTCAAGCAACCGAAACCCAGCCCCGGCAGCAAGACAGAGGGTCCGGCCCCACAGTCGTTCAGGTAGCAGCCAATCAAAGTACCGTCACGAGATTCCCTTATCTCCTGGCGATACTTTAGCAAACTTAAGAGACTTGGAAAATTTACTTTCCTTAAACGCCTCCTTGCCCGTAGGAGGAAGACTAGGAAAGTTTTGGCAGCAATGGGCAGAAATGGGGGCGTCTCGAAGGGTAGTACGTTGGTTAAAGAGAGGTTACTCTCTACCTTTCAAACGAGACCGGAACGGGCTCAGGTGCCCTATTCCCCTAACCGCCCATGCGCCAAGACAACTAGTTACCTCTTATGCCAAGGGGTCAGAAAAAGACCGAGCTCTCCAAGAAATGCTACTGAGCTTGTCTCAAAAACAGGCGATAGAGGAAATGCCAGAAAATCAAATGGGTTTTTTCAGCAGAGTTTTTCTGGTTCCCAAGAAATCCGGAGGGTGGAGGCTGGTAATCGACCTTTCCCCCATAAACGGTTTTCTCCGAGTGATCACCTTTCAGATGGACACGGCCCAGGTGATAAAAGGGTCATTACGGGAAGGGATGTGGGGTACCTCCATAGATCTCTCCGATGCTTACCTCCATATTCCTCTCCATCGCTCGGCAAGAAAATTTCTAGCCTTTCAAGTAGGGAAAAGACGATTTTGGTTTCTGGCACTTCCCTTCGGTCTGGCTACGGCCCCGTACGTTTTCTCCAAGGTCATGAAAGTACTGAAAACATGGGCACGGCTAGAAGGGATGTTAGTCTTTCAGTATCTGGACGACTGGTTTCTGGCGAACCAAGACAGGCAGGTAACCGAGAATCATACAATGTCTTTAGTTCGCAAGGCACTAGAGGTAGGTCTAGTAGTAAACCTAGCCAAGTCCGAACTAACCCCCAAACAGTCCATTACCTTTCTAGGGGAGTTTTGGGATCTGGCAATAGCAAAGGCGTTCCCTACGCCAGAACGCCGCCAGAAAATTGCAGATGCCATAAAAGGTATTTCCCCAGGAAAGAAGGTGAGATTACAGGCCATGGAATCGCTCCTCGGCCTGTTAGTGGCAACAGAGAAGACAGTCCCCCTGGGCCGTCTCCATTACAGGCCATTTCAAAGCCAGGTAAGATGGGCGTTGCATCAGGGTCGTTCACCCGCAGCGAGGATGCAAGTTTCACAGGTAACCCTACAAGCCCTACAGTGGTGGTGCGATGTTCTAATTATGTCCGAAGGAATGCCATTTCAGCCCCCCACCCCGGAGATAGAAATTCAGACCGATGCGTCCCATGCGGGGTGGGGGAATTTATTGGAATGGTCAGGTATGGAAGGGCAAATGGCCACCCTCGCTTCAGTCCTACCACATAAACTGGCTGGAGCTTCGGGTGGTCTGGATTGCCCTAATCAAGCTGACCAACCAACTCAGAAACAAGGCAGTCCTTTTTCGGTTAGACAACTCCACAGCCATAGCTTACCTCAACAAGCAGGGGGGCACCAAATCACGATCCCTGTCCAAACTTGCATTCCAAATTCGCTCAAAGGCCAGGGAGGAACAGGTGACCGTTTCCGCCCGTCACCTGGCCGGGAAATTAAACGTCCTAGCGGACTTAGCCTCCAGACAGGGTCAAGTTATCAACACCGAGTGGTGCCTATCCCCTCGGTCCTTTCAGTGGGTGACACACCAATCCCCATGGGGTGCCCCGACTCTGGATCTGTTTGCAAACGCGATGACCACCCAACTTCCCCGGTACGTGTCTCCTTGCCCGGACCCAGCAGCTTGGGCAGTAGACGCTCTCAATTGTCAGTGGCCACGGGACGAGGTACTGTATGCCTTTCCCCCACAAGCAATCTTAGGGCAAGTCCTGCAGAGAGTAATCGAGTTGAAACCACCGTTCCTATTACTCATTGCCCCATGGACACCGGAAGCCCCATGGTTCGCCCTCCTACTCCATTGCAAGGTAGTAAGGTCGATACCGATCCCATGCCACAACGAGTTGCTATCACAACCCCATTGGCATCACTTCCACCCCTCCCCTCGCTTACTGAACCTCCACCTATGGTGTCTGACCAGTCCTTTCTGAAAAACAAGGGTTTTTCTAAGCAGGTGAGAGAGAAAATAGTAAACAGTCACAAGGGTTCAACGGCCAAAGTTTACGACCCGGGCGAAGATACTTCCCTATCAGAGCTAGTAAGACATTTTAAAGTAAACTCCCCACCCTGCCCATCCAACATAGCGCAGTGGGATTTATCATTAGTCTTACAGTATCTTCAGCGCCCATATATATTTAGTAAGGACGTGATTTCAGCAAAAAACGCAACATTAAGATTCACGTTTTTATTGGCCTTAGCTTCGGGCAAAAGAAGAGGCGAAATCCATGCCCTAGACAGAAAGGTAAATAAAGATAAGGGTACATGGGAGAAGGTCACCCTAGTCCCTAGAGCAGGATTCATGGGAAAAACCCACATCATGACCCAAGGGATGGGAACGTTCGATCACATTACTCTCCCATCCCTACCAGATGACCCCGACTCAGACGGTCTGGTCTCTTTGTGTCCCGTCAAAGCGCTGCAACAGTATTTGGAAATGTCAGAGGCCTACCGATCAGAAAATCAGAAGGCTCTCATTATTTCGTTTATGCCGAAATTTAACAAAGATCTTTCGAAACAGTCGATCTCAAATTATATTAAAAGGATCATTTTGGCAGCCTATGACGATGCACAAATCGACCCTAACCCGTTAGGGGAATCAAACATCAAAGCCCATCAGGTAAGGCAAGTAGCCAATTCCCTCAGGGCGGTACGCAACGTGTCCCTTTCGGATATATTAAAAACAGGTTGTTGGGTTTCCCCCAACTCGTTTGTTAAATACTATCTGAAAGATTTTTCTCAAGATGAATTGTCTGGCTTATATTCATTAGGACCGTTCGTGGCTTCAGAAACGACCATTACAGGCTGAGTGTTTCTGTTGTAGGAATGCTTCTCCCAAGTTTAAGAACAAGGGCAAGCACAAGAGTAACTTCTCCAAGGGCCGTAATGGGAACAGTAACAACAACAACAAGCCACGAAAGTAACAACCTACAAGAAGGTCTTTCCTTCTTACTCTGAACATTTCGCCTTTCGCTCAGGTCCTTTGGACCATTTCGGTTCGTGCTTATATTAAGTTACGGACGAACGCTGGACGGTTATGTTTAATTAAGCATTTATTTACTCCGAAGTGTTCAGGATCACATGTGTAATGAGTACAGCCCAGTCTTCGGTCTTACGGCTACTCGGATGCTTAAGTTTTGATCTCCTTTCTTCATGTATTTCAGAAAGAAAGGGGGGGGGGGACCATGTCGGTCCCAGACGTACCCAGTGACCGTACACCCGTTGTAGCCGGAAGGCCGAAAGCCGGTTTATGGTTCATGGTATGAGGTACCATAGTGTCATTATGGGCTTATGGGACCATAACGGCCCCATATAGGAAAACAGTCATAAATAAGCTAAATTTTTTCTGTTTTTCATTTTATGACGATTTACAGTAGTTTTAGTACTATCTAGTCAATCGCTATGAGTTTATTTCAAATAAACGTGGTAATTTATCAAATGAGAAGAAGAAAAGTTAGACAGCGGACTCGCTTTCTTTTTCAAGTTTGAATTGCATGTCTTGTAAGACACTTCAGTCACTTTACTAGAAGTGTCAAAGAGTTTATTTGCGTAATTCCTATGGATTTACGATCGTTTTGTAGTACTTCTAAATAAACCTAATTGTTCATCAATACATAGCAAGTGAATAGTGAGAACTTGAGGAAGGGATCCATCCGGTGGGCGGTTGGAGGGGGATGGTGATAGTTCTCAAAAAAGATGATGGCATGGTTGGAAGCCTTCTCATCTCAACTGACAGTTGCTGTGATATTTTTTACTTTGTTACGATTTACCTTATGTTGAAAGACCGGAATGGTACGCCTCCGGACTTTATTTAAGAAATCATTAAAAGAATTGAAACTTAGCTGACAAGTTTTATTTCTTCTTTGCGTCGAGTGCACAGCACTCCTCGCCTATATGCAATGAGCTTTTACAAGCCATAGTGTAATTCGCGACCTTTTTGGGCAGTTCAAGAATGGCAGGCTCCCCTGCTCCGGACTCAAGTCCCATTAAAAGTGGAGATAAGCGAATTCAAAGCTTTTGCGAAGTAAAACTATCGTTTTATTTCGTAAAACGAGCTTTTACGAGTAAAAGCGCAATTCGCGTTCTCCACTTTTAACTTTGATTTTAACCCGTCCCATCCATCCCCAACTAGCCTGGGCGTGTTTTACCGCCTTTTGGGGCTAAAAAGGGAATGTCGTTTATACGAGACTAGCAGACGACGTCTCGGGCATTCTGATTGGCCATAGGATGGATGGAAGGGTTAGAGTATCTTGAACAGTACCTCAAAAAGTTCTTTTTTTATATTGCGTGGTAAATATTACTGGAAGGGAACCCATTAAAAGTGGAGAACGCGAATTGCGCTTTTACTCGTAAAAGCTCGTTTTACGAAATAAAACGATAGATTACCCAACTATATTAACCCGACCCGTCCAGACCGTTTGTTCGCTTTCTAAAAGCACTGAACAATAGTTGGTCTGACGACGGGGCTTTTTTTTCTGGTTATGTTGCGTCTATACTTAATTATATATTCTCATTCATCACGGACATATGAAATAAAATTTGTTAACATTTTCCCAGTGATCATGCAAAGTTCCACAGACGTTGCAAAATCGACATCGGAGAGACGTCTGAAGTGCAACAGTGGAGAGATGCCAGGACGTTCTATGGACGTCTTGACATAGGCAACTACCCCCCCCCCCTCCCCTCCCCTCCTCCCCTTCCCGGATCCAAATCATTCGGCCACACCGAGGTTTTGGCTATACGGGGTCAACTTCTTCGTATATCGTCCAGAAATGTGTCCCATAATATTTGTATAATAAAACTCTGAAGTTTTAAATCTCCGTTTTTCGCATATTTTCCAGACAGCCTGTCATGGCTTCCACTTCCGCTGGACGATATTATGAGCATGTCGTTATTTTGGTTTTGACGATGACGTCTAAGCGATGTGTATTTTCGGCGTCGCTACGACATCGAATCTCCGATATCCACTGAACGCTGCATTACAGACGAATGAACGTCGAAAAAAAAATAGTCTGACCACAACAATTTGTAAACAAAGTTTTTAGTGCCGTCTATAAAACATTAGACAAAAGAGGGAGGGGGAGCGCGCGAGGGATATACTGGCGAGATACAAAAAAAGCCTTTTGCTTCGCAAAAGTTCTGGATTCGCTTGTCTCCACTTTTAGACGAGTTTCTCATGTAACTCTAAAAGAATCATTTTTTTACAAAAGTGGAAATAAGCGAATTCAGAGCTTTTGCGAAGTAAACTGGCGTTTTATTTTCGTAAGCCGCGTGAGTGCATTCGTAATTCGCATTCTCCACTTTTATCCTGTCCTCGCTAACAGCCACCCCACGTGGGTATGATTGGCACATTGGAGCAAAGCTCGAATGAGGCTTGGCACTGGGTTACCAACGATTCTGATTGGCTTAGATCTAAGCCAGGACTATTCGAGCCACAATGGGAAAAAATTTGTTCCATGACTGCGTGATTATTTTAGAGTTACATGAGAAACCCGTATAAAAGTGGAGAATGACAATTACGCTTTTACTCGTAAAAGAGCGTTTTACGAAAATAAAACGTCAGTTTTCTTTCGTATCCTACTATGAAAGCTATTTGATGTTACCCGAGGAATGTTTAGGGGCGTTTTATGTTTGTGGTCTGACTTCCCCCCCCCCCCCCCCGATGCAGCAATGCCAAATCTATGAGAAGTACTAAGAGATTGCGAGCATGCCCTTGAAGCCTGCCCCTACTTTGTCATCTCACTCAGAATCAATCAATTCAGTCATAAAACATCTCGTATTGTGACGTGACATCCCGAGACACATACGAGATGGAGATTTATCATGTGATATGTGATGGCCTTCCCAAGGCCGGCAAGGTTAGTAGGTCTCGGTGGACAATGGCAGAGGGCAAGACTTATTGGAAATCGTCTGCTTGAGGCTTGTGTGAGATCGTCTGCAATATTAAATCGTCTGCTAGAGGACTGTGTGAGATCGTCTGCTGGAGGGTTCTGTGAGATCGTCTGCTAGAAAGTTGTGGGAGATCGTCTGCTGGAAGGTTCTGTGAGATCGTCTGCTGGAAGGTTGTGAGATCGTCTGCTAGAAGGTTGTGTGAGATTGTCTGCTTGAAGGTTGTGTGAGATCGTCTGCTGGAAGGTTGTGTGAGATCGTCTGCTGGAAGGTTGTGTGAGATCGTCGGCTAGAAGGTTGTGTGAGATCGTCTGCTGGAAGGTTGTGTGACATCGTCGGCTAGAAGGTTGTGTGAGATCGTCTGCTGGAAGGTTGTGTGAGATCGTCTGCTGGAAGGTTGTGTGAGATCGTCTGCTGGAAGGTTGTGTGAGATCGTCTGCTGGAAGGTTGTGTGAGATCGTCTGCTGGAAGGTTGTGTGAGATCGTCTGCTGGAAGGTTGTGTGAGATCGTCGGCTAGAAGGTTGTGTGAGATCGTCTGCTGGAAGGTTGTGTGAGATCGTCTGCTGGAAGGTTGTGTGAGATCGTCTGCTGGAAGGTTGTGTGAGATTGTCGGCTAGAAGGTTGTGTGAGATCGTCTGCTGGAAGGTTGTGAGATCGTCTGCTTGAAGGTTGTGAGATCGTCTGCTAGAGGGTTGTGTGAAATCGTCTGCTTGAAGGTTGTGAGATCGTCTGCTGGAAGGTTGTGTGAGATCGTCTGCTAGAAGGTTGTGTGAGATCGTCTGCTGGAAGGTTGTGTGAGATCGTCTGCTGGAAGGTTGTGTGAGATCGTCTGCTGGAAGGTTGTGTCAGATCGTCTGCTAGAGGGTTGTATCAGATCGTCTGCTGGAAGGTTGTGAGATCGTCTACAATACGTCTGTGTACCAAGCTGGCGATATGCACAGGATATTTTGGTGGGCATATGGTACTTGTATTGATGGCATTCCGTGCTGCCAACTGCCAAGTAATGATCTGGTTTTGTACATCTATAAAAATTACTCAACACGAACAAAATTGAATTGCACCTGATAAAAGAAAACTCCCCAAAAAATACCCAAATAATTCTCACGAAGGAAGAAAAAAACGAAATCGAACCTATATGTAGACGTCTAAACTTATCTAAACATTCCTAGAAACAAATAGTAGGGCTGAAAAGCGAGTATCAACTCCTGTCATTCTCCGTTAAGGCGAGGATTAAACAGATGTAGGATAAGCGGAATATTTTGTTGTATTTTTATTGCCCAGATTTAGCCTGGTAATATCATCTCATATTACTACGCAAATATGTTTTCTTAAGACTGGTTTTGCAGATGTGCACAGCTTAAGGTCGGAACCAATAAATAAAAAGAGCTTAATGATGTTACGTAGCATCGGTCATTACGCAACAATAACTATTATGTACATCGAGGAACGTGGCCCAGGCACGGGCAGACGTTCCCGACCTATCTCGCTGTCATTAAGCAAATTACAGGCTTATTTTTAATATAAATATATTTGTGAGTTTGTTTTCAGTAGCCTGAGCACGAAGGGAGGATCCGTAACTAACTCGCCGTTCATAGCATTTTTTTTCAGTATCTTTTCTTTTCTGGAGAAAAGTGTTTTAGTGAGCACAGCGTTGTGAGATGTGGAGGCAATCTGAGGGGCGGGGTGGGGGGTGGGGGGAGGGGTGAGAGGGGATGGGTGAGGGAGGGGAGAAGGGAGGAAGGTGAGCACAGCGTTGTGAGATTGTTAATGATGCGAACTGAGCGCTGGGGAGGGAGTGGGGGGTGGGTGGGGGGGGGGGGAGGTACGATTGAGGCCCGAAAGCGAACCGTTGGCCCCGTCCTCATAGCCATAGGAGGGCTTAGCGCTATCACACCTCAACCCCCCCCCCCTCCGATCCCCCTCTGTCATCCCAGAAAGAAATCACACTCAACCCCCCCCCCCCCCCCGCCAAAAAAAAAATATGCATGAATCTGTTTTGGATAGGCTCAAATAACAATCAATTGAGAGAAAAAAAGACAGAAACAGGAGAGAAAAAAAGAAGCTGAGAACACACAGGTCTTGGCATGATGCGGTGAACTTTGCCAGAAAAAGAAACATTAGGGCAAGCAGGGATTGAGTTGCAGGTGTTTTCACCCACTTGAGTTTTACATTGTTATAATGGAGTGCGTGACTGCGGAGAACAGGTTTGTGCGCTAATACGGATCACGTGACCAGTAGTCACCAATGCGCTCCATTCACTTTCAAAACAACCCTCATGTTTCTTATCCTAGGTGTGCAGAAATAAGTCAAATGTTGCCATGCTTCTACGGCGTGCGGCGGGGTGGGGCTGGGAGGGGGGTTCCCACAGTATTTATTATCAATATACAGTAAAACCTCATCCTAGAAAAACTGGACAACTGCCAATACCGGACAACAATTCTCAGTCCCGTTTTTTCCCCATTGGTTTACATGACCTCTGAAATACCGGACACTTCTATATACCGGACAAAATCTGCCAGTCTCTCCGTATGTGGTCCGGTGTAGGCAGGTTTTACTGTAATTGATTTTTTTGGAGGGGGGAGGGGAGAAACAAAAGCAGGTTTCCGGGTGACCATCGCGCATATTATACCATTATGGAGAGTGGAGAGAACAACCTTTATTTCATCACCTTTTCTATGAATATGGCTCTAATTTTGATTCGCTTAGTAATGCATGAATATGAGCGTTCAGACACTGTTCTTTGTTTGGGGCACAAATGGCTTGAGTATGTCAAGGATGCATTGAGTCTTTCGCAAAATCCCTCCATGTCATCGTTTTTTTTTTTTAGTAAATGGGAAAGATCTATTTATAGACCCAAGGTCGTTTTCATATAAGCAGCTAAAACTGCCAGGCTTCATTAGTTTAGCGGTGTTTTTTTTTTTTTTTTTTTTTTTTTTTGCATCCTAATTTCGCGGAATTATCAGAGCTCAAAATATTTGTGTCGGGATAGAAACGCACGCAGTTACCAGGTATTTTTCTTTCGTTACACTGGTGCACCTGTAATATATTAATTTGTTTTCTTATAGTTCGGTTTTGTGAAAATGTATGCGGGTTTATCTGACAGACAGGTGCCTCAAGTAGACCGCTATAACCTAATAATGACGAGTGAAAGCAAAACACTTAATAAATATATCATTACTGAAAATGACGTAGTCAGTAGCAGGTGCTGACATGATGTTTATTTATATTCGTTCTCCACATTCAAGTAAAATAAAAAACGTTAATTGAACGATCCATCCAATGAAAGCTAATTGTTTATTTATTTATTTTATTTTATTGTTATTATTTTTTCCCTTTTTTTTTTTTGCATATTTTTTTCCCCGATAAGTTAGAGTTAAGACGGTGGAATCAATCAAGTAGAATAATGACCTACCCAAATAACGGTGACGTATAACCGGAAGAGGGGGTGGTGACGTAGCAAGGGGTGGGGTGGGGGATGCGAGGACAGGGAGTGGAGGCAGTGAGACATACGACATAGGGAGCTCTGACATCCAAACGAAACAGTCTGTTCATCTTACATCCCCTTCGTTGGGCATCCAATAACATTAGTCGACATTTTTCGAGCCAACCAGAAACGCCAAATCAAGGATTTACTTATTTCATTGATGCACAGTGCTACTCGATCCGGGTTACACCAAATAAAAAAATGTATCCGTAGTTTAATAGTTCTGTTCTTGCTGTTCCTCATTGTCAAGTACCTCAAAAATAGGACAGCCCCGAAAATCGAATCAATGGTGGTCCCCTATTTGTCCAGGTTCAACTGTATATTTGTTTTCTTTTTAAAAAAAACTTGTAATGTTATTGTAATAAAAGCTTAATTCAATGCTTACTTTTGGTGTATATATATATATATAATCGTTTTCAGTAAGTTGGCTAAAGCTGCATTTATTTCCAGTATATTGCGACCAGAAAAAAAATAAAATAAAGATAAATGAAAACGTGAGAGAAAATCAGGGTAGCAAAAATCGTATGCAATAATAAATTGAAAGCTTCCCAACCCGCTCTATGCCCTCCTCCCTTCCTCCCTCCTCCCCCGTCCTACAACCCCCCCCCCCCCCGCCCCCCTCTCCTGTATCTAAGACACTTGAACATGTCATTCGCATACACGAGGAGTGTGATTTGAGTGGGTTGTTTTCAAGTCATTTTTGTTGTTCTTTTTTTTCATGAAGTACGGGTAACGGTGAGAGAGAGGTCCCTGAAAATATGATCACCAGTGAGGTGAGACTGAATTAAGTGGTCCCATTTCCGAAATTCCTACTTTCGTTTCTTTTTTGTTTGTGTGTGTGTGGTTTTGTTTTTGTTTTTGTTATGTTTTTTTTTTTCCTTTTTTTTTTTTTTTTGCTGTGGAATGAAGGGAGAACGGGACTAGAGCTACGAGGAAAGTGGTCCAATGAATTTTACTGTATATGAATGAATTTTGCTATATCCTAATAAAGGTTTGACACCCCACAGATCCGTCATGACCAAGAAAGGCCGACTTCTCATACAGTTTCTTTGAGTGTATTATCCAGACTGGCATCCTGAAAATCTCCTCAAACTGGGCATGCGCACTCGAAACCGGGAACCGGCTTATTGTAGCCGCACTCGATGGCGACTTTAAACCCAGTTTTTTTTACAGACTGAGCACAAGCTATTAAATTAGCTTTTCAAGTTTACCTGGTTATAGTTATGGGCGAATGAAACTGATAAAAAGCTCACAGGCCCGAAGAATTAAAGCAGATTTAGTACAGCCAAGAATGTTAATCACAACATTACATCAGGTATAAAAAACGGGTAGTTTTTCACTAAAGATTTAGATCAACAGGAAATAAAGCGGTTGAAATATAAATTGTGATAAGGATCATCATCATCATCATCATCATCATCATCATCATCATCATCATCATCATCATCATCATCATGATGTTTTGTTTTGTCTGCGAATGATATGCGACATAGTTTTATTATTTTTTTTGTTTGCATTTTGCTGTTGTTTTTTATTGCAACTTGTGACGTTATGATGAATACTGCAGCGACAAACCAGTGGTCACTAACCCGTAACTAACCGGACGCTATTTATCTTGGTTATAGGGGCAGGAGTGGTATTCTGCTCTGTCCTTATTTTTAAGGACGTCCTTATTCTTGAAATTAGATGGTTAATCCTTCATTTTTATCCTTATTTTTAAAAGACTTTGTTAAGTTTGAGGATAGAGCAGAATAGCCTTTTTATCCTTATTTTTAAAAATAAGTACATCCTTAAAAATAAGGACAGAGCAGAATACCACTCCAGGTCACTGACCCCCAACTAAGCGGACGCTGCTTTTCTTGCTTATAGAGGCAAGCACCGCAGTTACAAGCTCCAGCCAGTAGCGCTGGTTGACACCGAGCTGTGTTATGGCATGAGTGAGGCTGTTATCCCCCCCCCGGGGGTGGGAGGGGTGCACTTAGTATGAAATATGTTAGGTCGTTATCCCCCGGGGTGGGAGGGGGCACTTGGTATGACATGTGTTAGGTCGTTACCCCCGGGGGTGGGAGGGGGCACTTGGTATGACATATGTTAGGTTGTTACCCCCCCCCGGGGGTGGGAGGGGGCACTTGGTATGACATATATTAGGTCGTTACCTCCCGGGGGTGGGAGGGGGACACTTGGTATGACATATGTTAGATCGATCGTTACCCCCCGGGCATGGGAGGGGGTGCACTTGGTATGACATGTGCTAGGCCGTTACCCTTCCACGATCAAATCGGCCTTGAGGTAAATTTTGTAAATATGCTCCGATTTGTATCAATCGCCGTACTTCTTGGGTTTGCTCTAGGGCAAAAAAAAAAGAGGTTACAGTCAACACAAATTTGTAGCACAAAAATAAAATTAACCCTCCCAGCCCCTTATCCACCTTCAACCTTCCCCCCTACCCCACCCCTGCTCACACAAGCTGCGAAAGCTAAAACCCGAATAGTTTTACCATCCAATATCATTTTCAGGTAAGAAAAAACAATTTTCATTAACCCATTGAAGACAAGTAATGACCGGAGCCTTTTTCCACGTTTCCCGAAAGCGACCAAAAAAAAAAAAAACTGACTGTAACTCGACGCACAGGCGATTGAGCCTAAGGTAACGTTATAAACACAAACGTAGTGTAATTGTATGGAAATCGAAACGGATTTCTCGCTGAGATAACCGCGAGGAAATTACCTTCGAGCTGACTTCTAAATGCCGAAATGTTTGCCTTATTCATGTTTCCAGCAATTACGTCCGGTTCGGAAGCAAAGGGATTTGGGGAAAAATACAGAAAAAAAAGAACAACAGTAAAAGGAACCACAGAAAAGAAGATTTGACATTGGCTTGACTTGAAAAGGAATATAGATGATTTAACGAATGCCCATAATAGATCTACCACACCATACTACTCTTTCGAATTTTCTAACATGCATTAACATTATTGTTACTACCGTTAGTTACAAATGAGAACAATATACATTCTCTTAAATATAACGTACAATATCTCCATGAGGTAATGTATCTCCAGGTGATGAAACATGATATGAAAATATGTTTCGCATATGTTTATTGTGCTAACCATATGTTCGGTGATGTAAATGGGTTACGCGGTTTATCTATGTTTTCCATGTGTTTGCCATATGCTTACTATATGTTTACCATATGCTTACCATGTGTTTGCCCCATGTTTACTTACGTTTACTATATGCTTAGTGATGTAAATGGGTCAAGGGGTTTATATATGTTTTCCATGTGTTTACCACATGTTTACTACATGCTTACCATATGCTGGGTGATGTAAATCGGTCTAGGGGTTTATATATGTTGTCCATGTGTTTACCATATGTTTACTACATGCTTACCATATGCTGGGTGATGTAAATGAGTCTAGGGGGTTATATATCTTATCCATGTGTTTACCATATGTTTACTACATGCTTACCATATGCTGGGTGATGTAAATCGGTCTAGGGGTTTATATATGTTCTCCATGTGTTTACCATATGTTTACTACATGCTTACCATATGCTGGGTGATGTAAATGAGTCTAGGGGTTTATATATCTTTTCCATGTGTTTACCAAATGCTTACTATATATTTACCATGTGTTTACCATATGCTTGCCTCATGTTTATTTATGCTTACCATATGTTCGGTGATGTAGATAGGTCTAGGGGTTTATATATTTTTCAATGTGTTTACCATATGTTTACTGTATGTTTACCATACATTTGATTATGTAAATGGGTCTAGGGGTTTATATATTCTTAGTTAAACAAAAGTTAAAAGCGCTGCGTCGTCAGGCGGGTTTTTATTGGCGCGCATATCACCCCAGCCTTTGTCCAAATGTAAGGGTTCTAAATAATTCAGGGGTGTGGCAATCTGCCCCCGATCCCAGGCATTAAGGCCCTTTACGTATCTGCCAGTCCTGATCCGTGTTTATGTCTCTCACACTCATTTTTATTCATTTCTTTATTTAGAAATAGCCAGATTTTTTTTCCAGCTAACCAGTTCTGTTAAAACGGGTTTCCGGATCGTAGAATCATTTCTGTGCATATTAAATCTTACAAAAAAAATAATTAATTACTTAATTAATTAAAACTATACATGGTTTTAGTACACGTTTAAATGTCAAGTCTTCAAAATATTCCTCAAAAATGTTAGAATCGTGATATGAGTGACACACCTTTCATTTTTCCTACCCTTGAACACTACCCTTTTAAAATTCGATCAAAACATTTTTCCATTAAAACAGCCTTTTTGATTGTTTTAGTGAGCATTTTATTGATGGTATTTGCTTTTTTCTATCTCGCATTGGAATCACATTTGCAGTAGCAAAAATTGAGCCCTATAATTTTCACAAAAACTCACGTTTCCTAATATTTGTTTAGAGAAGCACTTCAGCTGTTTTATCGGTACGACATCAATCAATCATGTTTCGGAAATCAATTACATGTCTTTCTTTTAAACGGGGCGTTTGTTCTCCGTGCTGTTCCGTGCTGTTGCTTCAGGCTTAACACGATAACTGCTACAAAGTATTGCTGCCAAAAAGGGCAGTTGAGAGCAAAGGGTTCGGAAACTGTACCAACTAAAGAGTAACCCGAATAACAAGGCAATGTCTCAAAATGAGGTCACAGAATGATTTCAATAAATAGAATTTTTATCCTGCTATCCTTGATAGGTCCCTCTCTGCCTTTGACTCTAGACCCCCCACCCCACCCATCCCGCCCGGAAGGAGGGGTAAGGGGGGGGAGGCACGTACCAACTGCTTATCACGCGTGTTCATGTCTTTTTTTAAACGACCCCTAAATGCGGAGTGGTCAGTTCGAATAACACACTCTTTTCAATCAAACGCAATGTGCACTTTCGCAAGAACATGATTTTGTGAGAAATGCGAGAATACTGAATGAAAATTATTCCTCGTTTCACGTTTCACGAGGAATAATTTTCATTCAGTACCACCCCTTTTTCCGCTGTGTTTTTTCGTTTTGTTTGTTTGTTTTTTTTTTCTTTGGTAACACCAACTGCCCCCTCCTCCCTGCCCCCCCCCCCCACCGCCGTGCCCCCCACCCTTCGCCTTGCACCCCCTCCCCCCGCCGTGCACACCCCTTCGCCGTGCACCCCCCTCCGTCACGCCCCAATCCGCACTGCCCCTCCTCCGCCGTGCCCCCCTCCCCCTCCTCCTTCCACTAATATGGAGCCGTGCAACTGTAGCCAATCGATGAAACAGTGAAGAACTCACCATGTTTACTTCCGAGATGCTGTCAAAACTGGCCAGGGCGAGCTCCATGTCTATAAATAGCGGGTCCCCTGTAATCATACAACGTCACGCAATTATTTCATGATTCCCAGTATATGTATGAAACATTAGTATTTTGCCTGGTAAATATTCCTGGTAGATATACCCAGCCGTATTTGCCTGGTAAATATTCCTGGTAGATATACCCAGCCGTATTTGCCTGGTAAATATTCCTGGTAGATATATACCCAGCCGTATTTGCCTGGTAAATATTCCTGGTAGATATACCCAGCCGTATTTGCCTGGTAAATATTCCTGGTAGATATACCCAGCCGTATTTGCCTGGTAAATATTCCTGGTAGATATACCCAGCCGTATTTGCCTGGTAAATATTCCTGGTAGATATACCCAGCCGTATTTGCCTGGTAAATATTCCTGGTAGATATATACCCAGCCGTACTCACTGCTCTTCCAGTATCACAAACACCACTTTCTATCGCCATAAAAACGCAAGAGCCGTGCCAAAAAAAATGTCTAATTTATAAAAGAATATATTTGTATGAAACATCATGAAATGAAAATAAAACCACACTGGCGTTCGAACTTATCCGACAACCCCCCCCCCCCCCCACCCCCTCCTCTCTTATGGTCCTTCGAACCGTTCACACATGCATTTAAGGCTCGTGCTACCAGTATTACAGACATACGGCAGGGTTTTTCGGATCAGTCCGTTCGCTGGTGTGATTCAGGCTCGTGTTACCAGTGCTACAGACATGCGGTGTGGGGGGGGGGCGGGGGGGGGCGGGGGTGTTTCGGATCAGTCCGTCCTCTCATCATAACGTATATCCGTGGATAAAATTCGCTCTTGAGAAAATAATCAACATGGCTGATATTAGTGCATCGAATCATGTCACCGTAGACAGGCCTCTAAAATTACACGCAACTTGCATGACATAATTGCAATTACGAACACGGAGTGTAACACAAACATACCCTCAAATACAGTTCTGAATGTGACTTTATACTTCAAAACAAAATATTTACAAGAGCGCAAACACGATAAAGGATTACATTTTATTTTTCTCTTCACATTTATGTGGATTCAAATAATACAGGGTTGTTTTTTATTACTCCCCCTCCCCCTTCCCCTCCCCTCACACACACACACACACACACACACACATACATACATACATACGGAGAGAGAGTGAAAGAGAGAGAGAGACATATAAACGAGATAAATCATCGTTTTTCTTAAATAACGTTTTTCCGCGATTTGACCTTGACCATCAAGGTCAAGGTCAAAAATTTTTAACGATTGCCTCAGATCGCACCGTCCTTTATACATGTGCCAAGTTTGGCTTTTCTAGCTTCAACGGCCTTGCTGTAGATGTTTGGAGACCGATTGACCTTTGTCGCGATTTGACCTTGACCAGTAAGGTCAAGGTCAAAATTTTTATCAGATGCACCACTTCAGATGACCCTCCATACATGTGCAAAGTTTGGTTGGTCTAGCTTCATCGGTCTTGGAGGAGATGTCTGGAAACCGATTCGGCGGAAGAAGAAAAAAAATTAAACAGGAAGGGAAAAAAATAGGTGAAGAATTCGAGGCAATCCATCCCCATTTGGTATTTTCAATATCAATTGGGAAAAATTAAAAAAAATAAAATAACGAAATTCAAGGCTTCTTGATGCCATATCACCTACACTGTAGAATGTCATACGTTTGTCTGCCCGGGTAAAAGACCGCAGCAGCTATGGTATCAATGAAACCTTAGCCGTATACAGTATACAGCATCAAATAGATCAAATGTACAGTTTTCTACTCGGTCAGTTTTTGTTTTGTTTTGCTTGTGTTTTTTTTTTGTGATCTGGCTTTTTTTCTTCTACAAATATATGTATGATTTTATATATTACTTTTAACTGTACCTCAGTAAGCCCTCTCCCACCTCCCCCTCCCAGTGAACATTTGATGTTGCGATATCGACCACGTCACAACATTAACTCTCGCTGTACTTCGATTGTTGGTTAGTCGCGACCAACGTCTTACCAACGTCTTTAATACAACGTTTACTAGACGTTGGGGAAAGTAACGCTGTATAGACGTTGCTTTTGGAGGCAAGCAAAAGGTAACTTTCTCCGACGTTCAATGAACGTCTTTTATATAACGCTGAAGAGAAGCCGAAAAATCGCGTTGTACAGCGGACAGACTCGCTACCAAAAAAAAAAAACAAAAAAAAAAAAAAAACAAAAACAACAGCCTTGCATTATCGCTCACCGGAAATGGTAGCCATGACAGATTACTTTGAAATAGACCAAAAACGGCGACACAAGATTTTTTCCACCTACTTTTGAGAAATATTCATGGAAACCGACTCTATACATAGCCTGCACGACCGGGTGAGCCATAGGGGTGGGGGGGGGGGGGGGTTACTATGACGGAGAGGTGATCACACTATGAGTGTTACTTCCAAAATGGCGATTCTAGATTAATATCCCCCCCCCCTTCCCGAAATCTGCACAATATCGGTAGACAGACGTTGTTTCGACTTCCATAAACAACCACAACAAAACGGGTGCGACGCCTATCCGACATGTATCCGACGTCGCAGTGTTGATTGGGCTCAGCCGAAATTCAAGGCAACTTAAAAATACATATATATATATTTTGAACAATCTATAAGAGCCAATAGTGCCAATATTTACGAAATTCCATTTTTTAGTTTATATAAATTTATTATAACATTTATGTAAAGGTACTATAAAATTTATATAAATTTATATAAATTTTATATGTATTCTGCCTGAAACCACCATTAACTTTACCACAATTTTTTGCTGAAGTGAAAGTTATAAATTTTATACAAACTTTACTAAGAATAAACGTTACGAAAATTTATGTTAAGCTTCCGTGTAGTTGTTAGAAAATTTATGCAAACTTTATACTAATTCTACGAGAAATTACTATTTACGTTACCAAAATTTTATACTTAATTTACGTTAAGTCGCCATAAATTAAATGAAAACTATACAAAAACTTTACCTAAAGTTATTATAAACTTTATGTAAACTTAGCATAAAGTTTATATGGATTTTGTAAACGCAGTTATCGCTCACACTTCCAGGATCACATTTTATAAAAAAATTAATATTAAATTTGTCCAAAATTTAGCATCAAATTTCTAAATGAAATCCTAAAATTTAGCTGCATGGGCTTCCGTAATAATCAATACTGTCTCTATTTCTTCTGCGTTTTCTTTCTGCCTTCAGCTATTTTATCCCCCTCGTCACGATTTGAAATGAGAAAAAGGGGAAAAACAAACAGAACTCTGAAATGACGTCACAGATTTTTCTTAAACTACTTCAGTTGTATAAACACAAATAGCAAAAGAGCTTTTAATGCCTGAATAAACAAATCAACAAGTGTCGTTTGCCTCCAGACTACAAGCTAAAAACACCAATGGCTCGTCGGTAAATTTGCAGATGGAAGTCGGCTCAATTCACCGTACAAACAAGTAGGTCCATGGTTCTGTATGAAGATTATTATCATTTTTTGTGTATCTACCATCGCCATTATGTTTACATTTATTGACTGGAGAGTATCACGTGACCATATAGGAGTGCTGTGATTCGTGCATTCGCGCGCGCACGAGGTTAGCACACATAATAAACAAACCCTGCATGCACGAGATCACGTGCACACCAGTCAAGGACACTCGAAAACTAAACTTGTCAGAAACGTCATAAAAAGATTCGAATTCGAGATCACATAAAGACAGTCAAGGACATTCAAAAGTCTACCCTGCAGTCACGTGCATACGGTCAAGGACATTCAAAAGTCTACCCTGCAGTCATGTGCATAGCGGTCAAGGACATTCAAATGTCTACCTTGTAGTCACGTGCATACCGGTCAAGAAAAAAGGATATTCAAAAGTTTACCCTGTAGTCACGTGCATACCGGTCAAGGACATTCAAAAGTTTAATCTGTAGTCACATGAATACCGGTCAAGGACATTCCAAAGTCTACCCTGTAGTCATGTGCATAGCGGTCAAGGACATTCAAATGTCTACCTTGTAGTCACGTGCATACCGGTCAAGGACATTCAAAAGTTTACCCTGTAGTCACGTGCATACAGGCCAAGGACATTCAAAAGTTTACCCTGTAATGACGTGCATACAGGTCAAGGACATTCAAAAGTTTACCCTGTAATGACGTGCATAGCGGTCAAGGACATTCAAAAGCCTACCCTGTAGTCACGTGCATACCGGTCAAGGACATTCAAAAGCCTACCCTGTAGTCATGTGCATACCGGTCAAGGACATTCAAAAGCCTACCCTGTAGTCACGTGAATACCGGTCAAGGACATTCAAAAGCCTACCCTGTAGTCACGTGCATACCGGTCAAGGACATTTAAAAGCCTACCCTGTAGTCACGTGCATACCGTTCAAAGACATTCAAAAGCCTACTCTGTAGTCACGTGCATACCGGTCAAGGACATTCAAAAGTTTACATTGTAGTCACGTGCATACCGGTCAAGGACATTCAAAAGCCTACCCTGTATGCATAAAGGTCAAGGACATTCAAAAGTCTACCCTGTTGTCACGTGCATAGCGGTCAAGGACATTCAAGAGCCTACCCTGTAGTCACGAGCATACTGGTCAAGGACATTCAAAACTTTACCCTGTAGTCACGTGCATACCGGTCAAGGACATTCAAAAGCCCACCCTGTAGTCACGCGCATACCGGTCAAGGACATTCAAAAGCTGATATGTAAACATGTGCACACTAGCCAAAGACATTCGACCTGACCTTGCAATCACCCTTGACCTTGTAAAACCTTTATGGTCGCATTCAGTAGAACAAATTACTTGTTTCAAATTAGTTTTTTTTTTCAGTTTAAATGTATCGTGTCGCACCATAGAGAAAACGAGAACCTGTTTCTCAAATAAATATTAAACACTTGATCAAAAAATAATATTTTTAAAATAATTTTTCCATTTTGAGAATGATTTAAAAAAAATCGGCCTCAATTTGGTTTGCTTTTTATATACAGGCAATATAATGTCTTTTTCCGATTCCGAAAACTTTCTGAGAAACGCGTTGCATCTCTTGACAACAAATCATTCAGTCTGCATTTTTGTTTCGGGTTTTGAATATGAAAATGAAAACAAAGGGAAAGCAAAAAAAAAACAAAAAAACGAGGTGCTCAACTTTAGATGAAGTTACTAGAGGGCGACATATGGGATTCCCAATTCCAGTATGGTCAGAGGAGTACTAAATACGAAATGACGGACCAGTGAAGAGAAAATAGGCCCGAACATTGGCCTCGTACAATTTTAATATACTCTTTGCAACTCTACGACTTACCAAATGTTACAAAGAATTAAAACAGGGACACCCCCCCCCCCCCCCCTGGAATTATGTAAACCCTCCAACCAATCAAATTGAAGTATGCGATAATTTGGTGAGATCTGATTGGATGAATAATCTCGTGTATAGCGATACTTGCTCAGCGAAGAAAGAACTCGGACCATTGTGGTTTATGTGTTAGATTTGTATTGAATTCGAACAATCCAGGAATAAAAAGGGACAAAAACACAATGATCCCTTGATCTAATGAAGCCATTCGCATAGTAGACAATGTCATTTTTTCTCAAAAAAAAGAATGTTCATATTTAATTTCATATAGCTATTAAACTAGGGAAAGAGGAAAAATCATGGACATTCTTTCCAATTCAAGTCTACCCTCCACCTTCCACTCCCCCCCCCCCCCCCACACACACACCCCACATAGACCCCAAGCCTGCTTCCAAGCCATCTATTATTCTGTTGTTTTTTTTTTTTTTGTTTTTATACCTATTAATGTGCGGACAACGCGCCATAGCTGCCGTTTGACTTATTCAATACAGCGTTGTGGTTCTACATTCAGTAGTTCTGCATTTATATTTTCTTTATGCGTTTTCACTTATTCAATTAAGCCAACCTTTGATATCACTTCATTATATATTTATTGTATTTTGCTTTGCCCATGTACTGTTTTTTTGTGCATTGTGAAACGGATTTGAATTATTTAGACATATGACACTGGTCCGCAGAACTAATGCGAAGACAAGCACAGAATTGTTTCTCGCTCCCGACTCAAAAACCGATAAATAAAATAATAGATATCAATATGAAATAAATAACTGCATGAAATAAAGAACCTGAATTGGGACCAGAAGTGGACTAACTTGTCGAATTATTCCAGATTACTGCGCAGGGAAGAAAAATAGTCCTGCTTTACATCCCATTTTTTGCTTTAATTTGACCCATCCTACCGGCGAATTTGTTTATGTTGTCTCGAATAAATCGGATGAAGCCGAGGACGAATTCTTTTGATTTTTTTTAATTCACAACGCATGACTAACAGTTTTATGAAAACGTTTATATGACATAACTCCAGTTATCAACTTATATGTTCTTATTTTTGAAGTTTGACTTGTGTGAAGATTCGAGCGCCACAAACACGAGGGCAAAATTTTAAGATACATTTCTTCTCCAAAATAACCGCTTGCAGTTCCTCTATAGCCTTCCAAGAAATTGTGTTTTTGTTTTTATTCTCACTTTTTAATTTTAATTTTGTACACCCGGCCGGCTGGTCAGTTTCGTTTTATTTTATTGTTGGTTTCACTCGAAATTTTAGATCTATGGGTCAGTTTTTTATTTGCAATTTTAGTAACTCTGAGGGGTGAGAAACAGTGTAATTTTTTCCTTGTCTTATTACTGATTAGGATTACACGTCGGATGTTGGCAATTTGAAAGTTGGCCTTCTTTTGGATGTTGGCAATCATTGAAAGTTGACCGGTTTTTTTTTTTGGATGTTGGCAACCATTGAAAGTTGGCTGAGTTTTTTTTTTTTTTTTTTTTTGATGTTGGCAACCACTGAAAGTTGGCCTGTTTTTCTTTTGTTTGTTTGTTTGTTTTTCTGTTTTGATATTGGCAACCACTGAAAGTTGGCCGGGTTTTTTTTTTGGATGTTGGCAACCACTGAAAATTGCCCTGCTTTTTTTTTGGATGTTGGCCACCATTGAAAGTTGGCCGGGTTTTTTTTGGATGTTAGCAGCTATTGAAAGTTGGTCGGATTTTTGTTTTGGATGTTGGCAACTACTGAAAGTTGGCCAGTTTTTTTTTTTTTGGATGTTGGCAACCATCAAAAGTTGGCCGGTTTTTTTCCTTCAGTCTCAATGCACCAGACACAGCAGGCGGCTATGGGATTGTTCTCTTCAGGCCAGTAACACACACACACATTACTGAAGCCATGGGGACGCCTCTGTTTTTTTACCAGTAAATGTACTTTATCGCTAAAACGGCTAGAAATGGCGTAGAATATACCAAGTCTGGGGTGGGTGGGTGGCTAGGTGGTGCGGAGAGGGAGGAGGAGGGTTAATACGTTAATAGATGAAATGATGCTAGCTGACAAAACAGCAAGAGTAAAATCGTTGACACGGTTGTAATTGGCTCACAAGTCATCCAGTGGAAAAAAAAAACACATGGAGAGAAAAATAACGGTGTGTTTTTTCTCGCTAAACTCATTTTTCACGCTTCTTAGTTTTATGATCTGGACAGTTAAAGTAAGTGGAGCATAGAAAAAATGACTTCACCAATATTTTTCCAAGTAAAAAAATGGTTATTTTTTATATTTTTTATCAAGTAAAAGATGAGAAAGAAAAATCTCAAAAAATATCAGGTTGTCGATTTGCTTGTGTACAAAATATGCTTTTATACTGCAATTAGGTTATGCGTAATGTGACATTTAAGTTTAAAAGATATAACGATGTTTGTGAAGTGAAACGAAAACAGAAGAATCCGCTGGAGTCCCTGTTTCCGACCGCCTTGAAAATGGGGTTGATTTTGACCCTGCACGAAGGTGGTCTTACTTCGGAATGGTTTTAGAGAGTACTTGGAACTTGGTTCATTACAGCACCCGGAACACAAATGTTTTCATTACAGCACCCGGAACACAAATTTTTTCATTACAGCACCCGGAACATAAATGTTTTCATAACAGCACCCGGAACATAAATGTTTTCATTACAGCACGCAGAACATAAATGTTTTCATTACAGCACCCGGAACATAAATGTTTTCATTACAGCAACCGGAACATGAATGTTTTCATTACAGCACCCGGAACATAAATGTTTTCATTACAGCAACCGGAACATGAATGCTTTCATTACAGCACCCGGAACATAAATGTTTTCATTACAGCACCCGGAACACAAATTTTTTCATTACAGCACCCGGAACATAAATGTTTTCATTACAGCACCCGGAACATAAATGTTTTCATTACAGCACGCAGAACATAAATGTTTTCATTACAGCACCCGGAACATAAATGTTTTCATTACAGCAACCGGAACATGAATGTTTTCATTACAGCACGCAGAACATAAATGTTTTCATTACAGCAACCGGAACATGAATGCTTTCATTACAGCACCCGGAACATAAATGTTTTCATTACAGCAACCGGAACATGAATGTTTTCATTACAGCACCCGGAACATAAATGTTTTCATTACAGCACGCAGAACATAAATGTTTTCATTACAGCACCCGGAACATAAATGTTTTCATTACAGCAACCGGAACATGAATGTTTTCATTACAGCACCCGGAACATAAATGTTTTCATTACAGCACCCGGAACATAAATGTTTTCATTACAGCACCAGCAACATAAATGTTTTCACTACAGCACCCAGAACATAAATGTTTTCATTACAGCACCCGGAACAAAAAAAGAGAAACAAATGCTGGAACCCTCTTAGGGGTTCAGATCACCTACAAGAAATATGCCTTACGAAACAGATTAGACCCGGTGTGGGTGGAACAGCATAAAATACACCACAGAAGCAGGTCCCCCCTTCCACCCCCTCCACCCCCTTCACCCCCACCCCATTCAGTGTTACACTGCCATAACAAAACAATAAATTTATCAGCCAATAAATTTACTATATTTTTTGTTAGAACACATATGTAATCCATAATGAGGATAATACTAAAACTTATAAAAAAAAAAAAACAAAGAAACAAACAAAAAAATCGATATATATGGATGCCGTGCTCGCTGGCGGTTATTTAGCAACTAGAATAATCTACTTCACGACGGGTTCTTCAATTGATTGCTTTGCAGTGTGGCTTCATCACGATTAAGTAGAGCAATAGGCAAATAACAAAAGCTATAACAGAAGAACCCCCCGCCCCCCCCCCCCGCCCCCGGGTCCCCCCCCCCCCCCGCCCATTGAACAAATCCGCAGGAAATTTTCACTTACACAAACATACAAGTCGCTTTCAGAAAGTAACAACCCAGACATTTATTTACTGTCGGAATCATCCCTTGAAGCTCAAAGCGACTTGTCAACGATTTTTTCCCTAAGCAGAATTTATGCCAAGTTTGTTATTCTTGGTCCTGTCAATGTTTTTTTCTGTTGGAAATGATCTCTTTTTTTAAAAAGGGAGTCTCATTGATTACATTTCACACATTATGAGTCTGGACACAATATGATGTAAAACAGCCGTTAGTGAACACTTGGGGCCGATTTTACAAGTTAAGTATAGACCTGATTTGGAGCAAACGCAGCCTAGACCGCGGGTAAGACTGGCGTTTCAAACCATAGTGAATTTCACAGCCTCGGTCCAGACCACAGTCATATGTCCTATGTCTGTATAAACTGACAAAACCCTGTCGAGACTGGATTTGAAACCTGGTTTCAGACCAGGTCTAGACTTAAGTTGTGAAATCGGCCCTTGGGGTTAGACAACAGTCTCCAATTAGCAATAGCATTTGTCGCATTGACAAAAAGACAAAATAGGGCAGGTATTTCATGGATTTAAAATGCTTCTGATACTAACAATAACTGTAATTGTATCTGTACATGTGTCCGTATCTGTAAAAGTGTCCGTATCTCTGTGTGTATCTGCATCTGCACATATGTCCGTATCTCTGTGTGTATCTGCATCTGTAAATGCGTCCGTATCTCTGTGTGTATCTGTATCTGTACATGTGTCCGTATCTCTGTGTGTATCTGCATCTGTAAATGCGTCCGTATCTCTGTGTGTATCTGTATCTGTAAATGCGTCCGTATCTCTGTGTGTATCTGTATCTGTAAATGTGTCCGTATCTCTGTGTGTATCTGTATCTGAAATGCGTCCGTATCTCTGTGTGTATCTGTATCTGTACATATGTCCGTATCTCTGTGTGTATCTGTATCTGTAAATGTGTCCGTATCTCTGTGTGTATCTGTATCTCTAAATGTGTCCGTATCTCTGTGTGTATCTGTATCTGTAAATGTGTCCGTATCTCTGTGTGTCTCTGTATCTGTAAATGTGTCCGTATCTCTGTGTGTATCTGTATCTGTAAATGTGTCCGTATCTCTGTGTGTCTCTGCATCTGTAAATGTGTCCGTATCTCTGTGTGTATCTGTATCTGTACATGTGTCCGTATCTCTGTGTGTATCTGCACCCGTAAATGTGTCCGTATCTCTGTGTGTATCTGTATCTGTACATGTGTCCGTATCTCTGTGTGTATCTGTATCTGTAAATGCGTCCGTATCTCTGTGTGTATCTGTATCTGTAAATGCGTCCGTATCTCTGTGTGTATCTGTATCTGTAAATGCGTCCGTATCTCTGTGTGTATCTGTATCTGTAAATGCGTCCGTATCTCTGTGTGTATCTGTATCTGTAAATGTGTCCGTGTCTCTGTGTGTATCTGTATCTGTACATGTGTCCGTATCTCTGTGTGTATCTGTATCTGTAAATGTGTCGGTGTCTCTGTGTGTATCTGTATCTGTACATGTGTCCGTATCTCTGTCAGTATCTGTATCTGTAAATGTGTCCGTGTCTCTGTGTGTATCTGTATCTGTAAATGTGTCCGTATCTCTGTGTGTAACTCTACCTGTAAATGTGTCCGTATCTCCGTGTGTATCTGTATCTGTAAATGTGTCCGTATCTCTGTGAGTATCTGCACCCGTAAATGTGTCCGTATCTCTGTGAGTATCTGTATCTGTAACTGGATCTTTGTCTGTGTCTTTATCTAAGCATGTTATTCAGTTGATTTACAGACAGATCTTTAATAAAATAAGAAGCACATTTGGTCGATGCCCAAATGAAAAAATGCCAGTTGAAGCAATGACATTTAAAATGACATGAATTAGGATCTTGAATAACAAACTGTGAAAGTAGAATACCTGAAAAAAGAACTAATGAACCATATGTTTTCTTTTTGTTCTGTACTGAATTTATTCACCTTTCTTGTCATATACAACCCTTCTAGCTCTTGTTAGTCATTGGCCTTTATAGGAAAACTAAATACCTTTTTTATTTAAATATTGATGAATTGAAATAATGAAATAAAACTCTGGACCAACTGTTCTTATATCTAAATAGTTAGTGAAAATCATAATAACTAAAAATAGATAAAATAGCTGACATAGATAGTTGTAAATATTATTAATATATAAATATATTCGGCTCTTTAGATATATCATTAAACATTGAAGAATTGTAAAGCAAAGGCATTCTGTATGGTAAGCTGGGTCTACGCTGTAGTTTACGAATTAATTCTCCACCCTCTCGCCCTAATATCCCGTACCCCAACCCCCTCAACACAAAACTAGAGCTATCCCATCAGCAAATGCGTGTGTTATTTCACTAAAACTCAGCCCTCTCACCACTGTGCCATAAATAGCGCTTGCTCCAGGATAAGCCATGTAATCAATGTCAAATGTATAAGTAACGCAACTGAAACTAGACAGAAATTCGCACAGCGAATTAGCCCCACTTGGAATGATAACTTAAAGCGGGAGGTAGATGATATTGCAGTTTGTTGACAATTTTCACATTTCTGAATGCAGAGTATCCTCCTAAATACTACTAACTATACCGGTAAGGTCAAGGCCAAAAATTTGCTCTATCTCTTACCGTTTTCGAGATAAAGGCCAACTTCCGGTTTGAGGCTCGAAAGTGACATGGGGGTCAAGGACACCGGATGTTATACCTTACGTATGGTTGTATAGGGGGTGGAGGTCGAAAATGAGGTCAGAATAGCTCTATCTCTTACCGTTTTCGAGATAAAGGCCAACTTCCGGTTTGGGGCTCACAAGTGACCTGGAGTTCAAGGACACCGGAAGTTATACCTTACGTATGGTTGTATAGGGGGTGGAGGTCGAAAATGAGGTCAGAATAGCTCTATCTCTTTCCGTTTTCGAGATAAAAGCCAACTTTCGGTTTGGGGCTCGAAAATGACCTGGAGGTCAAGGACACCGGAAGTTATACCTTACGTATCGTCGTATATGAGGTGGAGGTCGAAAATGAGGTCAGAATTGCTCTATCTCTCACCGTATTTGAGATAAATCATTGTTTATCTTAAATAACGTTTTTCGCGATTTCAAGCTCAAGGTCAAAAATTTTTACCGGTTACTTCAGATCACATCGCCCTTTATATATGTGCCAAGTTTGGCTTTTCTAGCTTCAATGGCCTTGCTGTAGATGTCTGGAAACCGATTGACCTTTTTCACGATTTGACCTTGACCAGTAAGGTCAAGGTCGAAAATTTTTATCAGGTGTACCATTTCAGATGACCCTCCATACATGTGCCAAGTTTGGTTGGTCTAGCTTCAGTGGTCTAGTCGGAGATGTCTGGAAACCGAATCGGCGGAAAAAGAAAAAAAGGAGGAAAAAAAATAGGTGAAGAATTCAAGGCAATCCATCCCCATTTGGTATTTTCAATACCAAGTGGGAATAAAATCATACGCACACCAAAAATGTTTATCATATAGTAGAATAAATCACTTAATCACAGGATGCAGCCACCACACAGACACACAGACACACACACACACACACACACACACACACACATATATATATATATATATATATATATATATATATATATATATATATATATATATGTGTATGTGTGTGTGTGTGTGCATCCTGTGATTAATATATATATATATATATATATATATATATATATATATATATATTTGGAGAGAGAGAGAGAGAGAGAGGGGGAGAGAGAGAGAGAGAGAGAGAGAGAGAGAGAGAGAGAAAGAGAGAGAGATCCAAACTTGGACGATGTAGGCTTGATACTGTACATCAAATAGCGCATAGTAAAAGCACGACTACTCCAAAAAATGCAGCAGAAACATACGAAAAAAAACACACACAGGATATGTAAAACTTGAAGGACGATAAGGGAAAAGAAATCTAACGCACCAACCTCCCACACCCCCTCTTAACAACCACCATCACCATCCAATGTTTGTTGCATTTGGGCAATTAATGTCGATGAAATGTACCAAAAGCCTCCATAAATAATGTCACACTGAGATAAAGAGAGGAAAGGTGTTTTCTGATTTCCCTCAATGCTTGGGATCGTAAACGATATGATAACATTGTGAAACTTCATAATCACGTTAGCGAGAGAGAGAGAGAGAGAGAGAGAGAGAGAGAGAAAGAGAGAGAGAGAGAGAGAGAGAGAGAGATTTCCGAGTCAGTACAGCATAGAAAAGGGCTTACCTACGATTACAGCAATATGATATATATGTAGCCGTTTCTGAATTATAGAGAAGTGCGATAATAAAATCATACGCACATCCCCCGCGAACTTCCGTTTTTAGGCTCGAAAGTGACATGGAGGTCAAGGACACCGGAAGTTATAACTTACGTATCGTCGTATAGGGGATAGAGGTCGAAAATGAGGTCAGAATTGCTCTATCTCTTACCGTTTTCCAGATAAAGGCCAACTTCCGTTTTGGGGTTCGAAAGTGACCTGGAGGTCAAGGACACCGGAAGTTATACCTTACGTATCGTCGTATAGGGGGTGGAGGTCGAAAATGAGGTCAGAATTGCTCTATCTCTTACCGTTTTCGAGATAACTCATTGTTTTTCTTAAATAACGTTTTTCGTGATTTCATGGTCATGGTCAAGGTCAAGGTCAAAAATTTTTATTGGTTGCTTCAGATCACATCGCTGTTTATACATGTGCCAAGTTTGGCTTTTCTAACTTCAACGGCCTTGCAGTAATTGTCTTACAACCGATTGACCTTTTTCGCGATTTGACCTTGACCAGTAAGGTCAAGGTCAAAAAAATTTATCAGATGCACCACTTTCGATGACCCTCCATACATGTACCAAGTTTGGTTGGTCTAGCTTCAGTGGTCTCGGACGTTTTCGAGATAACTCATTGTTTTTCTTAAATAACGTTTTTCGCGATTTCAAGGTCATGGTCAAGGTCAAGGTCAAAAATTTTTATTCGTTGCTTTGTATCACATCGCCCTTTATATATATGCCAAGTTTGGCTTTTCTAGCTTCAACGGTCTTGCAGTAATTGTCTGAAAACCGTTTGACCTTTTTCGCGATTTGACCTTGACCAGTAAGGTCAAGGTCGAAAATTTTTATCAGGTGCACCACTTCAGATGACCCTCCATTCATGTGCCAAGTTTGGTTGGTCTAGCTTCAGCGGTCTCGGAGGAGATGTCTGGAAACCGATTCGGCGGAAGAAGAAAAAAAATAAAAAAAAAGCGAGAAAAAAAAGGAAAAATAGGTGAAGAATTCGAGGCAATCCATCCCCATTTGGCATTTTCAATGCCAAGTGGGAAAAAGAAGGACAAAACTTATCAAACGTTAAAACAGAATAAAGGCAGAGAAATGCTGGTGTGAGCTCTCCAAGAGAGAGAAAAAGTAGCAATTCTACTGACTAACAACTGCTACGATGCGAAACCATTGGTCTGAATTCACAACCCTTGTCAGCATTGTTATGGTCAAGCTGCAGTGGTGTGTTGTCACAGTAACTGATTATATCACGTTTTATTATTATTTTTTGTGTTTTCTGTACCGCCACGGCATACCACAGTCGGTGATATTCATGAGGGAACAAAAGGGGCGGTCTTACATGAAAGGGGCATCTGTGACAGCGCGCAGGGCTAGTGCCTCACACGTGTGAGTCCTCTGTGACAGCGCAGGGCTAGTGCCTTGCACGTTGGGGATATTTGCTCGGGGATCTAGTGCCTCACACGTGAGGGACATCTTTGACAGCGCAGAGGTCTAGTGCCTCACACGTATAAGTCATCTATGAGATCTAGTGCCCCACATGTGAGGGACATCTTTGACAGCGCAGAGGTCTAGTGCCTCACACGTATAAGTCATCTATGAGATCTAGTGCCTCACACGTGGTGGCCTCTTTGACAGCGCAGAGGTCTAGTGCCTCACACGTACAAGTCATCTATGAGATCTAGTGCCCCACACGTGAGGGACATCTTGGACAGCGCAGAGGTCTAGTGCCTCAGACGTATAAGTCATCTATGAGATCTAGTGCCTCACACGTTGAGGCCTCTTTGACAGCGCAGAGGTCTAGTGCCTCACACGTATAAGTCATCTATGAGATCTAGTGCCCCACATGTGAGGGACATCTTTGACAGCGCAGAGGTCTAGTGCCTCACACGTATAAGTCATCTATGAGATCTAGTGCCTCACACGTGGTGGCCTCTTTGACAGCGCAGAGGTCTAGTGCCTCACACGTACAAGTCATCTATGAGATCTAGTGCCCCACATGTGAGGGACATCTTCGACAGCGCAGAGGTCTAGTGCCTCACACGTATAAGTCATCTATGAGGTCTAGTGCCCCACACGTGAGGGACATCTTTGACAGCGCAGAGGTCTAGTGCCTCACACGTATAAGTCATCTATGAGATCTAGTGCCCCACACGTGCGGGACATCTTTGACAGCGCAGAGGTCTAGTGCCTCACACGTATGGGTCATCTATGGAGTCTAGTGCCTCACACGTGGTGGCCTCTTTGACAGCGCAGAGGTCTAGTGCCTCACACGTATAAGTCATCTATGAGATCTAGTGCCCCACACGTGCGGGACATCTTTGACAGCGCAGAGGTCTAGTGCCTCACACGTATGGGTCATCTATGGAGTCTAGTGCCTCACACGTGGTGGCCTCTTTGACAGCGCAGAGGTCTAGTGCCTCACATGTATAAGTCATCTATGAGATCTAGTGCCCCACACGTGCGGGACATCTTTGACAGCGCAGAGGTCTAGTGCCTCACACGTATAAGTCATCTATGAGATCTAGTGCCCCACACGTGAGGGACATCTTTGACAGCGCAGAGGTCTAGTGCCTCACACGTATAAGTCATCTATGAGATCTAGTGCCCAACACGTGAGGGACATCTTTGACAGCGCAGAGGTCTAGTGCCTCACACGTACAAGTCATCTATGAGATCTAGTGCCCCACACATGAGGGACATCTTTGACAGCGCAGAGGTCTAGTGCCTCACACGTACAAGTCATCTATGAGATCTAGTGCCCCACACATGAGGGACATCTTTGACAGCGCAGAGGTCTAGTGCCTCACACGTATAATTCTTCTATGATATCTAGTGCCCCACACGTGAGGGACATCTTTGACAGCGCAGAGGTCTAGTGCCTCACACGTATAAGTCATCTATGAAATCTAGTGCCTCACACATGAGGGACATCTTTGACAGCGCAGAGGTCTAGTGCCTCACACGTATAAGTCATGTATAAGCACAGGGAGGTCCAGTCTGAGAGCTTCCTGGAGAAAAGAAGCCCACACAACTCACTGAGCTGCTTTATAATCGTTACAAGAGATGTATAGCTGTCCCCAGTTTTTGTAATAACTGTTTCCTCTCCAAATACTTTCCTGCCCCTTTTTGTGTAGTTTCCCTCGGCATGCCTTATACACACACCAGACAGTGCTTAAATAAAAGTAATTACGTCATTCATTACGTTTTCTCTCACTCATTCACTCATTTTCGTTTCTGTAGAACACAACAGTGGCTTTAATTGATACCTTTATTATTTTAAATCTTTTTCAGCATCATCCCCGAAGGGGTCTAGGACAATCATCCCCCCCCCCCGGAACCAGCTCCATTCCGGACTACTCCCCCTTTTAATCCCCCCCCCCCGAACAATTCCCCCGTAGGGCAATTCCCCATCCCCCAGGCATAGCCCCCATATATATATTATATATATATATATTTCCATAAAATTTCAACTTGTGTTTTAAATTACACCTTTGCCTCCCCTTTCAGGTGAATTTCAGTTTGGTTACATAAATTGCAATTGATGAACAGTGCAGGTTATCCGGAGTACAGTGTAATTTGGGAGGTATTGCAATTAACTTTCTTTGCAGACCAACGATAGTTAAGCCCCGGAGTCTTTAGGATTTGGGCTTATTTGTGCTAACCAATTAAGTTTATGATGACCTCCTCAGGACCAGCAAAAACCAATCAAAATGTAAATTCCAGAGTAGTTCGTTTTACTTGATTTTACTAACCTTAAGCACACCATGGTATATAAAAACCCACAAATAACCACCAAATTCATAAACAGCAAAATGGAGTTTATTCGAACAGAACGAAGTGGTCGCAAGTTGGTGTTGAATCCGTAAAGACGTAATTTCGACCTTTCGTCAGTCGAGGTCTAAACCGTCGACGTATTATCAAGCATTCGAATATAACACATTCTCGTTTCTAAAAAGGCTGCCCTATTATATGCAAGACCTAATAGTCAATATGTTTTCACTACGAAATTCTGCTGTCAGATTTCAGACGATGGCCTTCTAGAAAAATTATGTCTCCAGGTTAGAAAATAACATTATTTCCCCCCAAATATGATTTTTTTCCCCAATAGCTAAAACCACGACCGTATCAAGGCCAGCTAATCCTACTGCAAACGGCTGGCCTTGGCGTTTATCACTGCTGGCCATTAATTCCATATCGCAATTACTGCCAGGGCTGGATTGCCTGCCCCATAGCACTGACTTTTCCTGACCTTATAAAAAGCTTTTGTTACCCTCCTACGGTGTGGAAACAAAATCAGTTTATATATTCTACTAGGAAATCCTTTAGTTTACACGGACAAGCCCACGGGTAATCTTGCAGCGTTGTTGTTTTTTAAACTAGATATAACAATTAATTACTGTAATACTATGGATGGAACCAGGTGCTTTGAATTTCAACTTTATGGCCATGAGATTATATATATATATATATATAAGTTTTAAGTTTTTATTTATGTAATTTATATAACTTATATGTATGAGATATAATTATTGGCTTCAGCTATCACCCGTTGTATCACCGAAAGGTCGATACATAAGATTATTGAAGATGCGTAAATTCTCGCGCTGGCAAAAGACGTGCTCCTTACGTGTGTTACAACACATTTCGACACAAAGAAGTCACGAGGGCTTGGGTCACCGTCATTTGCACTGCGATTTAAATATTCTTTCTAAATTTATAGCAAACGTATTTTCACAATTGTGTTTCAAAGACATTTTTTCTTTGTTTTTCTTTTTTTAAACAGCACGTGGCTACAGTTAAAATTACGTTTGCAACATTGGGGTAGCAGTATGTTGGCTGTTTAATGACGCGGTTATATTGTGTACGCTTGAAGGTGACGGATTACGGTAATCCTTTTAACATTTCCGACACAGTTCGGAGATGAGGGGTTACGGTAATCATGCCACAGTTCGGAGGTGAGGGATAACGGTAATAATGTTCACATTTCCGCCACAGTTCGGAGGTATGGGATTACGGTAATCCCGCTACAGTTCGGAGGTGAGGGATTACGGTAATAATGTCCACTGTTACTGTAGATGGATTTGCTTTAGAAGCTCCGCAGCAACTACAAAACGTAGTAAACATTGCGACGTCGGGTTTTGATTGTTTATGGAAGTCGCAACAACGTCCACTTTCCGCCGTTTGATAGACGTCGATTGTCCGACATCTAATCAACGTTGCGGATAGGTTGAAAATGGAAATCGAAACAAGTGTGGCTAAGTCATGCTTTCCAAACAGATGGTAAAAAAAATCAGACATTTTCAAGGCATAAGTGTAACAAGCCCTTGGCATAGATCCAGCCAGTCACAACAACGTATTATGGCGTGCTTCCGATGTTTTTCGTTGTCGTTCCGTGGTAAAACACTTGTATCCTGTTATCGTGGCAACTGATAATCTACTGCTCAAGAAGATAAGACAGAATTCATATAGATAAAAGGACTGGAAATAAATAAATAAATAAATCCGTGTTAGCAATAAACTGCTTTCTGACATACAGCAAGAAGAGTAACTACCGTTGTAGCCCAACAGCCAACCTCTACGGCGGTCTGGTCTGTTGTGTATAGCACCTTTTTACTCCGCAGACCGACTGGGGATTCCGCGAAAATAGTACTCATAAAAGATAGGAATAACTTTCAAAAAGTATCCATCCGCTCTGTGTTTATAGATAACAAATAGATCTCATCAGAGGTCAGCTGTTTTATAACAACGGAGTAACTACGCCCAGGGAAAATTTCTAGGAAACTTAGAGTTGGCCTTATTGGTAATAACAGTAATTTTAGCAGATCTTTGCAGACAGTGGAGTATCGTATTTTGAATGATTTCACAAGACGATGTCTGTGAGTCAAAAATTATTCTGAGTGATTTCAAATCCGGTTACTCAATCCAGTGATGGAATTGTCAATGAGCTGCCTTTAGGCCCAGAAGCTCAAGTTTATCCGAAAAACTCCATGAAACGAGTGTTATTTATTCAGTCCTAATCTACAGAATATCTCAATGAGGCTGTCCCCATGTTTTTCGGTATCTTCTACTTTGAAAAAGTTATACATGCACTTACGCCGGATCCTGCCCACACTACCCATAATTCATAGCGGCTTTCAGTCTTCTTTTGAAAAAACAAAACAAAGCTCTTTGAAAAACATGCTGTTTTACGCTACGGTTACATAAAAAGAGGTAAAGAGAGAAGTTTAAGGCCAGCACTTTCAGGAAGCAATGTATGACTTTTTTTACCGGTGTAAACCCGATTACTCCTGCGGGAGCGTCAGGGGATTCCAGCCGTCAGTCACGGGTAGACAGATTGTGATCGTAATCTGTGGTTGTCACAACGTCCATAAAGCGGGTCACCAGCGACGAGACGCGAGTCTTCCGACAAGACCCTGTGATCACTGCGTCCACCGGCAAGACCCTGTGATTCCTGCGTCTTTTTTATGCAACTTCTTTATTCAGGACGAACAGTCATCAACGAAGACACCGTGCAGCCAAATCATCTGCCAGGCTTCAATACCATAACGTGTATGGAAACAAAGTAGACACAATCTTGTTTGTTTTTTCTGTTAACTTTTTGTCAACTTATTCTATTTTATGGTATTATCTATAGTTCTTCACAGAGCCAATTCTGCGAAATAAAAACCAATGTTCTCCACGGATGTTTAACCGACCTTGACCTATGACGCTTATATAGATAAGGGATTACAGGACATCCATGTGCCTCTTATCATTTCTTTGTGGGAGTGTACATCAGGAGGGGTGAGAGGTGGGGGAAGAGAGGTGGGGTGGTGTGACCAGAGTACATCACGCCGATTCCCAATCTCTCCTTTACGTCATGCTACCTCTCAATGATGTTTTATTTTAAATTGAAACAACAGCACCATAAAGCTAAAAAAGGGCTTCTTGTGAGCTATAAAAACATTTCCCAATCTTTAGATAAAAATTATTAAATTAGAAAACTAGCAACGTAAAACGATTGCATTTTGGCGTTGTCATGGAGGCGGGAGAGATCTAATAACGTCCGCGGGGGTATTAAATCTCTGGTGACAATTTCCGAAGCAGTTTATAAAGTGGCGATTTATTTTACAGTGAACCCGTTCTTGTTTGCACTATCTGTACGTAACATTGATGTCACTGAGAATTTTGTTTCATTTTCAAAACATATCTTCTAGCTGTCTCTTAGAACTTCTAGAATTGCTAAGGCATATTTTTATTAATTTAATTTTGTTTTAAAGCTAAAGACTGCCATATTCTTTGAATATTATATATATATATATATATATATATATATATATATATATATATATATATATATATATATATATATATATATATATATATATATATATATGTAATCGTTGTAAGGCATTTGTACATGAGGCACATTGCCACACGCACACACGCACATACACATACAGACACATATACACGCATACACACATATACACATAGGGATACACACATACACGCACATATACACACATATACACATACACACCTACAAACACATACCCAACACACGCACATACACATATACACGCACTTATACACGCAAACACATATGTACACGCACGCATACACACATGCACACGCACATATACACACATATACATATACACCACATACAAACACGCACACATACACACGCACATACACACACATACACGCACATATACACACATACACACATATACACACACGGATACACACAGATATTATTATTACTGCCATTCAGCACTGGTGATGTGACATTTTCCTTCTTTTGTGTGAGAAGGAGAAATCACAGGTTGTTAATGATTAGATCGAGGGTTTTAGGGAGTCAGTTTCCGGAAGCCATTAGCGACGTCACAGCATGTTATGACTTCCGGTGAAGAGCAAGCCATGACGTCATTAGTCTGCTAGCAAAGTATCGTGTTGCACTTGGCGAATGAACACGATTTCTGCTGAAACATAAAAAACGATCCAATGGTTTCCATCTCCGAGCGCAGAGCAATAAAAATAAACAAATAAATAAATAAATAAATAAATAAATAAATAAATAAAGAGGTAACCCGTTTTGGAAGTAAACGATGTACGGGACTTTTAAGAATGTCACAAATTTACTTTTTTCTATACCTTGTATAAGACCAAAAACAATTGAAAAATCTGAAGGGATTGAGCAAAGTAATTTGTGAAGTTTCTCATCTTGTTTATTCCTTTCCTGAAGCTCACAATTTTTGGTCTCGTACAAAACGAGATGTGAGCCTGCGGGCAGACAACTGTGAATGCTCGTCTTTACCCTAGTTGCCGCGCTCACATTGAGCAGCCTGAATGCTTGTATTTACGGGAGTTCCCGCATTCACATAGGGCAGCCCGAGCGCTTGTGTTTACCGGAGTTGCCGCGTTCACATAGGACAGCCTGAATGTTTTTATTTACCGGAGATGCCGCGTTCACATAGGGCAGCCTGAGTGCTTGTATTTACCGGAGTTGCCTAGTTCACATAGGGGAGCCTGAGTGCTTGTATTTACCGGAGTTGCCGCGTTCACATAGGACAGCCTGAGTGCTTGTATTTACCGGAGTTGCCGCGTTCACATAGGGGAGCCCGAGTGCTTTTATTTACCGGAGTTGCCTCGTTCACATAGGGCAGCCCAAGTGCTTTTATTTACCGGAGTTGCCGCGTTCACATAGGGCAGCCTGAGTGCTTTTATTTACCGGAGTTGCCGCGTTCACATAGGGGAGCCCGAGTGCTTTTATTTACCGCAGTTGACTCGTTCACATAGGGCAGCCTGAGTGCTTGTATTTACCGGAGTTGCCGCGTTCACATAGGGGAGCCTGAGTGCTTGTATTTACCGGAGTTGCCGCGTTCACATAGGACAGCCTGAGTGCTTGTATTTACCGGAGTTGCCGCGTTCACATAGGGGAGCCCGAGTGCTTTTATTTACCGGAGTTGCCGCGTTCACATAGGGGAGCCCGAGTGCTTTAATTTACCGGAGTTGCCTCGTTCACATAGGGCAGCCCGAGTGCTTTTATTTACCGGAGTTGCCGCGTTCACATAGGGCAGCCTGAGTGCTTGTATTTACCGGAGTTGCCGCGTTCACATAGGGCTGCCTGAGTGCTTGTATTTACCGGAGTTGCCGCGTTCACATAGGACAGCCTTAGTGGTTGTATTTACCGGAGTTGCCTCGTTCACATAGGGCAGCCTGAGTGCTTGTATTTACCGGAGTTGCCTCGTTCACATAGGGCAGCCTGAGTGCTTGTATTTACCGGAGTTGCCGCGTTAACACAGGGCTGCCTGAGTGCTTGTATTTACCGGAGTTGCCGCGTTCACACAGGCTGCCTGAGTGTTTGTATTTACCGGAGTTGCCGCGTTCACATAAGGCAGCCCGAGTGTTTGTATTTACCGGAGTTGCCGCGTTCACACAGGCTGCCTGAGTGTTTGTATTTACCGGAGTTGCCGCGTTCACATAAGGCAGCCCGAGTGTTTGTATTTACCGGAGTTGCCTCGTTCACATAGCGCAGCCTGAGTACTTGTATTTACCGGAGTTGCCGCGTTCACACAGGGCTGCCTGAGTGCTTGTATTTACCGGAGTTGCCGCGTTCACATAGGGCAGCATGAGTGCTTGTATTTACCGGAGTTGCCGCGTTCACATGGGGCAGCCTGAGTGCTTGTATTTACCGGAGTTGGCGAGTTCACATAGGGCAGCCTGAGTGCTTGTATTTACCGGAGTTGGCGAGTTCACATAGGGCAGCCCGAGTACTTGTATTTACCGGAGTTGCCTCGTTCACATAGGGCAGCCTGAATGCTTGTATTTACCGGAGTTCCCTCGTTCATATTGGGCAGCCCAAGTGCTATGTAATAGTTATAGTAACTAAAATAATGCGGAGAAGTGAACAGAACATATGTGAACCGATACAGAACTGTTCAGAGAGCATTTAAGAACTCACAAATTAACCAACTTACCACTTGATCTAGCACGTCTAAATCCATATAATATCTTGCTTGCAGAATGCCTTAGAACTCTCAGACAGTAGTGAACACGTGCATGCCTTAGGACTCGTGGACAGTAGCGGACACGTGTATGCCTGAGAACTCGCGGACAGTACCGGACACGTGTATCCTTAGAATTCGTGGAAAATAGCAGACAGGATCTGTCTTAGAGCACGTGGACAGTACAGGATACGTGTATGCCTTAGAATTCTCAGACAGTAGCGAGCACGTGTATGTCTGAGAACTCTTTTACAGTAGTGGACACGTGTCTTCTTAGAACACGTGAACAGTAGCGAACACTTGTATGCCTGAGAACTCTTGAACAGTAACGAACACGTGTATGTCTGAGAACTCTGTTACAGTAGTGGACACGTGTCTGTCTTAGAACACGTGGGCAGCACAGGACACGTGTATGCCTGAGAACTCGTGGGCAGTAGCGAACACGTATGTACTGCGATTTTAGACAAAATGCGGCTATTGTTGCTACATTGCTGTTGTGTATCAGATCGTAACGAACCGTTTGCTTTTAGATAAGCACGCTTAGATAAGCAGGCTTAGATAAGCAACAGTTTAGACAACAAGGATATGCTCATGAAGGATAGTGCTTAGTAAGTTACACTCATTCAAGGTGCAGTAGCAAAATAAACTAAAACAAATCGTTCACAGAATAAAGATACACCAGTAAATAGTGCGGCTCATAATATAAACCACAAATGGTACAGTTCACAGTCTAAACCACAAATGGTACGGTTTACAGTCTAAACCACAAATGGTACGGTTCACAGTCTAAACCACAAATGGTACGGTTTACAGTCTAAACCACAAATGGTACGGTTCACAGTCTAAACCACAAATGGTACGGTTTACAGTCTAAACCACAAAAGGTACGGTTCACAGTCTAAACCACAAATGGTACGGTTCACAGTCTAAACCACAAATGGTACGGTTCACAGTCTAAACCACAAATGGTACGGTTTACAGTCTAAACCACAAAAGATACGGTTCACAGTCTAAACCACAAATGGTACGGTTCACAGTCTAAACCACAAATGGTACGGTTTACAGTCTTAACCACAAATGGTGCGGTTCACAATTTAAACCACAAATGGTACGGTTCACAATCTAAACCAAAAATGTTATGGTTCACAATCTGAACCACAAATGAAATATAATAATAATAATAATAATAATAATAATAATAATAATAATAATAATAATAATAATAATAAATAATAATAATAAATAATAATAACAATAAATAATAATAAATAATAATAATAATAACAATAATACTATTGTTGTTATTTCTCCTGTTTTATCGAGCTGTTTTGTAGGCGGTCTCTGCAGCAGAGAGCACAGCTCCAGGGCTCATTCACCATTTACTCAGCACCCGAGTAAAAGCGCACTTTTGATTCGATTATTTCCAGGAACGCCAGCTTTTTGTCTGCCTTTTGGAGTAAGACAAATAATATAAAAAAATCTTAATAATTTTAGCGCACTGAATAAGTAGAGTAGCGATAATTTAACAGCGGTCTTTAGGGTCCGTTTTTAAGACATTTATTGTGGCGAATAGTGGTAATATAATAATGGTAATAATGGTAATATTCACCTGTTTTCAGTAAACATAAAACGACGCTTTCTCACAACAAACGGATCATGGTTTATAAAATCAGTCATGTACTTAGTACTAATGCAGTAATTTGATTTGCTTTGAAAAAAATATACACCAAAATTTGTGCTCAAACGTTGAACATGGGTTCTGCTCTGCCAAGTATGGGTATCATGGACACTCATGGGTATCATGGACACTCATAACATCATGAACATTGATGAGCGTGATGGACATTCATGGCCATAATGGACATCATCGACATTTATGGATATCATGGACATCCATGAGCTCTATGGACACTCATCAGTATCATGGACATTCATAAACATCATGGACATTCATAGGCATCATGGACATTCATGGGCATCATGGGCCACAGTGATTGCTATTGCATCAGTAAGCAGGCAGTTTCTTAGAAATGATCAGAAGCAGTTAACAGTTACTTCAAGGAACTCATCATCTTCTTAAACATCGCGCAGTTATACCTCCACGTTACTTTATATTTTCCACGTTACTTTATATATCACCACGTCACGTTATATATCGCCACGTACTTTATATATCGCCACGTCACGTTGTATATCGCAACGTTAATTTATATATCGCCTTTGTCACTTTATATATCGCCACTTCATATCTCGCCACGTCATTTAATATATCACCACGTTACACCTTTTCTTTCCTGTAATATGAGCAAGCAAAAATCTCCATATTTACTTCATAAACTCTTTTGTCGATGTTTTTACTTAATTTATTAACAAGGAAATCCGTTGAACTTGTGTGCACTGTTACAGCACTGCTGCAGCTTTGCCAGGTGATTGCTATAAAAAGAACAGCTCCGGGTCGATTATTTACTTATAAACGTGGCGTTCCATGAAATGGATTTTTATCTTAACCGACTGTTTCGGTTCTTGTAGTAGCTCGGTGAGTCACAAATCTTATAAACATCCTGGTCCCGGACATAACAATACGCATTTTGTGTTCATATTGTTGGAGATAATTCAGCATATTTCACTGGATTATGGGAAGTTCGTTGCATATATTTACACAATGGAACGGAAGCCAGGACCCACCGGAAGTGGCCTAGTTTATGTCCGTACCTTGTCTACATCGAGTTCCCACAAATTTAGATTGAAGTGAAACACGAAGAGGATGGCAGCTGATTTACGACAACCGTAAAGCGTTCTAAGTGTATTTACTTATCAAGCAAAATGGGCCCAAAGTGCTTGTGTTATGTCATAGTTTAGTCCAATCCAGACACCACTGAGTAATGTTAGAGGGATTCAGACTGGGGTTAACTCACTCTTCTCCTGTGTCATAGCTTATAGTCAACTCTATGAGCTACTTAATGCGGTTAGAAAAAGTATTATTGTGGTTAAATCACTGTTATTCCGTGTCGTACTTTTAGTCTCTTGTAGAGACTGGTGAGTAGTTTTAGAGAGATTTAGCATGACATATGCTCACCCTTGGCCTGTGTCATAGTGTAGACGCCATTGAGCACTGTTAGAGAGATTGCGGTTGATGTTAACTCGCTCTTGTAACGTTTCAGAGTTAAGTGCGTTAGGAGTGAGACAGAGGTCAGCTCTCTGATGCAGCCCAACACGTGTGGGATTCATACACATACATGGAGTGTACTAAAGTGTACTGGAGTGTACTGGAGTGTTCTTAAGTGTACTGGAATGCATTAAAATGTTCTGGAATGTACTAGAGATAAAGAGCTTATCTGACACGCGAAAATATCAACACTTGAACACTCAATTAGTTTGACCCTTTGTAAACAAACTTTTGCCTCACAACATTTTGCCACCTTTCTTCTTTTAAACAAAATTAAACAAAGAACATGCGTCAGTAACATTGTGAGTAGCTTACTTGGGGGATTAAGGAGAGGAATGCAGGATAAACAAATCCACGAAAAACATGTCACTCGTATGGCATTGTCTGCCAATCAAAACAATGCTAATGAAGCGACGGACGAGTGTGTACACGCCATTACACCCTCTGTACACCGCTTGGTATTTATAAGTGTATACTGTTCATGACACAATACACAACCCCCCCCCACCCCCCCCCCCCACCCCCTCCCCCCACCGCCCTCCCTCGTGTTGTTATTATACCTTAGACTGTTACATATTCAGTCAGACCTGGGCAACTTCTTCTTATAAACTACTGAACTGTACGTTCTTCGTGCGAGTTCTTCACAGAATGCTGTTTTTCCTGTGCCCTTTTAGAGCTTACTTGTTCCTTTTTTTTATATTTACGTAATAACTTCTGTATTTTTCTTAAGATGAGGTATGTGAGGAAGTTCAGATTGTATATTTCTAACACCAGAACATTCATATAATCAAAGATGATGCTAGAAATCACTTGAAGTGTGAATAAACTGGAGTGTACAAAGGTGTACTTAAGTGTTTTTGAGTATGCTCGAGTTCGCTAAAGTGTACTGGAATGTATTAAAATGTACTGAGGTGTACTTAAGTGTCTTGGAATGTACTTAAGCCTGCTGTGGTGTACTAAAGTGTACTCGAGTGTTCTCAAATGTACTTTAGTGTACTATTAAAGTGTACCGGAGTGTACTTAAGTGTCCTGGAGTGTACTAAACTAAACAAGAGTGTGCAAAATGTACTGGAGTGTACTGTAGTCTACTAAAGTGTGTTGGGGTGTATTAAAGTATACTTACGTGTACTAAAGTATACAGAACGATATCCCCCAACTTATGTTTAAAATGCATGCCTTATAGGAAATGGCATGAATCTATCACATCGCTACAAAGTCGCAGTACTTTCAAATGTAGCACCTCGATCTGTTCGCGTTGAGCAGACCTTTTGTTTCAAAGCGAAGTTTCCAAGTTTCGTTCATATATATATCTTATGATGAGCGTGCATTCGGACTTTCAGTAATCATTGATCTGCCAGCAGATGTATCGATATTTTGGCACATCTGGAAAAAAAAGGCTCAATCCCTACTGAATGATGCCTCAATGGCTGGTCCTTTAACTAGAAAACGCAATATTTGATTTAGCCACGGTAAGAAAAAAAACACCTATTTACTTGGTTCTTTTTTGTGACGACATAAATAGCTCTTTATCTCATTTATTTCTGTTTTGAAGGTTGTTTCTTTTCTTGTATCGATAAGTGAAACTAGAACTTGATCTAAGTGTGGAGTTTATCTAATCTTTTAGCAGCAGTACATCACAATTGATAACCTCCAGATTTACGTAAATAATCATTGCTTATGACTGAAGATGCGAACTTAAATCCTCCGTAAACAGGATACGTCGTACCAGAGAAGATATTTAAGTGCAAGAGAAGGAAAAAAAAAGCTTTAAAAAGGCCAAATCTAACTCTATGTTGTATCAGGGAATGCAGCTCACCTATTTAGAGGCCAAGCAATTATCTTTCTTTTTCACTTTTTGCTGTAATAATAATATCAGCTTTCGTCACCATAGTAACCCACTATTTCTACAGAAAATGCCTGCGGAATTGTCAGTTTTGACAAGCGATTTTTTTTTGTGCCTCACCTGGGTAGAGGATCTCGAATTCAAGTGAAACCATAAAGCAAAGCGACCTTGGCATTACTTTCCATTAAATCAGAGTTCTTTTCTTTTCTTTTTTTTTTTATTCTTTTTTGGCTGGTGTAACTGTTTTTGCTGGCACCAATACCAGACACTAACAGCCCTAGCATGAGATATCGTTTCTTTACGTAATTGCACTTACACTTACAGATGTCGAGGTGTGAACTAAGAATGTTGACTCGCACACACTCGTCTTCCCCTCAGATGTCGCGATGTGAACGTAGAATGTTGACTCACACACAGTCGTCTTCCCCTCAGATGTCGAGATGTGAACGTAGAATGTTGACTCGCACACACTCATCTTCCCCTCAGATGTCGAGATGTGAACTTAGAATGGTGACTCACACACACTCATCTTCCCCTCAGATGTCGAGATGTGAACATAGAATGTTGACTCACACACAGTCGTCTTCCCCTCACATGTCGAGATGTGAACTTAGAATGTTGACTCACGCACACACTCTTCTTCCCCCAGCAGATGTCGGCATGTGACTTTCGAATGTTGACTTATACGTGCTTTTATTCCCCTCAATCCCAGCTACCATTCTATCTCCATTAACAACACAGCAGCCGTTGTACTACGCCATCACTTCTTGCTCTACCACTAAACAAAATACTCGCTACTTTTTTTTTTTAAATCAAATTAACAAACAGTTGTGCAAAAGAATGAAAAATATTTACAATTAGAAAAAAAGGTAATTGTAGTACAACGTTGCCATGATCTTACGGAAATACAAACAGATCTTTTGGGCTTTTGCTTGAGAAAGGTTTTTGGTTGCAGTTTCCCTCTCTAATCAATGTTACAAACTGTAACTTAGACACACAAACACTGATCAATTGATTATTTGAATCGATTTTAAAAGGTTTTGTAACTTAATCTGTGGTATAAAAGCGTTACGCTGGCATAAATCTATGTCGTCACAGAAACCTTCTCTCTGACGTCACACATCACTTTGTGTCGTCACAAAGCCCCTCTCTGGCGTCACACATCACTCTGTGTCGTCACAATCCCCTTCTCTCTGACGTCACACAACATTCTGTGTCGTCACAAAGCCCTTCTCAGACGTCACAAATCATTCTGGATCGTCACAAAGTCCTTCACAGATATCACAAGTCATTCTAAATCGTCACAAGGCCCGTCTCTGACGTCACAAATCATTCTGTGTCGTCACAAAATCTTCTGTGACGACACGTTAGCTGAATAACGCTTGTGTATGCATACTTTTTGCGCTGTCAGAACTCGGCGTTTATCGATCATACCATACAACAAATCAACCTCATCATAATACACTGAATTACGCACGATTATTGCAATGAACACCCAGGCTGTCACAAAAATACAAAACAGATTAAAAAAATTAGCCTAAATTCAGTAATTAAACCACTGGTTGTTACGTCACTATACCGCTTCTACATATTTTATCAGAAAGTTTAAATGTAAGCGGCATTGCAGAAAACATCGCCGGAACAACCAACAGAGTTTACAAAAGTTAATTAGATTGGCTTTTAAGCCTTGGGGATGGTGTTGTAATTAATACTCCCACTACCTGAATGCGTTTGAGATTCCATTTAAGTTGAACAGTATTCAGTGTGTTTAAGAAAACTGATGTTTTTGTGATGTTTTCTTGCTCTACTTTTTGTTCGAAATCAAGGTAAATGGTTTGTTGAATTTCGCAGAGAAACCATTATGGCATGAAAAGTCACTAGTGACATACCCCAGGTGATCGAGCTACTGCCGCGTGTGACGTCAAAAATTAGGGGTGGCATACCCCAGGTGAACGAGTCACTGCCGTGTATGGCATCAAAAGCTAGGGGTGAGATACCCCAGGTGAACGAGTCACTGCCGTGTGTGACATCAAAAGCTAGGGGTGACATACCCCAGGTGAACGAGTCACTGCCGTGTGTGGCATCAAAAGCTAGGGGTGACATACCCCAGGTGATTGAGCTACTGCCGTGTATGACGTCAGGTGAACGAGCTACTACCGTGTATGACGTGACGTGAGCGAGCTACTGCCGTTTATGACGTCACGTGAAGGATGGCTGAGGATTCATCACACTCACCGGCGTCTCATAGAAAATACAACAAAAGCAGTTTTTCTTAATAAAATATACATTCAAGAAAGTTATAAAGTTGCTCATATATTGGAAAACCGAGCCATATAAATGCATTCCATCACAGTGAAGAGGCCTGATCCTGTAACGTCGTAACTTATGGACGTACCATTTGATTTCTGTTGTCAATCAATGCTCCCCCTCCCTCCCCTGTAAGTGGGGGCTGGGGTCGAGAGGTTGGCTGTGGGTGAAGGTTTGATGTGTGTTGAGAGGTAACCATTGAGTGACCACTGCCTCGTACGCAGCTGCTGAGGCTATGTGCATAATGGGCTGTGACAAACCTGCTGGGGGCGATTGCATGTCTGTGATACACATTGTCTATGACAGACATGTGTTCTGTGGCAGACATGTGTTCTATGACATACATGTGTTCTGTGGCAGACATGTGTTCTATGACAGACATGTGTTCTGTGGCAGACATGTGTTCTATGACAGATATGTGTTCTGTGGCAGATATGTGTTCTATGACATACATGTGTTCTGTGGCAGACATGTGTCCTATGACATACATGTGTTCTGTGGCAGACATGTGTTCTATGACAGACATGTGTTCTGTGGCATATATGTGTTCTATGACAGACATGTGTTCTGTGGCAGATATGTGTTCTATGACATACATGTGTTCTGTGGCAGACATGTGTTCTGTGACATACATGTGTTCTGTGACAGGCATGTGTTCTGTGACGGACATGTGTTCTATGGCATGCATGTGTTCTGTGACAGACATGCGTCCTGTGACAGACGTTTCAAATATATAACAATGCACCAGGTAATAACAGTATGATGGTGGCACTATACGAAGTAATGACAATATGTTGATGACACTTTGCAGGTAATGACAGTATATTGGTGACACTGTCAAGTAATGACCGTGTCTGCATGACGCTATATGAGTTGATGGTGGAATGACCGTGTCTTTATGACGCTGTATGAGTTTATGAGGGATTGACAGTGTCTGTATGACGCTGTGTGAGTTTATGGGAGAATGTCCGTGTCTACATGACGCTGTGTGAGTTTTTTTGGGCATGTTGATGACTAGCTAGGTGTTGGCGGCGTGTCAGCAACTAATACTGTGTGCACAGTCACACCTTGTGCCATAGCATCACAGAACCTAAAGCTCCGGTCACAACATAAGGCAACATAACATCACATAACATGACACCCACACAACATGTCAGGTAATGACAGTGTGTCTGTCATAAAAAGCATGTCATACAACTACATTACGACTGTCGCAAAAAAAAACAAACAAACAAACAAACAAACAAAAAAAAACACCCATATGTTGTGAACATAAGTCGACACATATGGCAAACATGATGCAATGCACGTTGAAACAGATTAGTGGCTAAGGACGCGCGTGTTTATGGCAAATAAAACCCTAACCCTGCTTATTACATGGTCGGACAATAGCTATATTTTTTAATTGATATTATCCACATCTTTCTCTTAAAAAAACAAAAGCACCGATTCGGAGGGGCAAGGACGCTACGTCAATTAGCGCTCTGTTGCTGGTCAATTCTTTCTAAAACTTTAAAAATTTCCAGTCAGTTGTTTTAAAAGAAAAAACTTTTTTCTTGCACAGCTGACTGAGGACTAATAATACAATGTTTTATTTCACGTTGATTCACGTTCTCCTTCTGTTAAAATTGACAGCAGACGGGGCAGAAAGAACGTATATTTATGTGAAATCGATCACTGGTCACCCCCGTGGACACTTGGCTAGCAGGCGATAGCCCTCAGATTGCCTGCTCCGTTACAACCGGCAATTTGATGTCATGAATATTGCCATTAATCAGCGGGGGTAGATAATACGTACGATAGTGAGCGTGGGGGTGGGGGCGGGGGGAGAGAGGAGGGGGTTGGGTCTCCTTTATTGGTTTCTCCAGGTCGTGGACTTGTTTATAAGGGGGAATGTGGTTTCGGTTAACACTGTGCCCACAAACTGGTCAGACCTTGCGTCGTGGCTGAGGGGCTTTAGATCTTCACAACAATACGCCGTGATTTAGTGCGGCGCAATAAGAAATAGGCAAATTACTTGCTTCCTGTGGGTTGTCTATGAATAAAGGCATAAATAACTCCCCGCCCCCCACTCCACTCCACCCCCCCGCCCCCATGGCAGTGGGCGGAATAATTGTCCATTTACCATTCATTTACGACTAGTGCAGTCGGACGGCAAAGTTATAATCAGAAAATGTTGAAGTCACGTAAAAAATGTAAGGACAAAAATATACATGAAATGCAATAAAAAATACCACCACACATGTGTAAAGGAGCCGCTCATTTTATGATGTCATTATATCACGTGACTGTGTCCGGGGGGAGGGGGCGATGGGGGATGGGGGTGGGTGGTTGCGATGAGTCAATATGACATTACAAGGCAATGTGAACACGAAAGATTCAACCCGTGTTTATCGCCATATTCGCCATATGGTTCACACATACAGACTCACATATGGTTCACACATGCAGACACACGTATGGTTCACACATGCAGACACACATATGGTTCACACATACAGACACACATATGGTTCACACATGCAGACTCACAAATGGTTCCCTTTTACAGACTCACATATGGTTCACATATACAGACTCACACATGGTTCACACATGCCGACTGACATATGGTTCACACATGCAGACTAACATATGGTTCACACATACAGACTCACACATGGTTCACATATATAGACTCACATATGGTTCACACATACAGACTCACACATGGTTCACACATACAGACACACATATGGTTCACACATGCAATCTCACACATGGTTCACACATACAGACTCACATATGGTTCACGCATACAGACACACATATGGTTCACACATACAGACTCACATATGGTTCACACATACAGACACACATATGGTTCACACATACACACTCACACATGGTTTACACATACAGACACACATATGGTTCACACATACAGATTCACTTATGGTTAACACATACGCAGTGACATATGGTTCACACGTACACACTCACATATGGTTCACACATACAGACTCACACATGGTTCACACATACAGACACACATATGGTTCACACATACACACTCACACATGGTTTACACATACAGAAACACATATGGTTCACACATACAGATTAACTTATGGTTAACACATACACACTGACATATGGTTCACACATATAGACTCACATATGGTTCACACATACACCCTCACATATAGTTCACACATATAGACACACATATGGTTCACACATACAGATTCACTTATGGCTAACACATACACACTCACATATGGTTCACACATACAGACACACATATGGTTCACACATACAGATTCACTTATGGCTAACACATACACACTGACATATGGTTCACACATATAGACTCACATATGGCTAATACATATGTTTTTTATTTACACTGTACAACAACGTTTTACAGTCATTCCGTGTGGTGCTATAACCATATTCAACCCTTTAGGAACACTGTACGTACCGTCGCAGAATATTCGGAAATCGACACCTCTCCCCCATTCGTTCAGGGAAAAATTTGTGACGTCACCCCCTCCCCCACCCACACCTCACATGATCACACATTGTGAATAGTTTCTTTACTGTTTACTCTATGATCTGTATTGATTGATTTTGAAAAATATATGTCCATTTTTTTTTCACAAGAATATCAAAGCCGCGATGATTTACACAGTCTTTATTGAATGGCTTGAGAATTGTTTAACCCTGTGGTATTTACGTCCTCATGTCCCTGGTACGGCATGCGGATGCCATCGGCGTGCGTATACATTGGATTCTCTCTCCGATTTCATGTCCTAAATCCTTATGTTTGAGCATTTTAAGTATAGATTTGATTTTATGAAGTTATTTATTTGTTATAATTATTATTCTTTTTTTTTTGTTTTGTTTGTTTGTTTGTTTGTTTTTTTTTTTGAGTGTGTATGTTGGGGAGGGGGGAGAGAGAGAGAGAGAGAGAGAGAAAGAGAGAGAGAGAGAGAGAGAGAGAGAGAGAGAGAGAGAGAGAGAGAGAGAGAGAGAGAGAGAGAGAGAGAGAGAGAGAGAGAGAGAGAGAGACAGCGCGGGAGAGAGAGAAAGAGAAAGAAAGAAAGAAAGAAAGGACTGAACAAAACCAAAGAATAATTTAAAAATAAATAAAAGGAATAAAAAATATCATGACAGTTTGGCCTAATAAAGTGAACACAACTCCCCAAGTTATTAGCGTATAAAGGAACCAAAGCATTAATCCATAAAAGCCGGAGTCAAATTACAACAGAAACATTTGCAATTCGATATATTTATAAGTAAATATACAGAAAATATTACATTGACCAGAGAGAACTATCACTCAACTTTCTTATTTCGATGCGGGCACTTCTTGCGATTAGCAGATAAATATTTGCAAAGTTCACTCTCCCATATTGAAAAAGGAATAATTATCTATTGATGTGTGAATTGGAGACGACCAAAATGACACGAGTCATTAAACTCTACCAAGTTTATAAACAAGACAGAATTCCTGGTCTCGTATTTTGTCGAGTGCACTGTTTTAAAGATCAAGTATGACGTCAAACATTGAAAGAATAGCGCTTCCGTATGGAAAAGGGGACTTTGGAGGGGTACTGGGGAGCGGGGGAGGGGAGGGGACGGGGAGGCGGGGGGAGGGAGAGATGAGGGAGTGCTGGGTGGAGTTGGTACGGGAGCAGATATAACCTCTGTATTTTCTGTATGCTGCAGATACATGATTTTCTCAATGAAATTGCTTGAGGATCCTCGCAGCAAATCTCACAAATACATTTACATACCAAAAAAAAAAAAATAATACTGAAATTATCAGAATTATCGGAATGGACATATATAATGGATATAGATAATGGAGGCCTGACTTAGCTGACTCCGTGGGCTTCAGGTGGAATGACAAGAGCAATCAAGCCCACGGTTATCTGCATGCATTATATACTGGCATTATATCCGACAATATAATCGTACT
>OX457025.1:5843427-5915007 GCA_949752745.1 Protula sp. h YS-2021
AAAGTTTATCATATCCCGAATTTCATCATTCTAGCCCTCGTGGAAGGTAGAGATTGCAAAACTGGCGACGTGTGATATTTAGCGATGAGTCACGGTTTCAATTATACCGCGCAGATGGCCGGCAGCGCGCGCATAGACGGATCGTGTGAACGCTTCGCCGCATGCACAGTCAATCAGGTGGTTCGTTTTGGTGGCGGTTCTGTGATGGTGTTGAAAGCCATTCGATTTGGCTGGAAGTCACAAACTTCTGATCATTGATGGTTATTTGACTGCAAATCGCTACATCACATACTGTACTTAATATTCGAGTAGCAGAACGTTGATGCGATATTCATGCACGATAATGCGCGCCGACATGCCGCTCAGGCGACTAGGGATTACCTGGCAGGAAATAATGTCAACACCTTTGATTGGCCACCCTATTCCCGGACATGAACCCCATAGAACATATATGGGATTATCTGGATACGAAGGTTCGTGCTCAAAATCCATCTCCTCAAAACCACGCTCAGCTACGCCAGACTTTGATACAAGAGTGGCACCGGTAACCTCAGTACCGGATCAGCCGACTGATCATGTCGATGCCCCGCCGGATCCGTGCTTTACGCCAAGTCAGTCAGGGACACACACGGTATTGAGGACACTTCAGGTCGTTAAATTCTGTGCACGCCGAAATTGTGACAGTCGCATCTTTTGTCAGTTTGGATTTTGCAGACGCTTAGGAGCATGGATCATTTTGTGCAAAATTATGTTAAAGAATTAGTGAATCTTGCATTCTTGCAAGTATGAAAGTAATTGAATAAATAGTTTTCTCAAAATGATATAATTCAGTTGCATGTTAAGTTTCTTCTGTCCTTCAGTATAAATAAATAAATAAACAAAATAAAATGAATAAAGGTTTAAGTTTTTTTGTAGATTCATTTCCCATTTATTCAACATGTGAATCAATTTACATTTTAACTGAAGCATGACGGCCGTTTTGAGTATGTCTTCTCCCTCACATGAACCATGACGACCATTTTGTTAGTATGTCATCTCCCTCACATAAAAGCATGACGGCCATTTTTGACCATGTCTCTTCCTTCACATTTTTTTAGTATGGTCTTCTCCCTCACATGAAGCATGACGGGCCATTTCTGAGCATGTCTCTTTCCTCACATAAAGCATGACGGCCATTTTTGAGCATGTCTCTTCCCTTACATGAAGCATGACAACCATTGTTTGAGTACATCTTCTCCCTCACATGAAGCACTACGGCCATTTTTTAAGTATATCTTCTCCCTCACATAAAGCATTACGGCCATTGTTTGAGCATGTCTCTTCCCTTACATGAAGCATGACAACCATTGTTTGAGTACATCTTCTCCCTCACATAAAGCATGACGGCCATTTTTGGAGCATGTCTCTTCACTCACATAAAGCATGACGACCATTTTTTGAGCATGTCTTCTATCCCACATGAAGCATTACGGCCATTTTTTTAGCATGTCTCTTCTCTCACATAAAGCATAACGGCCCTTTTGAGCATGTCTCTTCCCTCACACGAAACATGACGGCCATTTTCAGGCATGTCTCTTCCCTCACATAAAGCATGACAACCATTTTTTGAACATGTCTGCTCCCTCACATAAAGAATGACGGCCATTTTTTTAGTATGTCTTCTCCCTCACAGAAAGCATGACGACCATATTTTGAGTATGTCTTCTCCCTCACATAAAGCATGACGGCCATTTTTGAGCATGTCTTCTCCCTCACAGAAAGCATGACGACCATATTTTGAGTATGTCTTCTCCCTCACATAAAGCATGACGGCCATTTTTGAGCATGTCTCTTCCTTCACATGACGCATGACGACCATATTTTGAGTATATCTTCTCCCTCACAGAAAGCATGACGACCATATTTTGAGTATGTCTTCTCCCTCACATAAAGCATGACGGTTATTTTTGAGCATGTTTCTTCCCTCACATGATCATGACGGCCATTTTTTGAGCATGTCTTCTCCCTCACATAAAGCATGACGGCAATTTTTGAGCATGTCTCTTCCCTGACATTATAATGACGGCCATTTTTTGAATAGGTCTTCTCCCTCACATAAAGCATGACGGCCATTTTTGAGCATGTCTCTTCCCTCACATAAAGCATGACGACCATATTTTGAGTATATCTTCTCCCTTAAATAAAGAATGACGGCCATTTTTTGAGCATGTCTTCTCCCTCACAAAAAGCATGACGGCCATTTTTTGAGCATCTCTTCTCCCTCACAGAAAGCATGACGGCCATTTTTGAGCATGGCTCTTCCCTCACATAAAGCATTACGGCCATGTTTTGAGTATGTCTTCTCCCTTGCATGTGTAACGGCTGTACATCAGTGCGATTCTCCACACTAAAAAGGCATTTGTGGAAATGAAACATTCCCGACACAAGATGCAGAAAAAGAGACGTATCATTTGCGCGAGCGGAGTGGTGACGGATGACGCAATCAAGCAGAGCGGGTATTAGGTTTTAGGTATTGACCAGTCAACTGTTAAACCGGCTGTGCTAGGTGTGGATCTTGTTCAAAAGTAACATGGAGAGCTGATGCTTTTACAGTGATTTCCAAATAAGACAAAAAACATGTAGCTCTTAATCTGTTACTCAAACGTCTGTTTATACAAATACTGGTAACTGTCTTCCTTCTGAATCGGTTTAAAGCTAAATCTGGTGTTAAAGATGAAACACTTAGCTGAATGAATGATGCATAACATTAGAGAACGGTATCGCATAGACCCAGAGAAGGGTATCACATTAGTGAAAGGTATCACATAGTATTAGAGAACGGTATTGCATTAGAGAATTGCATCACATTAGAGAAAGGTATCAATAGCGTTAGAGAACGGTAACATATCACGTTAGAGAAATTTATCACATAGCATTAGAGAATGATATCACATTAGAGAAAGGTATCACATGGCATTACAGAACGGTATCATATGACATTATAAAACGGTATCATGGCAGTAAATTACAGTGATCTTTCTAAAAGGAGATCAATGATTATTTATAGCAATCCATAAAAGAACGATGGCACAAAAGACATTTCATACTCATTGATTGTGATTAAACTTTGTAAAAAAAAAGCCTCACAAAATTGAGATAGAATTGAAATAAAGATGGTGGTTTTCTTATTATAATGCCCATAAGGCACTTAATTTATGTGTGTATCTGCATCTGTTTCTCCATAAATAACAGTGATTGTGACGTCATAAAAGGGAGAATCAATTAATATGGGAAAATAAATATTGCAGTTAATTACCGATGCAGTACTTACAATATCGATTCTATAAAGCATTACGGCAACAGTCTATGCATTTCATATATAAGTCACTACAATTTAAAAACTCTAAACCTACCGTTGGCTTAAGGTGAGCAAAAATTCCAATAAAAGTGAATAAAAACACAGAGGCATTACCATCTATAACATTTCTTTCTTCCAATTACAACACAGCATTGCGTTTATTGTAAAAGTAACAAGAATAAGGTTAGATTGTAGAGTAATCAGGCTGAGTTGTGGGACAATTAGGATCGCTGAGAGGACAGTTAGTCTCGATTGTAGGAACAAGACCTGGTAGGGTGTCCGTCTCCAGGTCTGTTTAATACTTTCTTCTCTCATTGTAACTTGTTGTTGGCATATATTCTTCGCATTTTGTAGAGCCAGGAAATAGATTATGCAAGTCATTAGGAAGAATGTGAGCAGAGGGAAAAATGTGAGGAACCAATACGTCTGTTATATGAATAACACAATGTTAGTAATTCCGAGAAAGGTCTACAGAAAAAAAAGTCGTGAATAAGTTTTGTTACTTGGGACCAACCATTTATAACAGTTTATCTCCAGACTAAGAGCTAAATACCCTTATCTGTAAAGCTGCTACAGCCTTCGGTCGTGTCGCACTACAAGCAAGGAACAATTCAAAATCGACCATAAAAGATAACAATTTACCGTGCTTGCGTTCTTAGCACGCTACAGTAATGCAGCGACAGCTGGACATCGCGTGCACGATAACAGATGAGACTAAAGAGGTTCCACCTTAGGCGTCTGCGCCGCATATTGAAAACCAAAATGGCATTACTGAATCACCCATCGTGCAGGCCTTGCACCCCCCCCCCCCCGCCCTAGAATGACCCGCTTGCTCAAACAGAAACGTTTCGTCCGTAGAATTGACAATGGGCTCATCCCCCCTCCCCCCCCCCCCCCCCCCACAGACCTTCGGTATGGTAAACTGACGGAAGGCACAGGACCAATAAGCTGTCAGAAGTTAAGGTTCAAGGACGCTTGCTCCGATTGCCTAAGCTAAGCGAATGCGGTGGATTAGATCACCTATCACGAAATTCAAAATTAACACCCACTGGAGGCTTTTCGACCATCCTTTAAAAAATTGAGTCGATACATGTAAACGATACATGAAAACTCTCACAGATGGAAGGCCACCAACGACAACTATAGTACTGGTTGAAATTCTGAGGAAGGCTACTGATATTCTTCTCCATAGTCAATTTAATTGCGGAATAATAACAAAATCACAGAATAAGGACAGAGTACGAACAGAATACGGACAGAGCACGGACAGAGTATGAACAGATGATTGAAAAAACTACGAATGCATGTCAAGGCGGCAGGCACAAAACATTTTGATAAACTTTGCAATTTTTGTTGATGTTAAATATTCTAGTTGACTAAGAATAGCTGCTGACAGTATTTGCCTATAAGTGCAAAAATGTTGTTTCGTGGAACAGGATCGAAAAGGGGACGAGAGCAGTCCCCAGCTCGATCGGGCTACATTTATTTCAAGCATGGAAGAAGTTTCAATGTTTAATATATAACAATCAGTTCTCGACACCAACTCAGTACTTTTGAGAATAGGTAGTAGAATAAAAGGACAAAATATTAGCATTTAGAAGTAAATCGTTCGTATAAACAAACCACTTAAAGCATCAATATTTTTTTTCCTAGAATAACTAGAAGTTAGTTTTTTTTATTAAACTGTGGTCTACTTATTTCATGAAACTAGTTGATAAGTTTACTAAGCTGGCAGTCACGGACTGAGACTCATTCAAATGCTGTTTTCTCAGAAAATACACACATTTCGCTATTGTAAATGGTTTTACTTATATTGGATGTCATAAATGTTACCTCTCAACATCTTGAAAATTTTTGTCAGCCCCATTTCCTGAAATCTTCCTGTAGGCATTTTTTATGGATGCATTTTGGCACGTGACCTTTTATATAGAATGCTGTACTCCAGAGTAAACAAGAGTGAACCAGTTTGAACCGGAGAGCACCAGTGTGAAGCAAAGTGAACCAGAGAGAACCAGAGAGAATAAGAGTGTACCAGGGTCAACCAGTGTGAACCAAAGTAAACCAGAGTGAACCAGAGAGAATAAGAGTGTACCAGGGTCAACCAGTGTAAAGCAAAGTGAACCAGAGTGAACCAGAGAGAATAAGAGTGTACCAGGGTCAACCAGTGTGAACCAAAGTAAACCAGAGTGAACCAGAGAGAATAAGAGTGTACCAGGGTCAACCAGTGTGAACCAAAGTAAACCAGAGTGAACCAGAGAGAATAAGAGTGTACCAGGGTCAACCAGTGTGAACCAAAGTAAACCAGAGTGAACCAGAGAGAATAAGAGTGTACCAGGGTCAACCAGTGTGAACCAAAGTAAACCAGAGTGAACCAGAGAGAATAAGAGTGTACCAGGGTCAACCAGTGTGAACCAAAGTAAACCAGAGTGAACCAGTTTGAACCGGAGAGCGCCAGTGTGAAGCAAAGTGAACCAGAGAGAACCAGTGTGAACCAAAGTAAACCAGAGTGAACCAGAGAGAATAAGAGTGTACCAGGGTCAACGAGTGTGAACCAAAGTAAACCAGAGTGAGCCGGCGAGAACCAGTTAGGAACGACCTCGCTCAGGTTACGGCACACAGTTTGTTCTCGATCTATAAATCAAACGATTTTACAAAACGACTTTTCAAAATTATCCGGAGGGTATGTGTTTTTGATTTAACTCTTACTTAATGACCGCTTCATCTATTCAAACGTGATTCAGCATTTGACTGACAGATGTCACAAGAGACACACCACAAGTACTGGCACTTCTGTATGCCTACTCTTAAGTGTTGTCTTTCTTCCGGTACAACCATTTAGGGTGAGTAGAATGTGCCAGGATATTATCGTAACTTAGTTTACTCCCTTCCTCTCCGTCCGAAAGAAATAAAAATACTATTTGTTTTCGTTTTAAAATGCGAGTTTGAGCAAATTTTTGTTGTCACTTCTGAAAACAGGGAAATGAAGTAATAAACAATAATGCCCTACATATATCTTTTCCGAAATGTGAGTCCTAATGCTTATGTGTGAATCGTTTCTTACACAGTATACGCTATGCTGGGATTATTTGTCCTGGATGCAGTCCTGCTATAGCCTGATCAGCATTGGGACATCCACAAGCCTTCATGCTATAGCCTGATCAGCATTGGAACATCCACAAGCCTTCCTACTATAGTCTGCTCAGCATTGGGACATCCACAAGCCTTCATGTTATAGCCTGCTCAGCATTGGGACATCCACAAGCCTTCATGTTATAGCCTGCTCAGCATTGGGACATCCACAAGCCTTCCTGCTATAGCCTGCTCAGCATTGGGACATCCACCAGCCTTCATATTATAGCCTGATCAGCATTGGGACATCCACAAGCCTTCATGCTATAGTCTGTTCAGCATTGGGACATCCACAAGCCTTCATGCTATAGCCTGATCAGCATTGGGACATCCACAAGCCTTCATGCTATAGCCTGATCAGCACTGGAACATCAACAAGCCTTCTTGCTATAGCGTTCTAGAATTAGGACCCAGTTCTCGCGTTTTGAGGCACGAGTTCTTATCGTTCATGTATTGCGTAAAATTTGCATTAGAATTATTTGTTAATTTGCTATACCCTCCGGAATCAACATGTTTTACGTTTCTGTTCTTTGAGTTATTCGATTTTTAATGTTAAAAGATTTCATCCAAATAAATGGACTTGACTCTATAAATAAACCTTAAAATCGGCTCTACTCGGAAAGGGGGTGACATTAAATGTATCACGTGACGATTATCTTTTTTGCACACTGCACTACAAAAAATGGCCCATTGTCAAATTATGAGACAAAAAATCCTTTATCGTGCAGTTAGAAATGTATTTATATGAAAAGGTTTTGTTTTTGTAAGCGAATTTTTTTTACTATTTCTTTTTCTGCACAGACCAAAAAGAATAAAAAACAATAATAAAACCTTATTCCGGGGTTGTTCCATTCGAGTGAGCATGGAGTGTATAAAGGTACTAATTAACGCGCCACTTCTTACAGGGAAATTGTACATAAAATTTTACCTTTTAGAGCCAAACAAAAACTAACACAATGCTTCAAATGCGAATACATTTGGCCATTAATGGTTGTATTGTGTCGCACTAATCGACTGAGAATCATGGAATATACCATCAAGCTCTCACAAGCAAACAATATCTAAAAATAAAGACGGAAGTGGCAAAATAAAAAAAAATCAAAAGAGGGAATGGATGCTGTAAAAAATGTATTAGTTTTTTTATGAAGAGCTATTGTCAGCAATTGCTGTTTGGCGTTATAAGAAGTCCTCCTGTTCCGGGATAAGTAAATAGGCTGAACAGAGTGGCTACACTTTGAAAAGAATGACTCAACCGCTGCATGCAGCAATGTAACATACTTTGTCATTCTCGCTTTTTTTACTTGTCATTAGAACCTTCAGATCATGCACCACCAGGATGTGTGTTTTATTTGACGTCACAATGCGTGTAAAATAGATTGGATTTTACTGTGTTAAAGCATAAAATAGAGAAGCAAATACCAAAACTACAGGGTTTTGAAGCACTTTAGAATCTACAGTGCTCTGACATTTTCCTTAATTGAGGTTGAAATGAAAACAGAAAAAGAACCATTTTATGAAACTTAGCACGAAGGGCTAAGAAAATTCATGTGTAATTGAGTTGCGACACTGGCATATGATAGATCTCAGAAAGCGGCTCTTTTTTGTCAGACAAAAAGCACCTGTTGTAACCTTTTACTCATTCGTGTCAGCTTTCTCAAATAAATGTGTTTTCTATGAGATAAAAATTGCAAATTGAAGGCGACTAAGTGAATAAAAACCTTCATAAAGCAACACTTTCGTTTAAGGACCAAGAAACTCTCTACAAAACAATTATATCCTATTAGAAAACACGCGCGGATGTCCTTGTATGAAGAACACTTCAGACTTTTATAAAAGTTTTTGATATCACTCTAGGAGTCTATGTCATAATTTGATTAATGTTTTTACTCTCTTGTATGCTTTATCATGTATTCTAATTACTATTTATAATTACATAACGGCACCAGAACATGACCACCTAGAGCCCATCCACTCCAACCCACACCAAGCAAAAACATGCAAAGATTATCTGCATAAGTTTTAATGTAATTTGTCAGGACTTTCTGTAAAAGAAGCAACACTTTGTTTGCATTTTAACGTATCAACTATTCCAGAACTTGATGGCGAATCGTGACTTTGCCTTGATTTAAATATCGTCACATGATACAGGATCAGTCAAAAGGATACGGCTTGTTTTATAACAGAGCAATTAGGTGACACAAACATTTGTGCTCTTCGCTGCGTTACAACTTTCTTTTGCATGTCTTTGTTTTTTTTGTTTTCAAACCAACGGCTAAACATCAAACGCATCTAAATTTGTCAATGTAAGTGAAGAATTGGATGTAAACCTGGCTAAAGTATATTTAATATTTCAATGATGAAAACTTGCTCAAACTCTTTCAAACTTTTTCAATTACTTTTCCAAATAGTCTAGTTTAGCTTAGTAGCGGTATAATAATATAAGCATTTACAAAACGCCGTGCAATCGCTACGATGTGGACCTGTTCATTTCTATAGAAAAGATAGGAAGTGTTACAGCGGAACCGGAAATAACATCTAAGTCGTCAAAGCGGAAGCAACAACAGTAACCCACAAAAAATTAATAAGGGGATTGTCGCATAGATCACAAGATTTACAAGTATTTATTAACAAGAACAAATAAAGAAAGACAGAGGTGTTTTAGCGGGCTAACATTACCACATTACTTGAATTTGCAAAGCATTGATTATTAAATTAACACGTTCATATCATAAGTGGTATTTATTACTTCGCAAGGCATTGTGTTGCCATAAGTCAATGCCGGATAGTGCAGTGTCCCAGAAAACACATGGGGCTGCTCCTTACCAACTGTAATAACAAATGTCGCACAAAGTTTCATCCTTTACATCAGTATTTAATACAGAGCGGAGAATGACCTCAGATGAGCATGTAATTCTAGATAAAGGCTGTGGTTTAATGCTATTGCAATTTTACAGTTTTTTTTCTGTAATAATCTGTCTAGACGGGTAGCAGGACAGTGGAACGTCTGACGTCAGACTGTCAGCGGGTAGCTTACAGAAGCCTGCGGTATGGTATCTCTCACAGGAATGCACCACTACAAGCTGTGCATGAGATGCTGAGGTCTGGCCAGAACGCCGGCTCCATTAACGTTTTAAAATGACGCAGGTGCATACTGCCGTGACATGTGATAGCACCTAAGCTTATTATTATCCACCAGAGTTTTAATGCTTGGAGAATAGAGTTGGTGAACACCATCCTTTGGCTAGTATCGAATTAAAATGATGTAGAAGATTTGGAACTGTTCGTTGTTAAGAAATGACAAAAAAAGTAAATATAATAAAAATATATAAAACGCTTTTAACCACTCAATCCACCTAAAAATAAAACATGTCACTTGTTTGATCTAATTTATCACATTCTTTGTTTTAAAAGAAGTTGATGGCTTTCTAAATGTCATGCATGTCAAAGAAAAAAAAATAGAATTATTTGAATTTATTTGTAATTATAAGGTTGTAAAAAATAAAGGCATAATTCGATGAATGTTTAAATGACTTAATTTAGATCAGTCTAGTATTCTACTCGATGAATTGAAAACATAAGAGCCCCAATATAGGAACACCCCAGAAATAAGACCATCCTAGAAACAGGACCATCTTAGAAATAGGAACATCCCAGAAATAGGACCACCCTAGAAATATGACCATCCTAGAAATAGGACCACCCTAGAAATACGACCACCCTAGAAATAAGACCACCCTAGAAATAGGACCATCCTAGAAACAGGACCATCCTAGAAATAGGACCTCACAAACAGCCACTTCTAGATTCCTATCATAATGAAGAAACACACAAATTGGACTACTCTGGAAAAAATACGATGGTGTTATTCTTTGGAGTTCCGCATTCTTGAAAAAATAGCATTTAAGCAAAAATGGTAAGATGTTTCCAGAATTATCTTAATAAATCGAGCGTGTTTGATGGGTGCCAGCAACTATATTTTTCATAAGTACAACAGCATTTTGTGTTTCCTCAATCCTTGTACCTTCAAACCTTTTTATTTCGCTATCACAATAAGATTGAATCTACAGATGTTATTAACAATATGACATTTTCTGACTCTTCTTTCGACTTAAGAAGAAACACTTGATATTGACAGCTTCGCAGGGAAGAAACACTTGATATTGACAGCTGTCCCAGGGAAAAAACACTTGACATTGACAGCTGTCACAGGAAAGAAACACTTGATATTGACAGCTGCAACAGCGAAGAAACACTTGATATTGACAGCTGTCAAAGGAAAGAAACACTTGATATTGACAGCTGTCACAGGGAAGAAAAACTTGATATAGACAGCTATCACAGGGAAGAAACACTTTATATTGACAGCTGTCACAGCATACCTCGGCCAGTGAAATAGAGCAGCTCATCTCTTACTAATAAAAAAGTGAACTAAAATTGATTTTAGTTATGTTCTTTCATTTCAATTAGCAGTAAAAATTAAGAATTACTGCACCAAAATATTCTCAGGTACTTTTTTTTGCTTTGAGTAACATCTGTCAGCGCTCTAGGCGCAGGCTGAAATCAAATTATCAATTAACTTACTTCTTACTGTTGCATATGTATTATCAGTTTATGTATGTATGGAGTTCACCCGAGCCCACTACACTGCACAGATTGTATGAATAAAACAAATTTATCTGCTTTCGCATATATCTGATCTCCCTTTGTTTTCGTGCAGCGTTTGTTTATTAAAGTAGGAGAATCCCTGTCAACAATTCTCATATAAGCATGAAACGTTTGTTTAAATAAATACTTGAGTGATTTTCACTATAGAAATATTGCTAAAATTATTGAGTGGAATTTTGGTTTATTTATAGTTTATTTTGTCTCTATGTTCGCAGAGAATTATTTAAATACACGTAAATTTTGCTCCTTTTAACAAATTTACAATTAAGTCTAGGCATAGTAGGCATAGTAGGTAATAGTAAAGTTATTAGAGAAATGCGGATTTTATACGAAAAAATCGCCTTGAATGGATAATTATGGACATGAAAACAACAAAATGTAAATTCTGACAAAATTGTTTAAAGGTCCCAGTGTTTTAGTATTTTAAATATATATATTTTAGACAAATGGAAATAGCATTCAAATCTTTGTTTTACATTATCAAAGTTTGTACATTAGGATATGTTTACATAAGTTATTGCTTAGAACCTTTTGACATTGCCATTTATTGCTTTAAAGAATAAAATGCTGCTGTTCTGAGACTTTCTATGTACCGGAAGGCGGCTTCTCTGTGTACCAGAAGGCGTCTTTGATGTACACCGTAAGGCGGCTGTACTTTCAGAGCAGATTTAAGTCAGGCCAAAGTCCAGCGTCTGATAACCTTTCAATACAATCATGCTTTCTTTTCTTATGTGTTCAGATGATAAATATAGCTTATAGTAAACATGAGTTTCTATATTATCAATTTTAAGTCAAATCTTAAAGTATCTTTGCGTATCCAATAATTCTGCTCACTACTAATAATACTAAAAACATTTCTGCCGCTACCTCGATCAAAATTTCATTCCCCTTGGTTGGGATCTCGAAATTGTTTAATTTCAAGTTTTGTCTCATCCCAAATTTTGCTAGTTCCGGTCACTGCTAGATCCAATATAGGGGAAAACAGGATGTACAGTTACAAATTTGCTTTATTTGAAAAAAAACATGGTTTTGATTTGCTTTCTTTATCTGGCATTTAAATACAAGGCACAATATGATTTCTTTTTATTACGTTTTTATTTTTTTATTTACCAGGATTCAGCAAATCCACTAGATTTTTTTTCATTATTCCATGTCTCAAACACCTAGGAAGATTCTATTAAGATTCTTCCAAAAAACTCGTCGTAAATGGATCTGATCCAGTGTGAATTTGGACTAAATGATTGGAGAATCCTTTAGCTCTGGTAGCAAGAACCTGAACCACACGAGCTGGTGGACTGGTCCGAAATGCCCTCCTACGGCCTGTAGCTCTGGTGGTACGAGCCTGAACCACACGAGCGGATGGACGAATCCGAAACATTCTCCCTCGGCCTCAATCATTGGCAGAATGAGCATAAAAGTCACACATGAAATTCTTCCTTTCTGAAATCGGATACATGTTTTAATGAAAATATTATTAAATATGTCATTTCGGTAGCAAACACGCAACATTAAAAAGAGTAAAATTGAAACTTCAGGGGATGTTAATCAAAATTAGTTTTTTGTCTGAGACACAAAATATATAATTCAGTGTGATATGTAATACGTACACATGTCACCGACTTCTGAAAAATATATAAAAGACTTCATTAAAAACTATATTAATTCCAGAAACTCAATAGTTGTCTGGCTTGAAATTTGCAATGAAGAAATTGAAAGTGAAGGTTTTATATGAAATTTCATTCTGTCTTGTAAATAAGCGCAAATAAGAGTGGTACATAAAATGATTGCGTATATGTGACAACAAAAATGCGAAAAAAATTAAGAAACAGAAGAGTATATATATATATATATATATATATATATATATATATATATATATAAATATATATATATATATATATATATATATATATATATATATATATATATATATATATACATTATCGAGACCTATCGTAATTTAAAGTATGCATTATCGCGACCGCTAAATTTTCGGGACCAGAAGCCGGTCTCGAAAATTTTGACTTCGGTGCTACATGTTATACATTTGTTGAAAGCATTAAATTTTGCTATTCTTGTACAGAATTAATATCTGAATGCCATTTCCACTAATTTGCGAGCGTTTTTGTTACTTTGATAGATTTTTAGTTTTAATATTTTTTCTTGTATATATTATATGATGTATACAATAAGCATTATCGAGAACGCTTTAAAATTCCCAGATTTTTTATTTTTTATTTTATGCCTGATTTTATATCTTAAATATTGACTTTTAATCAAAATTGTCTAAAAAACATCATTCCAGCAATACGGGGACCATTTTTGCTAAAAACCACAGTATTAGGGATACCAAAAATTTAAGGAGATCAAAAGTAGGTGTGCTTAATTCTTAGCGTGTTTAAACGTTATGAAACTATACAGTAAATAAAAAACGAATGATTCTATATCATAGTGAATATAATAGTGTTTGTTTTAAAATTAAATTTGTGTGTTACCACTTGATTAAAAGCTAAAAAAACATATATTCTTTATTTCAAATGGTCTCCCTAAATGCTATATATAAGGCATGGTCCCCCTATTGCTGGTTGCAGATATATATATATATATATATATATATATATATATATATATATATATATATATATATATATATATATGTATGTATATAGAGACGATCAGGATTGTGGTCAAATATTCTTTCAGGTGAAAATCAGAATGAGCGCTGGGAAGAATAGTGTTGATGGCTGAACTGCAGTTTCACTTGGATAGACTCTGAAGCGACGGAACACACAGAAGATCCTAACCACGGAAACCTAATTCAGAACTCTGGCAAATTAATCTCTATCACACGTTATAGAAATGATCAAATGTCGAGTGTGAAAGATACGCCAGTTTTGATAGATATATTGTATTCATTTAAAGAGATCTTTGACAGGAAAGGACTGAAACTATGTAAAAAGTAAACCATAAAAAACATCGATTAGATTGGCATGTTTGCATACATGCATGCATAAGAACGTACAGCAAAACCTCGTTAACCCGGAGAGCGCTGGGACTGACAATAATGGTCAAAATTAGCAAAATGTCCGGATTACTCAGGTTATGTAATACTGGTGTGATTTGTGTACTACATAAATCATTATTGGTAATGCATCAATCTGTTGCAATGTAATGTCTCTTCGGTTACTTAACCCTTAATTTTGCACAGATGGTAAGGATTCCTGACTCCTTCAGTCACCTATTAGGTCAGCATTAAATCCTCATTACTTTTAAAAAAAAGTTCAACAGACCCTTCATAAAAATAAAAATGGAAGTAAGCTTTATTTTTCCTTTGTTACTGTTCTTTCCAACCCCCAAATAAAAAGCATAAAACGACCCAAACCCCACGTCTAAATGTGATGAAGTTAAGGATGGACAGAAAACTGTTATACAAACAGTCAGGGCGGGAGACGCAGTAATACATGATTTTTCAAGATATCCTCCAAAAAAGATCTACAAAAGTATGTTTCTATTTTCTTTCCGATGACAACATTAGTCAGTCAACCTTCTAGAAAATTTAAATGAACAACGCAAGACACTTGAAACTAGAACCTCATTTCGCTGGCGAAATGTTAAACACTTGACAAAAATTAAAACGCAAAAATACTTCCTTCAAAGGGTTATTTCTGGAATAAGATATTGCAGAACAATACAGCTTGAATACATCTTATAAGCAGAGTAATGTTTGGTTTTTGCTGACTTAAGGTTTTATTAGCTGATCAGGCATCGCGTGGTTATCTATTTGCGCAGTGAGATCTCGCACAAAGCTGAGCAATTGTGTGTTCTGTGCTGTGGATGAAATGCTACGCATTTACTTGCATAAACAAGAAAACGAAATCGAAGGCGAAAATAAAAAGTGTCACGCACACATTCACAGCAAGTTCTACCTAACTCCCAAGTTTCGTGGCCTTAGGGCCCGAAATGCAAGTGGAGGATATGACACAAGAAACCCGATCACAGTCAAGAAAGAAAAGAATATCAACGGCTACTCGCATAAATTCAAAAACCACTTGCAGGCCAAAGGCTTGTCAAATGTTAAATATAAACCAACTTGAGACCAGACAAGACAAGCAGAAGGGAATATACAGGTCACAAACAAAAACTGTCATGTTTCTTGCAGGCACACAAACAGCACTGAAAGATTGCGCTATTACCTTTACACAGGTTATTCACACAGTAAAACTTAGAACTGGGTGTGATAAATTGTGTTCGGTTTCCAGAATAAGGGAGTGTCCGATTTTTTCAGTTTCTCATTTTATAGAAACCAATGTCAAATTAAAAGGGACTGAAATATTTTGTCCAAATTAGCGAGTTGTTCATATTATACAAGTTTGATTGGAGGCAAATTTTTTATGTATATGTTGATTTATGCAGTAAACTAGACCGAATTTCGCTACACGTGGCGAAATAGTACCCACTTGCAAGGGCAGAGACACAACATATTTGGTCAAAGACACATTTTTCAGTGTTTCAAAATAATTGTCAGATCCAGAAGGTCAAGGTGACCGAGGTACCTCTTATGTAACGTTGCTTAGGTCAAAGGGTCGAAATTGAGCTCAAAATCGCTCTATGTCTAACCGTTATTGAGATAATAGTCAACTTCCGGTTTTTTACCTTGACCGTGACCCAGAAGGTCAAGGTCACCGAGGTACCTCTTATGTAACGTTGTTTAGGTCCAAAGGGTCGAAAATGAGCTCAAAATCGCTCTGTCTCTCGTCGTTAAGGACGCGTGAAATCACGTGACCTTTGACCTTGACCCTCAAGGTCAAGGTTAGTGATGAAAGTTTACCCTTTACTGGGTACGTTTAAGCATTCACAGTGGGATTTGAGCACCTTTATGGCTACTTTTCGTGATTAATAGGTGTTTCCAAAAATATTTTGACCTCAATTTGACCTTGACCTCTGAGGTGCAAGGTCAAACAATTTTACGGATTTGACGACTCATTCCCTTCTATGTCTCTGCCAGATGCTGTCTTTTTACGACAAACCCTGTAGGAGGAGTTTTCTGGAAACCACTTTGAGGTCAAAAAAACTTGAAGGTCAAGGTCAAAAATTTTTGCGGATTTGACGACATCTTGTCACTCTCTATCACTGTGCCAAATTTCACTCTCCTACGTCAAATAGCGTAGGAGGAGTTTTCTGGAAACCTCCGTGACGGAAAAAAGAGAAAAAAGAGGGAAAAAAGGGCAGAAATTTCGATAAAAACTACAAACTTATTCCCATTTGCAAACGAAGTTTGCAAGTGGGAAAGAAATTTTAAAATTGTGAAATGCATAGCGCCTTTGTACAATCAAAATATTTTGATGAAATTATGAAAGTGTGGAAAAAATAGGATCCGCAATTTACCGAGTCTGTTCTGTCCGTTTCTTGTTTATTGAAGTTTCACTGACACCAGAAACATAGGTGTAATAAGAGTAGGAACATATATATCTGAAACCATAGATTTGTGTGTATGTTGTTACAGATGAATAAGGGGCATAAGGCATACTAACACTAGGAGATATGTCTCTCTGAAGCCATGAGCATTAGGGTATCTGAGACCAGAAACATACAGGTTTCTGAGGAGAGGCACATAAAGATAAAATATAAAATCATGAATATTTATATATTTGAGAACAGACACATAAGTGTACCCTAGACTAAGAGCATATATGTATCTGAGAACACACAGATAAGTGTATCTTAGACTAAGAACATGTATATATCTGAAACCAGGAACATATATATATATATCTGACAACAGGAACATATCTATATCTGAAAACAGAAACATATGTATATCTAAATATCTCATAACAGGAACATCTATGTCTCTGAGACCAGGAAATATGCGTCCTATATAAATTAAGTAAACGTAGTGGAACACTTTTGAGACAAATCCTCAGATGTACGACTTTCAATGAGGTTAAAATTGTCTTATACAATAGATATTCAGTTTTACACACAGATATAGGGTCAAGACAGAAACAAAGCGGAAAAACATAAAAACCGACTTTAAAAAATACTGGTTTCATGTCATGGCGACCTTCGTCTTAAGTTACATGGTTTAACTGCCATTAGTTCCTCGCAGTTTAGTTAGGCTCCTTAGGGATTAACATTTTAGCAAATAACATATTTTGATAGCTTAGCAAAATGTAAAGAAAGAAAGCTTATCACGGCTTGCTGATAGTATATTCAGCTGTCAAGGCCTGTGGTATAATCGAAATAGATTAACAATAACATTAATCATGTGCTCACTGTTTAGATAACTCTGCTATTATCTTAAAAACACGGACATAGCCTTAAAACTGTAGTAAAAAACATGAACTCGACCAAAGCAGCTGCAGAAACATGTGTTTTGACTCTGGTCGTGTTAGGATTACTATGATAGAAAAGGTAAACATATTGATGAATCCTTTGTGCACAGAATAGAACTTCTTAGTGCGATCAATTGTCTCACCTATCCCTTCCCTCACCATGACTTAAGTCATAATAAAACACGAAACGCCATAAGTGCGGGGGTAAGTATAGATTTAAAAAAAATCAATTCAAACAAGAAAGAAGAAGAGGAATCATTGATGAGCGAGATTTATTAATAGGATATATTCAATCAAAGACCATTCGTTCTGCTGATTCGCTTTTTTAAACTTACAATATATTGAATTTTCTATCAGTTGTTGAAATAACTCGGTTCCAATGCATCAATAAGCATTTAAAATTTAGGATTAGATGTATTTTTTTTCGTGACTTGAAGCAGCTGATCTTAATTTTTGCAACCGTTCAAAAAACATAAAATAGTATTGGCTTTTATTATATTTCACATCTTGTTATGACAACCGTAGCAAAACATATGTATGTATATATAATTCAGTATCAGTCTCATTATATGAAAAGGAGAACAGAAACTCTGTAAGGACCGAATATGACTGATGGCCAGTGGCATCCACCTTCACAAGAGCAAAATATTAAAATCTTGAATCACGTTTTATTTCAAAATTTTTTGCCCCTTTGCAAATGTAATGGAACTCAATGATGTCTTAAGTAAGAGGGTGATTAGGGTCACTAATAAAGAAAGAAAAAAACTGGAATTAACTATCGTCATGAGAAAACTTCTTCCTGCAGTGTAATGGTGCGTAGAACGGACAACATAGTGCACACCCTGTCCGTTTTGTGCAACATATCGTATCTTGGTTAATAAAACTGACGGGATATATTAATGGCATGCACAAGTTTTTGTTGCAGATCTGTCAACAATAATCAACCTGCAACTCCATTGGAAAGCTATCTTAAAATAATTCGCTTACAAACTTAAAGATAAAACGCGCTGTTAGAAATTAGAATATTATTGATTTTTTCACTCACTTTCTGTGGTTAAGTAATGTGAATGACAGGCTTATTCTGGATCTCTTATATGATACAACTTGTTGCTGTGTGGATCAGGGTCGGCGCAGAACATTCGGGAAATGGTGAGTAAAACAGTAATGTTTGTCCATTACCATCTAATATATTATTAATAGATCACAAGGAAATATATCAAAACATTAATCTCAAATATTGCACTGTAAAAAAACTAACTAACACTAACAACGCTCTTAATATCAGAAACAAGAATTGCGCCTACCATCGTAGGAGAAAAGTATCTTTAAATCATACACAGCACCGACGAAAGTTATTGAAGCTACACGTAGGCCAAGACTGTCACAATAACACGATACCAAACATCATACCTTTATTTCCACTTACGAATAAAGTGGGATTGATTTTGTACCTCATACTCTTTTTTGATTAGCAATTATTGAGAACCCTCGCACAATCCTTGACCTGTAATTATGCTGCATGATAAAGATGTTTCATTATATGAAGATTTACAAGTAGTGTGCATTGTTATGAGGATTACAAGTACCTTACAGCTTAACCCAGAAAATAGGATTCTTGGTGGCACTGAACTAAAGAAATCAAGTTTCCCGGGTGCAACTGGGTATAAGGGTTTTTAGGAGGGGATCTAAAATGGTCCCATCTGTGCGTTGGTTTCATTTCAGGGACTACCCTGTCATCAACAATTTCTCGGGTTGCCCTAAGTATAACCGTTATTAGGGCAGATCTAAAAACGTGACTCCTGACAAGTGGTCCTATTTGTGAGTTGGTTCTATTTGAGGGACCACGCTGTCCCTGCGTCCGACTGCATATAAAATATGTACACACATAAAAGATTCGGTTAGAAATAATCCTCATTACACATTACGTTAATGTAAAATATCTTAACATTTGTAATTGAAACCACAACATCTTATTGAAAATATGCACCTCTTACAATATAGTTAGATAGTTATCGCTGTTTATACAAGTAGAGTGGAACCTCTACATAAGATTGGTCTCATAGTCTTCTTTTGAGAAGGCCCGTAGAAATAGAACCAATCTGGATAAGATTGGACTCATGACTTCTTTAATGAAGACCTACGCAAATAGAACCAAGCTGAATAAAAATTGTCCTATAGCCTTCTTCAGACAAGATCTGCACAATTACAACCTTTCTAGATAAGATTTGTCTTATAGCCTTCTCTAGAGAAGACCTGCGCAAATAGAACAAATCTGGATAAGACTGATCTCGTAACCTTATTTTGAGCAGACATGTGCAAATGGAACCGATCTGGATAAGATTGGTCTCGTAGCCTTCCTGTGAGAGGACCTGCACAAATAGAACCAATCTTGATAAGCTCGGTCTTATACCATTCTTTAGAAGAAACCTGGAGATCTGGATAAAATTCGATCCAATGCTGAACCTATTTCTGCGATGACGCTTTGTATCAAAAATCTTATTTTATTGAAATCTTGTAAAGTTGAAGACTTAAAAAGGACCCTTAGGATGGGAAGAGGTCTTCACGGAGAGTTTGAGTTGCTGTTGTTCATTTTACATTTAACATAAAACGATTACAACCAAATGCTCTAAAGGGACAAAAATAGCATTATGTGGTGTAATATTTACGTTTTATGAAGCAGATCTTTTCATACTGCGGCCTGAAATGCAGTTTAAGTAATCCTGACCAGCCTACATCTGTGGTGTTTGTACTGCGAAATGCAAAACCAAAGAGTGTTCATAATGCAGCTTTGCTAAAGGTTAACTTACTAAAGCAGGATTAGTAATCCAGAGTGTTGGTAAATCCAGAGGATTAGCAATACATAGGATTGATAAATCTAGAGGGTTGGTAAATCCGGAGGATTGATAAATCCGAAGGATTTGTAAATCCAGAGGGTTGATGAATTTAAGGTATTGATAAGTCCAAAGGACTCTTAAATCCAGATGATTGGTAAATCCAGAGGATTGGTAAATTCAGAGGACTGGGAATTCAGAGGACTGGTAATCCAGAGGATTGGTAAATCCAGAGGACTGATAAATCCAGAGGATCGGTAAATCCAGATAATTGGTAAGGTAATCCAGAGGATTGGTAAATCCAGGTAATTGAAAATCCAGACATATTGATAAATCCAGAGGATTGATAAATCCAGAAGATTGATAATCAAGAGTGTGGGCTTTTCACACTGCGGATTCGCACAGGATCAGTTAAGCGGACGGAAAGCAAGACCATTGTGTGAAGCATAAATGGCATAACTATCATCTAATGATGAACTGACTGAGAAAAGACTCTGGCAAAGTATTGTTTAAACTTTTGACCGTTAACTGACTATAGTTGCTGATAGCCTTGAACATTTTCATTGCCTTACAACAGAGTATCAATTATAGGGATATCGACATGAAGTAATGTTTATAATCAAACAAAATAAAAAGTGAGCTTACCTTATAATCAAGTATCGTTAATTTGGGTATCAGAATTGAATAATGATAATTATCAAAATTATTTGAGAGTGAGCCTTAAGAGTTAACTCGTGTTAAAGTGTGATATGAATGACGTCATTAATCAAAGCTCTTGTTCTGTATTGTATGGAATCGGTTAGCCGGTATTATGGTGGGATCACTAGGACATGAGTGACATATGCAATCAATTGTTATCACCTCTGCCGTGAGTGTGTGTGACGGAGGAAAGATTGCTTCAGTGACATGCACATTTGATTGATTGATTATCAACCATTGATCAGAGTGTCGGATAACAATGTTTGACAGTTATCAAGGAGGTTAATCACAGCAGTCGATATAAGACGCTGGACTATATTACTCCTGCAATTGCTTTATATAGAATTCAAGCACTCAACCATATAGAATTTCAGAAACAAGGACACTATACAGCATAAACAACTAAGTCATCTTTAAATGTTTAGTTTTATATTTGTGGATTGAACCAACACATTTCAAAGGTCATTCAATGCCTTGACGAATACATTAATTTCTGAAAGATTTATTTGAAGTAAATATCACTTACGGGAATTTTTTTATTGCATTATCAGTAAATATTCGAGTTGTATTCTCAATATGTTCATTGTATTGGTATCTGTTTGCCGATCAGAATACTGGTTACGCAGTGTGGACTTATCCAAACATGCGGCTGTTAATAAAACATCATCTTCCACATCCAAATGCGTGACAGTCATTGACAGACTCGATCGCCATTAAGTCATAAATGTGATAATGAAGAAATGGTGACCACCACTGCTTTATATCTTTAATTAAGCTCGCAAATCAAATAATAATTTATATATATATATAAATAAATATATATATATATATATATATATATATATATATATATATATATATATATATATATGTGTGTGTGTGTGTGTGTGTGTGTATGTGTGTGTATGTGTGTGGGCGTCATTAGGCTTGCGAACCACGTGATAGTAAGTATACATTTTCTATTGGTTATTCTCTGATCCAGAGAATCATTTAACATAACAAACGTAAACTTACCACGGTGATACAACGGTGATGCCTAACAACGATTCTAGCAGCAATCACTGGTACCTCACTGTCAGACTATACAAGGCAGGGAATGATTAACAAAATCAGGCAATCAACTAAGAAGTGCATCACTAGTTTAGAGAAATGTGGCGATACAGATGTCATAAGAATACACCAAAATTACCGGTGACCGTGTTGAGTGGTGACGAAAAGTAGCAACCGACCTTTGCGTAGGAATACATCATCATTGTAGGTGAGGATAGCACATGGTGAACAAAACAGATGTTATAATAATACACCAATATTATCGGTGACTGTGTTAAGCGGTGAATAAAAAGTAACAATAGACCTTTTGTAGGAATACATCGACATTGATTGTAGGTGGCAATATTACATGTGAATAAAAGCAACAATACATATGCTACCGGAATACGCTTACATTCCTGATATTCATGTTCAATTCGAAAAACGAGCGCTTTGTTTGTTTGAACGCCACAGCATCGCTGCAATACTAAACTGGTGGTGACGTGATATGAGAAAGAACACTGACCTGGTGGTACTTCCTCGGGTGTTATTCAGTGGCTTCCATAAGGAGAGTCTTACAGGAAATGTGCCATTAATACTGCATGTCTGTGCGGGGGGAGGGGGGGAGCTGAGGGGGAGTCAGGTGTCACGCGATGGTGGGGCTGCTATTACCGCGGGTAATGTGAATCCGCACGGCTCAGGGAACGTCGCGTGACGTACTAACATTAGTCAGACCCAGGAAGCATACCTATAAGTGACTAGCTAAGAGTGTGCACTATTAGCTGCTGTTCTCGAAGCCAGGGTATATTAAATAAATACACAGCGGGCTAATGTGCACATTGCAGTGAAAATATTTGTTTTTCTATTCATTAATAAATAATCCTAAATATTTATTTATTTATTTATAAGATGATATCTTTAATTGTCAAACAAAATGAAAACCATGTGCATTGAAGACAATATGGAAGTGAATGTAACAATTTTATGCAGGATTTTCGCGATATGGATATGCATTGGAACACCAGGAATAGGACTGCAGGTGTAATTGAACTAAACTAGTCCGACATTCCTGGTAGTTCCATTTGTGTAGCTCTTCATACCTGAAGGCGTATAGAACACTAATGGGAGAGCATCTCTATAAGTGTACCCGTCCCATTTGCGTTGTAGTCCTATGCCGTGGTTCCCTCTCCCCTCTCCCGTTAAATGAGGCCGCTCCATTTGTGTTGTGGTCCTGTGACGTGATTCCGCTATCCTATCCCTTTCTGTGAAATTGCCCTATTGGGTAGTGGTCCTATGTCGTGGCTGCCCCTCCCCTATCTCTATAAGTGAGTTCGCCTCATTTGCGCTGTGGTCCTATGCCATGGTTTCCCCTCCCACCCTCTCCCTCCACCACTGGTGCCTAAGTGTATTTGTACCGATTCGATTCTTATCACAGATGTAAAGGATGTTACATAAAATTCAAGATTCATATTGTATTCATATAATACTTAATGTACCGTGGCGCCCTGCTCAAAATGAGAAACAAATTCTATATATTTTTTTATTGCAAACACAAATTTATAATGACTGTAAACAAGATCCAACTCAGCAACAAACATCATAACATTGCCAAAAACTTTTGGCTCACAGAACAAATCAATACTTTTTAATTATTGAACTTACAAGATATGGCTGTCATATTTCCAAAATCAGTTACACATCAGCAGACAATCACAAGGACCCGGCGAATTTGCTCATAGTTTCAAATGCTACATCAAAGGCGTCAGTTGTAAATGTTGACAGGTTGTTATTAAAACTAAGTGCTAGTTTTTTTCTTTGTTCAGTGTAGTTGTGGTGTTTCCATTTCGGGAGTGCCTGTCACACATGACAATACGCCATGGCATGCACGACCCATGGGGACGCCCCGTTGTAAGAGCAGTGATGGCAGTGTAGAAGCTGTAATAGACATAGGCTTGGATCAAAATGCTTTACCCCCCCCCCCACTAACCACTCCCTCCTCAACCAGAGTGGCACTGTCACATGACAGGTTTGGCGTAATTCAATTGAATCTCTCACTCGCTTTTTCTCACCAGCTTAATATCTAAAACATAGTCAGTTCATATTTATCAGTGTATTTTGGCCCATCGATTGGCACTTACTTCTCTTCGAGCTAATCCATCTGATTTAAGAAATGCCTTAACTTTCATAGCCTCTCTTTTTAGGTGTCTGCGTTTGTTTTTTATTATACATAATGAGAACCAAACAGATGGATGTATCTGCTGTCATCGGTATCTATAATACGTCATCACGTGATCTTTGCTTTATGCGTTTCACTTTTGCATTTCAGTACTTTGGTATTATTTCGAACTAATGAATTCTTCACGCAGAAAGCAATATAAATCTTTTAGTGGTTTGGTAGTTGAATTTCTAACTTCTTAGCTTCTGCTGCACATATATATATTATTTAGACATTATCGAAACCGAACGTCCCTTAAAAAAGGGATAATCGGGTCCGCAAATTATTCGGACCAAAAGTCGGTCTCGATAATTTTGACTTCGGTGCTACGTGTAATATGTTTGTCGAAAATATAAAATTTTGCTGTTGTTGTACAGAATTAGTATCGGAGTATGATTTGCACTCCAAAGTTTGGCGACCGTTTTGTTATTTTGATACATTTTTAGTTTTATTATTTTTCTCTTGTGTATATTATATATTGTACAAAATAGGCATTACCGGGACCGCCTTAAAATTTCGATTTTACAACTAATATTATTTATCCGGAGATTATTTATTTTTTATTGCATGCGTGATTTTATATCTTTAAATGTTGACTTTCAATCAAAATTGGCCAAAAATTCAAATATATTCATACGAAAATTTAAAAAATATGCAAATATGTGTGGTCCCGTCAATGCCACATATATAGTATACAGTGGAACCTCTGAAATCGGACACCCTTGGGACCGCACAAAATGTGCCCTATTTCAGAGGTGGTCCCATTTGAGTGACTTGGTCCTACTTGGCTAAAATTTTTCGGGTTGACCGCAGATTCAAGTTTGATGTCCAAACACAAAGAAAGTAATATTCATTTACAATAACATCTATTATGTCTCAACCGTATAACAATCTACATGTTACAGGCACACACAAGCATTCTATTTTGCATACTTTTGCAACTATATTTAGCAAACGAGTCCAGTTTTCTGTCCAGTCCAGTCTGAAAATCAAAGAGTTTCTCTGATAATAAAACTACACAAAACTACACAAAGCAGTCTTTTACTTAGGTGCTACTTAAATTAAGATGTTTCGGGTTTGTATATTGTCAGCCTCTATAGTTTAGACAAGGTGCAAAAGTATAGATAACAAAACTAAGCCGCTGCCTGGTTACATACTTGCTACCATAAAATCTAGCAACAATATCTAAGACGGCAACATGCTCAGTGTTGTAAGTAATGTGCCGCAAAAATACAGTGGATTCTCCTCTGACTGACAGTGGTCCGATCTTAGGCATTTTGAGGGCTCGGGACCGAAAAAAGCGGCCCGAAGTGGTCCGATCCAAGGTGGTCCCAATTGGGAGTTTTCTTAACCATTAAATGTGCCCTAATTCAGAGGTGGTCCCAAGAGGGAGCTGGTCCGATGCCGAGGTTCTACTGTATATGCTTGGTCCCGATAATGCCTAAAATGTAGTTATATATATACCTGGTCTCGATAATGCCTAAAGCAGCCTTATATATATATATATATATATATATATATATATATATATATATATATATATATATATTTATATACATATATATATATATATATATATATATATATATATATATATATATATATATATATATATATATAAAATACAAGACAAATATACAATGAATTTTGTTACCCTATCGCATCTTCCAAACAATTCCAATGTTCGTTACATTCAAAGTGAAAAAATTTTTGATAATGCTTTCATGTTGTTATTTACCCTTGAACAAAAAATATGTGTCAATGAAGGTACTGGGCCTGAAGGACTAACATACACGATATAGATTGTGACGTAATTTTAGGACATTGTTGATAAAGAACTGCATGTTAACCGCTGGAATTATTTTATGTGTGAAGGCTCCTGTCAGTACCTATGTAACGCCTGTTCATATTTCGTACGTATATTATTGTGTCTGTATACTGTACAAAGACACAAGCTTTGATCTTCTATATTGATAAATAACACTAATATTTATTGATTATTATTTAGTGAATATTAATTAATTGATAATATTTGTCATATGTCTCATTTACTCAACTTATAGATTTTATTCATCAGTTTAATATGGTAGACCTAAAAGTTAATAAGCATCGTTGGGAACAAAACTTTGATTGAGCAGCTCATTGGCTTTGCCTTACGTGAAGCCTTAGGCTATCGTCTTCGTTACAATTTCTATTAAGATACAAATACACAATTATAGGCCAATTGATATGAAATGAAGAAATGTCTTCATGAATATTCATACAATGTAAACAACCTATAAACAAGATAATAAAGTCAATTAAAAGCTTACCTCTTACCATAATTCAACGACGAGGCGGCATTCACACATGACAGGCCATTGACACATGGCTCATGACAGATGACAGGTCCTTGTGTCTTTATAATTCATCCACCATGTCATGTTTCATGTAACCTTCGTAACAACCGTGATTGCTTTTTCTCTCTGATGGGACCATTAAGAATGATATTTCTTTTTTTATATAAATAAAATAAAATAAATAAATGAAAAAAATAATAAAATATTTTGGAGAGTCGTTTCTTTTTCTCATTACTCAGGTGTGAAATTACAGCAATTTTTGTAAACCTGCTGACTTTTTGGAATGCCGTTTTAACATGTAATGCTTATTTTTTATATCAAAATATAATTAAAGATATCAATAGATCAATGTAGATCTCACTGATTTATATTTTGCTATCAATAATTGAATTTTAGATCATAAAATCAATTTTACAAACTTTAAAAATCTTAGACACAGATTTACACAAAATATAACGAATCTTAAATTAAATTTTGGAGATGAAAACTCGAATTATTGAAACCAATAATAACGACACAATTTTTAATCTCAAAAATTGCTTCTTTTCGTACAATTAAAAAATTAAAGAAAGAATCTACAAACGAGGACCAAAAAACGTATCATTCACAAATAAATTCTTCATAGCAATAAATAGAAAATAAATGATTGAGCTCATAATTGATATTTTGTTATCAAATATTTCATTTTTGCTATCAAGCATTAAATTTTTGATGTCAAAAAATAAATTTTAGATATTATTAAATCATTTTTGACATCAATTAATATTTCTTGATATCTACAAAATTATTTTTTTGAGATCAAGAATATGTTTAGAGATATAAAAATTATAAATACACATAGCAAAAATTAATTCTTGATATCAAAATATGAATGTTTTGAGACCAAAAACTAATATTTGATATTTAAAAAAATCAATTTTTGAGATCAAAAATTAATTCTTGAGATCAATAACTCCCTAATTAATGTGAAAATGGCATTCCATTTGCCTTATGATATTAACAGTCAGGCAAATGGAACTGGACAATATCCTTACTAACGTTGCTGATTATTTTTCACTTTTCCACGCATATATTTGGATTTTATAAATGGTTTTGTGGTTTTAACCTCGCTTCTCAAGTTTAAATTAAATGTTGTCAATATGTGACCTGTTCTTTTTTTGTAAGTTTTTTATCATAACAACGTGGTAGGTCATCGTTTTGTTGAAATGACGTTGTATTACAATAGTTCTCACAGAAATGCGTTAACCAGTCACTCTCCGGAGTTGTTGAAAAGCTGGCATTTTGTCTTTTTATAGGAGCATTATTTCCCAAAATTCAAACTACTGTGCTTTAAAATTACATACCAACAGAAATAGCTCTCGGTAAGGAATGCGGTCTAGTTCAAACGTAGATTACTTTTTATTCAATAACTGTAAGTACTCTTTGTACTGTTTTATCAGTTAGTGCTTTTGTGAAGTTCAATACATAGGAACTGGTCTATAACACATCGAATTAAGAGCAGCCTTAAATTAAGACCTCCCACGGAATTAAGACTTCCCTCGGAATCAAGACCTTCCATGGAATTAAGACCAGCGCGGAAGTAATACCTCCCACGGAATTAAGACCAACAAGGAATGACGACCTCCCATTGAACTTAGACCTGTCACAGAGCTAAGACCTCCCACGGAACTAAGACCTTCCATGGAATTAAGACCAGCGCGGAATTCATACCTCCCACGGAACTTAGACCACTTTTCAAAAGTCGCATTCCACTTCACTCCTATTAAGAGAACCCTTGGAATAAAACCATGACAGAATTAAAACCCCTTTTTACCAGCGGTCTTACTCCCCGGATCCCGGTGTAGCAATGATCCCGTTGTTGCAACTGACCAATGTTGTTTTTGTAAAGTCTAAAATTTCTCTATGATGACAAACCTTTCCACTGAAAGCATTCTTTGTTATTGATATATGCAATAGTAATAATAATTGAAATAATAATAATAATAATAATAATAATAATAATAATAATAATAATAATAATAATAATAATAATAATAATAATAATAATAATAATAATAATAATTCTTTATCAAATGAAGAGTTGTGCAGTGTCCAGAATCAACATGTGTTTGCAATGAAAATATTCAAAATATCTAAATAATAATGAAATTGAAATAGGCTTAATTGAAATATTCCAAACTTCGTTTGGGTGTTTCTGTGCAAATGTACGAAACTAAAATATATAGGTCTAGACCCATTGTTACGAAAATAGTAACCGCCTGCCTAGCCAAGCTCACCGTCTGCCAGTGCAGTCTATTCAGCGAAGTCCTCAGTGTTTTTGTGAAAATGAATGTGAAGTAATCTTCACGTGTGCTTCTGTTCTCGCACTGCCAATTCTGCTCTACTTTCAAATGAGCGATGTTAAAGGAGTAGTACTTAGAACAGCTACCTAACTGCAGTGGCGGGTACAGGCTTTGGTTAAGGTGAAGGGGTGGGTGGGGGAGGGAGGGGGGAGAAGAGTGGGGAGTGGGTTCAGCTTAAAAAAGCACCCGGTTAAACTTATTTTTGTGACAACATGAAGCTTAATTAGTCTAATTATTTTTATTTCTATTTCTATTTCTATTTATTTATTTATGTTTTGGCGGGGGCGGGGGGGGGGGGGGGCTGTGGTTAAACCTCTGAACCCTTCCCCCCCCCCCCCCTAATCCATTTCTTTGGATCCGCCACTGTTTTGAATACAACGATGTTTTTACAGCATTGTGATCGCAACCTGTTAAAGTATCAATATTTGAGATCACCGGAAGACAGCATGTGATCGATACTGAGGTATTTAAGCTGATAAAGCAGGCGACTCTAAAATAGAAATTAAAATGATGAGGTAATTTTCTGCATTGAACTGTTATAAGGAGAATACATGTTTCTTAAACCTTGCTTAAAACAACACGGATCAGTTACAAGTGAAATGCCGTCCGGGTTACACGAGTGAAATGCCGTCAACGGTGCTAGTGAAATGCCGTGAGAGTTACATGAGTGAAATGCCGTTAGAGTTACACGAGTGAAATGCCGTCAGAGTTACACGAGTGAAATGCCGTCTGCCACAGGTGTCTGTGAAAATCTCATTAACTGGTAATTGTACAAATTTAGCTGAATAGCGCAGTGCTACCATCAAATCAATCCTTTACTCGAAAAGCTATTTACGGTAAATGAGAAAACATTGCAATAGGCATTTTCTTCTTCTACAAGCTTTGTGTGTGAGAATTTGCGCTGTTTGGTTTACAGTTGTTTCGCTCTCTTTAGCGACAATGGTGTTAATTTTATTGTGATGAGAAAAATCATCTCATTTTGCAAAAAAAGGATATGGGGAAAGAGTGACAAGAGTAAGATTTGCCTGGCGGGTAAAAATTAAGGGAAGTATTCCAGTGCCCCCTATAAAAGTTGGCGGGTTTTTTTTCTCCTTCATGTCACTCCGTGAAATTGCTATGAATATTTAAAACGAAATCAGAGCAGAAAGGCTTCGCATATTCCAAGACGTTGCAGCAATATCCCTTCTTCTCAAGCAAAGACGGCAACATTTTTTCGGGGGCTTGGCTGTGTTATTATAATAAGTGCTGTTAGAAATTACTTTATATGCAGTGATTGAATGGGCCAGCCAAGTCTACAGGAAATCACCACTGTTTTAGGAGATTCAAAACGATTTTTCCCATAATTCATTGCGATTTAATTTGTTAATGTAGAAACTTAATATTGTGCTCAAAAAAAGCAACAGAACTGACTATCATTAAAAGCGTATTAGGTAACATATGTATTATGTGTAACATATGTATTGTGTAACATATGTATCATATCTGGATAAAACAGGACTCTTTCCTGATGTAGGTGAGTAGTATTTTTTACTTTACCTCTGAAATTAAGACCGATAATAAAACAAAGTATAAGTTCGGTTTCATTTTCTGGTTCAGTCTAGATATCTGCCAATGACGTCACGACAGGTGTTGTGTTGTGTGTGGGGATGGGGTTTTTATGGTGGTCACATGTGTATAAAGGTATTTTATATGGAATTGACACGTGAATGAAGGGATTTTACATGGAGGTGACAGGTGGATGGAGTGGTTTTATGTGGAGGTGACACGTGTGCGGAGGGATTTTATATGGAGGTGACACGTGTATGGAGGGATTTTATATGTAGATGATACGTGTGAGGAGAGAATTTATATGGAGGTGACACGTGTATCGAAGGTTTTATACAGAGGTGATACGTGCATGGAGGGATTTTACTCCGAGGTGACACCTGTGTGGGGGGATTTTTGGGGATAGCTCTATGGCAAACGTGCGTTGTAAGTGACCATTCAATTGTGACTGGCAGCAGCAATGCGGGGCATTACCTGCACCTCTTATAAGCCATTACCTGTACCTCTTATAAGCCATTACCTGTACCTCTTATAAGCCATTACCTGTTCCTCTTATAAGCCAGTACCTGTACCTCTTGTATGCCATTACCTGTACCTCTTATAAGCCGAGCTGATGACGCCAGCCATTGATTGCAATTAGTGTACACACTGCGGCACCGCCTTCCTCAACCCTCCCACCTGACCCCCCTCAACCCCCTGCATTCCCCTCCACCCCACTCCACCCTCCTCCACCCCCTCCACCCCTCCACTCCCCTCCACCCCCCCCTCCACCCTCCTCCACTCCCTCGGGAGCGGTGTCAGTGTCTTAAATCTGCTCTAAAACATGCTAAATATTACCCAAGGCAAAAAAAAGAGGGTTGGTGGTGGGGGGGGGGGAGGGGGCGAAAATTGACTGTGTTTGGGATGCAGCAAAAATGCTAAAAATATGAGACGAAACAAATTGGGCGTCCTTGAATATGGATAAGAAAATACAGCCCTGGAGACGGGTTAGAGGAGAGAGGAGAACAGCACCAATCAAATTTCTCCCGTGAACGAAAGAAAGAAAGAAAGAAAGAAAGAAAGAAAGAAAGAAAGGGTGCTCGGCTCCCTTCGTCATAGCAATAATGAATTTAAATAGCATATTTTCGAGTTAACATTGAGTATTATTGACCAGTGAGGAAATGTTGACTTTTTGGTTACCATTTCGAAACTGGTGACTACTATCTTAATGTTGGCTGGAAATAAGACAATATATGGTTTGTTACATAAATTGACTTTGACTACAAATAACTGCAATATCTATAGACTTTTGTGTCCAAGTCAACATCGAAAAATTATTGACTTGGACATTGACCAATCATATTACAGCATTTACTCAAATCATGTAACAATAGAAAATCTTGCTTTTTTTTTTTTTAAAAATGAATGAATAATGAATTCTACGTGAATGAGATTTGCTTGCCGCTTCGTGGTAATTCATTCCCAGTTTCAGTTGCATATTGGGTAATGTTTGTCTGCCAACTTAATATAACTGCCTACTCTCGTGAAGTGATGTACTTGAGCTCATGCTCATGTCTGCTTATAACTGTAACGCGACATTTTTTCTGACCACACACTAATTACTCCCACGTCTTGACATGGCAAACTGTCTACAAAATGTCTACCAAATGTCTGCAAAATGATTACGAGGTTTTCCTTTGCATGGATATCAAATAACCGGGTGTATAATGCCGTAAAACAGTGTCTTGTAGATCATGTAACATGTAAACTTCTAAAAAATTAAAATAAAAACCAACAAAAAATTAAATTAACAAGCAAAAAAATACAGTTAGTCCTTTAAATTAAGACTTAGATGTTATGTTGGAAGTAACGTTATTTTTGGGGTGGTCTAATTTTAGGATTGGTCTCATTTTAGGAGGGTGGTCTTATTTTAGGAGTGGTCTTATTTATAGTGGTGGTCTCATTTTATTAGGGGCGGTCTTAAAGGGGGTTTAGACCCCTTTTGTATTTCCTGTTTATTTTCATACCATTTTGTGGAATCATGTGATGAGCGATCCCGGGTGATGGATTTTCTGTTCTCTATCAGGTGCTGTTGAAAAATCCGTCACAAATCCCGCAAACATTTGCAGAAAAATGAAGCGCTTGAGAGCTGAGCTCAATGTTAATAGCTTTTCCATACGCGACTCATTCATCTAGATCAAAATGCTTGCCATGGTTTAGTTTTCAACAGCAACTGACTGATTGAGGCGTGTGTATTTTGGTGAGAAAAAACGGTGATTGTTGTAAACAATTCTGGCAAAATATCTCAAACATGTTCTCGCGGCATGCCGACTGTTTGTTTGATGCTATTTCTGGCAGACCTGATCTGCAGAAGATCGTCAGGAAAGGTAACATCCCAGCAAACATTCCGACGTCCATCTGACGTCGATTTGAGGTTGCGACGTCGAGCTGACAGAGTGCAGCATGAAACCATGTTGTAATTAATCTTGAATGGTCACGACCATCAAAGTCTAATCAATGACATTGGCACAACATTTAATAGACATTGGATAAGTACCGTTGTTTAGACGTTACTTTTGGTCGCAATCAAAAATCCCCCTTTATTCAGCGTCAACGTCTAGGGTGTGTGATTGCGTGTGTGTGTGCGTGTGTGTGTGGATGTATGCGTTTGTGTGTGGGTGTGTGCGCAGGTGTGAATGTGTGGGTGTGTATGTGTGATTGTATGTGTGTGCGTGTGTGTGGATGTATGCGTGTGTGTGTGGGTGTCGGGTGTGCGTGTATTTGTGTGTACGTGTGTGTGTGTGTGGGGGGGGGTATGTGTGTTTGTATGTGTGTGTGTGTTAACCTGGGACCGGTACTTACAGTACATTTCACATCCAATGTGTGAGTTGAGTATAACATTTCTTTTGAGGAAAAAAATCAGAAGTGTGTCTGAAGAGTCAAATTTAGCTGTAAAAGTCATTAAGTTGTTGGCTGACTCATTTACTGTGAACGCCACAGTGACCTCATTGTGAGACCTGCAACGGTGTAATCACCTGCAACGCTACTTCCTGTTTGGTTTTTCATTTATTTTTTCTTTTTAAAATGGAGGGGGGAGGGGGGAAGAGGGAGGCGATTCTTTGGAGGGTTATCTGGAGTTGGCAGGGATGTGACCCTGTATCATTATTACCAAGCAGATGACTGTCACAATGATATGAGGTGGGTATGGGTTGTCCTAGGAACGGGGTTGGGGTAGATATGGCTAGTACAAGACAGGTGGGGATTCCGCCCATTCTAGTTGTCCTTGTTCCTGTTATTTAAGCCGTTTCTTTTTTTTTTTTTGTTCAATTCTATGTTGTGATAAGTTCTCTTTATTAGACCGACGTTTTTTTTTTGCCCTCTGCAGCTCACAAAGAAAGTTTTCCCGCAGCGATCGACGGAAGCAGTGTGTTAGTCCGGGTGACCAGATCCTCCGCCCGTCAGAGCTGTCAATCAAGTGCACAAAGCTGTCACTATAGTTTAATGCTATAATAATAATAATAATAATAATAATAATAACAATGATAATAATAATAATGACGATGGTGTTGATGATGATGATGATGATGATAATGATGATTTTGATGATGATGATGATGATGATGATGATGATGATGATGATGATGATGATGATGATGATGATGATGATGATGATGATGATGATGATGATGATGACATTTTTAACTTCACCCGAATTAATATTGTCATGTAACAGCGGACTGCAAGGTTTCTGTTTAAAGGCCTTCTTTCCTGGTGACACATCTGCAGTTTGCTGATGTAGCAACAATCACCATGGGAATGCCCGCAAGGTAACCCGCGTGTTGAGGTTTTGGCTACAAGGGAAAAAAATTGATGAGATATAATCATTAATCGATGGCGGTTTTCTTAGTTTTTTTTAGAGACGGTCACGAATATTCCAGGGTTATTTTACCTCTCATGACGGATGTTAGTTTAAGCATAGCGAATTACAAGCTCAATCTGGCTCCCAAAAACATCTAAACCTAGAAGCTCATTCCGCTAGCGAAATGTTAAACACTTGACAAAAATTAAAACGCAAAAATACTTCCTTCAGTGGGTTGTTTCTTGAATAATATATTGCAAACAACACAGCTTGAATACGTCTTATAAGCCGAGTAGTGTTTGGTTGTTGTTGACTCAAAATTTTATTGGCTGGTCAGGTATACGCCGTGTTATCTATTTACGCAGTGAGAGCTCGCACAAAGCTCACTGAGCAAATGTGTATTCTGTGGTGTCGTTAAATGCTACGCATTTATTTGTAAAAAATACACTCTTTTCACATGGCGTTTTAACAAAGAAAACGATATTAAAGCGAAAATAAAAAGTGACATGCACATGTTCAGATCAAGCTCTTCATAAATCCTAATTTTCATGGTCATAGGGCCCATAGTGTCGGAGAAGAAGAAGACACAAAAAGTCGGAAAAACTGTCAAGAAGAAAAAAAAGGACGAATTTTGCTCGCACAAATTCATATAACCCTTGCAAGCCAAAGTCTTGTCAAGTGTTAAAAAAAAATAAGTCAAAGAGCTAATTAGACCAGGAAGAAAAGAAGAAAAGCAGTCTTGTTTCTCATCCAATTTTTTCATACACTCGGCCGGCCGACGATCTTTTTCTTTCTTAAAAAATCATACCCTTTTTCTGTTTTTGAGTAGTTCGGTGACTTAGCATTGAACGGAATTCTTGTCTATTTTTTTGTGATAAAATATGACTGAAGTGTTTTATTTTAATGCCAATATGGCATAAGATTTATGTAAGCAATTTAAATTTGAAGCGGTCGAAGTGCTCCTCGTCCGAAGTGCTCCTCGTCCGAAGTGCTCCTCGTCCGAAGTGCTCCTCGTCCGAAGTGCTCCTCGTCCGAAGAGCTCCTCGTCCGAAGGCGCCACCCCAAAACGCTCTGTTCAGCACTTTCTTCACTCTCCGGGTAATTTTTTTTTTCAATTTTAAAATTTGGTGCACCCTATCGACGGGACTATCGAACGCGTCATTTCTTTCTTTTTTTTTTTTTTTTTTTTTTTTTTTTTGTTTGGAATTTCAGTGACCCAGCCGAGGGATGAGAAACAATGTAATATTTTTGCTCGTCTTATTTTCCGAGTTGTCAACCGTTTTCACTGTACCGTTGTCTTGACAGCAATGTGTAAAATTGGTCTGGTGCAATTTGAGCGCAAAAAATATCTTCGTTTTGTCTCAATACAATGGCAGCTCAGTGCTCGGTTTTAATAAACATTATTAAATTAGAGGATGTTGTTGTCGTTAAGAAGGAAACGTAACGTCGGTGTCACTGACAGAACTGGCGACATTGTGTTAACGCCAGAACGATGGATGTAAAACTGTGAAAAAACAGGGACCGTTCAACGTTTGTGCTGCTGGTGCTGTAAGATCGTTTAAGGGGAATGAAGGCGAAAAAAAAAAAGAGAATCCCAAATAAATCCGTTAAACAAAACAAAAACGAATAATTGAAGTATTTTCTAATTCCTTCTCGTTGATTCTGCATAGGAACTGAATAGTAATCACCGTAATGGTGTTAGGGGCTTGGAATTCTAATTGTATTAAGGTATTGTTCCCGGGCAAATTGCTCACCGGGGCAGCTATACAATAACGCCCACCCCCTCCCTCCTCAACCCCCCCCCACCCCCCTCCCCCTCCCCCCCCCCCGAATTGCTACGAGCCCTTGATTGGCATTGTCGTACAACAGCTCATTAACTATCGACAAACGCGGCACAATAAATATCCACTTAAGCCATTACATGGCCGCTTTAATTGCCATCGATGGGTGGAACGCTCTTGTGAATTTAGTTTATTCCCGAGTGGGGGAAAAAAGGGGGTGAATGTTTTATTGCTCAGGGAGAAACCCTTTTTTTGTGCCCCGAATACATAAACTTTCTCTACAATGCTGAATGTTAAGAGAGAAACAAAAGGGCATTAATAATGATTCATTTACAGTTCTGCCATTCGTAAAAGTCGATCAAGCAGTTGTGTTGATAAGTTCGGGAGTTGCAGAATGCCACACAGTAAAGCTGCGAGCTCCATATCGAATAAAGTGAAAGAACCACGTGATCGAGGGCAATTATTTATAAAAGTGTGGCATTCGCGTAGAGACGCGAATTGTGGGGCAACAGGTGAACACTCCCCTCCCCCTCACACCCCCCCCCCCCCCCACACACACACACCTATTCCTAAAAATATCGAAACCCCATATTAAATGAATATCGGGATCCCACGGGGTATGAAATGTGTAACCAGGTGTGTCCAAAGAAACACTGACGTGGGGGGGGGGGGGGAGTAAATTTGAGGTCAGAGGCGGTTCTCGCGGGGTGTCAGTTTCGCTTAAAAGGGTGAAGGGTAATTTTCATTCAGTACTTCGCGTTTCCCACAAAAAGTGGGCAACTTCGGAATTTCACACTTCCTTTGATTTTAAGGGCGTAATATTGTCGTTTTAAACCAAATGCTAACCAGTTGGTAACCCGTGGTAACCACTTGGTACGTGAGTGTTCTCCTATGGTAACCAGTTGGTACGTGAGTGCTCCCCCATGGTAAGCAAATGGTACTTGACTGTTCCCCTATGGTAACTAATTGGCATGTGATTGCTCCCCCATGGTAACCAATTGGTAGGCGAGTGTTCCCCCATGGTAACCAGTTGGTACGTGAGTGCTCACCCTCCCCGTAGTCGGGATTTTGGTTGACTATGAAAATCAACACAGTATCCGGAATTGTTTTCTGCACGTCTGTACAAAGTCTATATTCGACAAAGACGTTATATATACGTTGTGATTGATTGGCGACGAAGACGAATATTTGAAAGGTAGGGGTTTTGGTCAGAACACGTCATGACTTTGGACGTTGGATGGACGTCGCAATCCGTGCAAAGTCTGTCTATAGAATCCAGCTTTCAATCGATTTCATGTGAATTTCAATTTTTACTAAAATTTAAAAAAAAAGGCTATTATCGATTTTAAACTATGAAATAAGTCATAAACCCAATAAACATTCGTCGATGCAATGTCGATTTGAGGCTGCGGTGTCGACCTGACCAAACGGCAACATTATGATGGTAATTTGGTAATGATTCGCAGCGACCATAGACCAACGTCTAATCAGTGTTTTTGACACAACATTGTTCAAACGTTGCTTTTAGTCGCAACCTAAATCGCTACTTTTCCTGATATTTTTGTAGTGCAATGTTGACGTTAGAAAAGCTTATAGATGTCGAAGACACAACAAGGTCATTATGTTATCGCTCACCGGAAGTGAGAGCCGTGACAGGTTGCTTCGAAAATAGACTACAGTGTGGACGTAAAATTTGGGAATTTCAGGAGTGCGCAAGATTTTTCTCCTGCTGCTTTTGGAATATATTCATAAAGATCGCCTTTATAGATATTCTGCGCTCCGGATGACTTACTCGGGGAGGTGGAGGAGGTACTTTGACGGAGGTGGAGGAGGTACTTTGACGGAGGTGGAAGAGGTACTTTGAAGGAGGTGGAAGGGGTACTTTGACGAAGGGGAAAGGGGTACTTTGCTGGAGGCGAAAGAGGTACTTTGACGGAGGTGGGAGGGGCACTTTGACGGAGGTGAAAGAGGGACTATGACAGAGGTGGAAGGGGTACTTTGCTGGAGGTGAAAGAGGTTCTTTGACAGAGGTGGAAGGGGTACTTTGACGGAAAGGAAAGGGGTACTTTCACGGAGGTGGAAGAGGTACTTTGCCGGAGGTGAAAGAGGGACTATGACAGAGGCGGAAGGGGTACTTTACTGGAGGTGAAAGAGGTCCTTTGACGGAGGTGGGAGGGGCACTTTGACGGAGGGGAAAGGGGTACTTTGACGGGGCTGCAAGGGGTACTTTGACAGAGGTGGAAGGGTACTATGACGTAGGTTACCACGGCATCTAATGATTATAACTGTCTAGATGGCGACTCTTGTATTCTGCCGATGCCTGTCCAAGGCCAGCAACCAGGTTGTCATTGTTTCGACTTCGATTGCCAACCAAAAACCCGAGATTGATTCGCTATCTTGCCCGACGTCTATCCAACGCTGGATAACGTTACAGTGTTTATTGAGTGAGGTAATTCCACAAGAATGAAACGTTTAGTGGAAAAGCTATTTTAACACCATATTCCATAACGGTGTGGCTATAATTAAAAGCAGTACAGTGATTTAACCTTGAGTCGCCGTTCTGTTCAATGTAATTAATAACCAGAAGGAGAATGGATTACCTGGGCCAGCATTGATTTGCTCAACAGTGTGTGAAAGTGCTTATGTGTGTGGCACGCATTTAGTCTCTCCATTCTATTGTTGATTTTTTTATTGGCCTTCCTTTTCACACAACACCGGAAGTAGTAAGTGATACGTCAGTACGACAGACATAATCGAAGCCACGGGACAATGTGGGGAACATTTGAGCTTCCCGCGGGACTTGGCACAAAACTCGGCATTGTTTTATTTCAGGAACACACTATATTTCATTGTCACTTTGAAATATTTCTGTTTAACATTTGGAGGTAGAAAAAATGACGTTGTAAAGACGTCTCGACGCAGTCTCGAGCAGGTGTTGGTATGTGATCGAAAATGGAAATGTCTTTTATTGGACTCTGCTTGAAGATTCAAAGGCGTAGCTACGTTTTTACAACTGGGGGAGGGGGGGGATTTCCCCCCCCCCCCACGCTAAAAAGGGAGGGGGATAAGGCCCCCCATGGGTGGCTACGCCTATGAGGTTATAACTTTTGTCAGACGTCATGTCCTTCATACACTTAAGCGTGTTTACGATTTGTGGCACAACGTCATACAAACGTCACTGCTACGTCCTCGTACAAGTGAAAATGCAAATAAAGCAAAGAGCCATCCTCACTCCTGTTTTTTTTTTTTTTTTTTTTTTGTTCTTTTTTTTCAAATGGACACTTTTGTAGACATTCCATTTCGTACTTTTTCAATACATTTTTGAAGATGAAATTTGTACGCTTACAGAGGATGATTAGATTTCAACGGAATCGCAAATTTTTTTAACTTGATTCAAAGATCAGTTGAAAATGAGGTCAGCTGCTATTTTTGTCTCATTGTTTGAAAATAACTTCTGCTTTATCGAAACCGTTCTATACACAGCTTTTTTTATAGAGCGATCAGAGAAAACCATATGTGGCACAATATAAGAAATAAATATCTGTTGTGATTTATCCAAATGGGTCATTCTGCTATGTAGCGGAATTCGGTCTAGTTTTGGTTTGTCCTTGAACTGAACCCTAAGATTAGCCTCGTTCCCATGCAAGAGGTTCAACATCTCCCTGCCAACGAAACGAATATTCGGCACAAATTACTGACAAATACAGTGACGGTTCTGTAAACAAAATCCAATTAACAAAACTTCCTTTTTTACAGGATTATATATTTGAAATGGCGAGGTAGTTAGAGTTCTATTTTCTTATGACACCTGAAACCACTGGGAACTACCTTAAGGAACCCCCCCCACCCCCACCCCCCGCCCTCCCTTCCCCAACCCCCATTCCCCCTTTAAATCAGTGCACATGTAGTTGTGATAATCCGAACTTGAGTGAATTTGTGGCATTTACCACTAGATATTGTCTATTAACCGCATTCGTATTATGCATTTCCTTGATCAGTCAAGCTGCAAATTTGTAAAGAACTTGATTTTTGGTTGATATTGTTAAGCCCGTGGCGGTAAAATCTAATGTTTAGTTTGATTAAATCGACACATATATTTTTTTTTCCCTTATGTAGATTCACGCCTTAAAGTACAAGTCAGATTGCACATGGGTTTAACTCAGACGGTATTGTGAATCCAGACGGACTCCTATTGTCTGGAGGGGGGGGGGGGGTTAAGTAGCGGTCCCGCCCCTGAGCTACAAATTTTCCTTTCGATTACCCCCCCCCCCCCCTCCTTCTTTTCTTAAAGCATTGCATGGGCAAACAAGGAGGGAACACCATGCTGTGTTGTTGACACAGCCCAGCCGGTGCATTGATTCACTCGTTCGCTTTATAAATTTTACATTATGGGCATGGCGTGTCATTTTACAAGTCAATACAAAATTGTTTTTAAAAAATGGATTTATTATTAGTCTATTTCTTGTCAACATTGCAGTCTGAAATTGTTAATGCTGGTGTCTGGATATAACACTGAAATAAATAAATTGGATAACACAAAATGCAGCATTTTGTAGATTGTTGCCGATTTAGGAGAAATACGTAAGCAAGCAAGCAGACAGTAAGACCGCATGTGGCGGATTCCCAGGTACGGCTTTTATCCCCCATAACCATCTATTACATAAGTGGTAAAACAAATCAGTTTTTTTTCGCCTGATTTTATATTCACTTTTATGATTCAATATGTTTATTTGTAATATTAATTCACTTATCAGTGGCCGTCCAAACTCTCTCTTCTGTGGTCAATGTCCCTCCCCCATTTACACCCATCATTTTTTTTTTGCCGATTCCACTTTCAATCCACCTTATCCCCTGCTACGTCGCTCTGTCTGCGCTTCCGGCATGTCTGTCAGAGCTCAGATGCGGTACGAAGCTCAGGTCTCAGATCTTAGATGCTGTACGAAGCTCAGGTCTCAGATCTCAGATGCGGTACGAAGTTCAGGTCTCAGATCTCAGATGCGGTACGAAGCTCAGGTCTCAGATCTCAGATGCGGTACGAACCTCAGGTCTCAGATCTCAGATGCGGTACGAACCTCAGGTCTCAGATCTCAGATGCGGTACGAACCTCAGGTCTCAGATCTCAGATGCGGTATGTATCTGAGATCTCAGATCCGGTCTTCGCCTCACGTCTCAGATCCGGTATGCGTCCAGATCTATACGCTTCCGATCCGATTTTCGGTACACGTGTCCCTGTACTTTGCCACGGGAGCTGTCTTCACTGACAGATTATTTCGATCCTAAAAACACCAACAGTTTAATAAATGGATACGCGCTCGCGCGCGGGCACGCGCGTTAATGTGTTTGTGTGTGTGTTTGTGTGTGTGTGTATCTGTGATAACCAAATCAAAACACAGGTTGTGGTGAACAACTGGTAGAAATAAGACTGAACAGAGGCATCAGTTACTATAACATTAAAATGACCCGCCCCGCCACCCCCATCCTCACAGCTGTATAGGCCACCAAGCATACTTCTTTGCTATCACGATGGAACGACGGAATGGTCTCTCAATGCATTGCTCGTTTGTTTTGTATAGCGGACAATGAAGTAATTGGTCCTTCAGTTCATGGATAATTCATGCAATTATTGGTCATAGTGAGACAATGACCCCTCTCCCCCCTAACAGCTCCCCCTCCCGCCCCCCTTCCCACCACCCGTGTAGACAGTGTGACCAGGACTTTCTTCATATCCAGTCAATTTCTGGTGTTTATGTGTGACGTTGATTTGCAGTTGCGACGTCGACCAAAACTGCGACATTAAATCAGGCTGTATTTCGATTGTGATTGCTTGGGACCACACATCAACGTCTTACCAACGTCTCTTACACAACGTTGAATATATGTTGGATAAGTAACGTTGTTTAGACGTTCCTTTTGGTTGCAACTAATACAAAAACTTTGATACATGCCCTGTGTTGCCGGATGAAGCAAGGGTAGGGGTGGGGGAGTGGAGTTGAGGGTAGGGGTGGCGGGGGGGGGGGGGGCTGCTTTGCTGGACAAGTAGATATGTCTCGTTATGATAGTCACTGTTTAAACAGTGATTCTATTTTGATATTTTCCGACGTATTTACAACGTCTAAAGGTAGACTCTGCTTCATCTTCACTTCACAGCCTATTCATAACGTTGATTAGACGTCTGATATTCAAACTACTGGTAAACGCTGGTTTTGATTTCCATTATCAACCAAAAACTCGAGTCCGACGACGGGCGCAACGTTTATTCAACGTTATTTCAACGTCACAGCGTTTAAAGAGAATTCTACTATAATATCTAATATTCTCCAACGGCTTTCTCACGAGATTTGAAGTCTGTCACCGAGTCTGCAGAAAAAAAACATTCTATGTGCTAATGACTTTGTCTCATAAAGTTAAAACACAGACACGGCATATTTGTGCTTTGCAAATAAAAGACTATTCAAGGGTTAAGTTTTTATTTTACAGCACGTGTTGGTTGCGGGTCATATTTCATAGATGGTAAATGTAATTCAGTATTTCTCAGTCAGGTTTTAATGAAAGCATAGATACAATGATTCTCAAAAAAAAGAGTGCTCATTAGGAACGTCTACTTTTTCGCCATAAGCAGAAAGACTTGTACCGTAAAAGCACTCACTGTTTTTGTTGATTTTCTCAAGCTGGAGAGCGCCCCCCTGGCCTTGTGGCTTAATTTGTGATGGAGCTAAAACAGATAGCTGGCCACTTAGGGAACCCACGGGTACCCTACGGTTTATCCGTCAGTACTGAGTACTCTTCCAAATGACGTGTGCCAGTATTTATTTACAACAGTATTTTTCTTGTTTTAATTGAAGAAAGAAGTTTATATAACATTGAGGAATGGGTGTAGAGTAAAAACATCCGGATGTTGTTTTCAATCTGAAAACGTGCTTCAATAATAATAAAAAAGATGTTTTATTTGGATTGGCTCGCTGGATGCTCTGATTAACGATACGAGTAAACAGATTACACACCGTTCACAAGCAAGCACAAGATTGGTTCTTTTAACATCACCAAAAAAACACAGGATCAAAAACATGAAATTCTACTTTATTGGGATTGACTTTTCTACAACGGAAGTGCCAGTGAGGAGTTGAAGCTGTCTGATAAAATGTAACCCACCACGTTTGCTCAGCTCAAGTCGGCGGGTGCGGGGTGCGGGGTGGGGGTGGGGGTGGGGGTGGGAATCGGGGAAGGAGGGCGGGGGCAACATCTGTGCGGGAAACGATTTGAACTTGGCTCTAACACCTGTATGACACATATTCTGACGCTAAAAGAGCATAGTCTTGACTTTGTTATGAACTTGCTTTTCAAAAAAGCTTTAATGGCGAGCTGCCGCATTCACATTAAGCTAACCAGACAGTTAACTTATGATTCCGTTATCACCACACGTAGCTTTTGAAATTCATGGATGAATTCACTTTATTTATTTATTTATTTATTTAGGTATTTATTTATTTTTTTATTATTATTATTATTTTAGAAAAGGGTAACAGTTCTCCTAAAATTGATCACATGATCCAGTTCTCCCAGCTGCTCTTTTGCAGCTGTGAGGAGAGTTGACGTTTGTGAAGAAGGCTGTAGATCGACGCACAAACGACGTACGAAGGCACACAAGTCTCTCTTCATGACAAGTTCAGATCACACAGAAGAGATCGCATAGAATGAAAGGACGACTAATGAATGGAATCAGACCATTCGTGTTATCTGACATTGTTCACTTCTTTCCGCTCATATTCAATAAATAAGTTGAGCTGTACCATTAACTGAGTATGAGTTCGTGTGATGTTCACCGATCATTGACCACTGTGGTGAGTGAGTATCGCGTTGTAGAACCTCTGAAAAAAGCCCCCTCAGGCTGCTATAAGCATCCTCTCATCTCGTTCACTTTATTATAAATTTGATGTCTTTTGACTTTGCATCTGTGGGTGAGGGGGTAGGGGATTACTTTTCAAAGCCATGGGGAGGGGGGAGTCAGGGGTTGCCACTTCTCCCTCACGCACTAACCCTAAATTGGGAACATTTTTTAGACTCTTAAACTTCGTATTGACACAAAAAGTGTGACGGGTTATGTTTTTGTGATGCTTAGGTTTCAGATTAATCAAAACCAAACCGTCTCCACAATTGTGAATGCTTGTCTGTATTGTGTTTATTGTTTTTTTTGTGAAATTCCAGACGGTTTAATGAGGTTTCTTTTCGTCCTGAATTTGTCTTGCAGACAGTAATTTAAAAAAAAGTTTAGTGTGTCCTAACGCTGTAATGAGAAGCAACGTGTTTCAAAGAACGACGAGAGCTTTACATTAATTCTTACGCTGTTCCTCTTTTTTAAACCATTTGAGAGCCTTGAGAAGGAAAGCTCAACAGCGCTTTATCTAAGCAACCATGTAACAGCCACATTCCACAGAGACCTAATAACCTACATTCTGCTGTACTTGAGGCTTTTAAGAAAATAGAGAAGGTGCTCTTTTTTTTGTTTTTAACTGATCTAGGCAGACGATCCCCATGTGTGGTTTTCAATAGCATCTCGGTGGTATCCGGAATGACATATGAACACTTAATTACTTATCAGTTTGCCTCAGGAAGTGGGAAATTAATACATCTTAATGAGAATGGTTCAGTTTTATGGATAGCTTAATTCCGAACTGGATGAGTGTGGGTGGAGACGTTGTGTAGAATTTAGAAGACGAGTGCTACAAAGATGACTGTGAAAGGACGTTGCATGGACACGAAAAGAACAACTTTGTACAAGCGTCTGTGAGACGCTTAGACGCGAAAAAAGAATGTCGAGTTGGCGTCTTTAGGAGGAAATTCTGTAGACGTCTTTCCGGTGATATTCGACTATTACTAGACTCTTTCTAGGCAAAGCAATCTCGAATCGGGCGTTAGGGAGGGAAGTACGATATATAAAAGCGATTTACATGTTAGAATTACGATATATAAAAGCGATTTACATGTGAGAAGTACGATATATAAAAGCAATTTAAGATCAGTATTTACATATCAGATCAGTATTCGATATCTTGTGCAAGTATTTCATATTTCAGGGCTCAGACATAATGAACGAAGACAACACTAGTGATAATCCAGGCCAGTGCAGGGGAACTCCGGGACAGGACCACCCCACAAATAGGACCACACCACAAAAAGGACCACCCCGTACACAGAACCACCCCACAAATAGGACCACACCACAAAAAGGACCACCCCGTACACAGGACCACCCCACAAATAGGACCACACCACAAAGAGGACCACCCCGTACACAGGACCACCCCACAAATAAGACCACACCACAAAAAGGACCACCCCGTACACAGGACCACCCCACAAATAGGATCACACCACAAAAAGGACCACCCCGTACACAGGACCACCCCACGAATAGGACCACACCACAAAAAGGACCACCCCGTACACAGGACCACCCCACAAATCGGACCACACCACAAAAAGGACCACCCCGTACACAGGACCACCCCACAAATAGGACCACACCACAAAGAGGGCCACCCCGTACACAGGACCACCCCACAAATAGGACCACACCACAAAGAGGGCCACCCCGTACACAGGACCACCCCACAAATAGGACCACACCACAAAAAGGACCACCCCGTACACAGGACCACCCCACAAATAGGACCACACCACAAAAAGGACCACCCCGTACACAGGACCATCCAACAAATAGGACCACACCACAAAAAGGACCACCCCGTACACAGGACCACCCCACAAATAGGACCACACCACAAAAAGGACCACCCCGTACACAGGACCACCCCACAAATAGGACCACACCACAAAGAGGGCCACCCGGCAAAGAGGACCGTCTCAAAACTATGACGGCACCATTGATATGATCGCCCTGCGCATAGGGCCACACCATGAATAGGGCCACCCCACTTATAGGACCACACCATAAATAATATCACCCCACATATAGGGCCACACCATAAATAGGGCCACCCCACATACAGGACCACACCATTAATAGGGCCACCTGTCAAGACTCTCTCCCAGGTGCTTTGCAGCATGAACAACCTAACAAATAAGACGACCATGGAAATTGGACCAGTTTAGTTTAATCCCAGTAGCGGTCCTATTTTCAGGGTTTCACTGTATTCACATTTCCGATCACTGTTCATATTCCAGGTAATAGAGTGGGCGCTTTGGAGCCCTTGATGTTTTCCAGCACGCACTTGCCCGTCCGTCTGACTCCCTCCCCTCCCTCCCTCCCCCCTCCACCTGGCCCCCCTCCCCCTCCCTGCCTCCCTGCCTCCCCCCCTCCCTGCCTCCCTGCCTCCCTGCCTCCCTCCCTCTCCACCCGGCTCCCTCCCCACCCCTCCCTCCCTCCCCCTCCACCCGGACCCCTCCCCACCCCTCCCTCCCTCCCCCCTCCACCCGGCCCCCTAACCATCCCTCCCTCCCTGGCTCCCTCTCCACCCGGCTCCCTCCCCACCCCTCCCTCCCTCCCTCTCCACCCGGCTCCCTCCCCACCACTTCCTCCCTCCCTCCCCCCTCCACCCGGCCCCCTCCCCATATCTCCCTCCCTCCCCCCTCCATCCGGCCCCCTACCCATCCCTCCCTAACTCCGTCCCCCCTCCCCCCGCCCCCCCCCCCCCACCGCTGCCTGCGAGCAGTATATTGCTAGTGCTTTGGACAAGAAACACACGTAACGGCAAGAAAAAAAACCGGAAAATTTTATGAGCACGATCTTGTGGCAATTGTCTGAGGTTGCTATGGAAACAAAACCGCGTCATCAACGGTGAGCAGGGAAACGACGAAGAGTTTGGTGTTGTCACATTTATTTAATTTGGTGATTGAATGAGTTTTTATGAGCACCAAGAGTGATATCTTGTTTCAGTTCAGAAAGTAATTAAGGGAGTCCCGACGACTGAATCGTGTTATGAGAGAATAGACTAATAAGGAAAGCGAGACGCAGCCGTTGTATATGTTGTCTGTGGGATATCCACACAGATTCTAGGCGAGGGACGGCCGTTGTAGATATTGTCTGTAGGATATCCACACAGATTCTAGGCGAGGGGCGGCCGTTGTAGATATTGGCTGTAGGATATCCACACAGATTCTAGGCGAGGGGCGGCCGTTGTAGATATTGTCTGTAGGATATCCACACAGATTCTAGGCGAGGGGCGGCCGTTGTAGATATTGTCTGTAGGATATCCACACAGATTCTAGGCGAGGGGCGGCCGTTGTATATATTGTCTGTAGGATATCCACACAGATTCTAGGCGAGGGGTGGCTGTTGTATATATTGGCTGTAGGATATCCACACAGATTCTAGGCGAGGGGCGGCCGTTGTAGATATTGTCTGTGGGATATCCACACAGAATCCAGGTGAGGCGCAGCCGTTGTATATATTGTCTGTGGGATATCCACACAGATTCTAAGCGAGGGGCGGCCGTTGTGTATATTGTCTGTGGGATATCCTCACAGAATCTAGGCGAGGGGCGGCAGTTGTAGATATTGTCTGTTGGATATCCACACAGATTCCAGGCGAGAGCCGACCGTTGTATATATTGTCTGTGAGCTATCCAGATAGAGTCCAGTGAAAAATATCTTCCGACAATGGTGTTCTTGCCGGTAATGGAATCTATTATAAATATACCATCGTAAAGAACACAAACGTCGTTGGACAGACTGATGGCTAGGCGGACGGACGGACAACATCCAAACCTTTAGAACTTGCTTTCAGAACGGCTTCCCCTCTGACATCGAATGGGCTGTTCTTTACATAACAAAAATAGTCCGAATGAACATTGGGAGTAGAAGAGGAGTTGTGTTCACAGCATCATATTACGTGCCTATTTTAAACACTCCATTTGGCTATCATAACAATACTGCGTCAAATTTATTGACATATGAAGAAAATCGAACATAATTAATGGTGTCTCGCAAACACTAGGAGCTTTCCAAAATTATAAACCTTTCTGTTTTGAAACATCCAAAGATTTACAAAAGAAATTAGACATGTTTGAAATTTGAAAATAGATATGTAAATAAAATGTTAAAAATAATAGGATAAAAAAAAAACAACGTTCTTAGGTCTGTAGAATTATATCAGGCTGAAGCTCCAGGTGATAACATAATAATAATAATAATAATAATAGATATTGAGGTTTTTGACTTTTAAATCAGCCCTGTTTAAGCTGTCTTCAGTCCATGCAAATTTATGTGCTGTCACATGACAATTTGACACGGTCCCCACGGTCCCTGTTATGTGCTGTCATGCGATTTTATGACATGGTCCCTATAATATGCTCTCACACAATATTTTGACACAGTCTATATCATGTGCTATCGTGTGGTATTTTGACACGGTCCCTGTCATGTGCTTTCATGTGATATTTTGACACAGTCCCTGTCATGTGCTATCATGCGGTATTTTGACACGGTCCCTGTAGTCTCTAAATTTCGTCATGAAGAAATAGAATATGGACAAGCGAAAGATGTGGATATTTTATGGGGAGTTTTCTTTTGTTGACATTTCGTTTTTCGGCATAATTAATGCAAAACAAACAGTGTGAAAATAGAGGAATGAAATATGACAATGGCTCTTTGAGTTCGTGAAGAAATAATATAATTCCCGTTTTCGTAATTGACAGAATTCAGAAAGCTCAATGCTTCGTTTTACTGAGTAAGAAATAATTGATGGTCGGGTCGTAATGAGATAAGCTGAAAAAAAACACAAAGTTATTGGAAATGAAATTAAATGAAAATACGACAATTTTGCCCACGGCGTGACGTCATATGGCACGTGACAATGTCAGGTAATGTGAGGCAAAATCATATAGCATTTGATTGGATATAGAGAAGTTCTTAATCCCTGCATTTTTATAGGTTTTAAATGAAGCATGTTCTTATTTATTTGCTGTAATCCCATAATTCATAGAAATTATTAAATTATATAATAGGATTCATTTTTTGAATTAACAATAGGAAAACCTGACGCGTAATTTAAAATGTTGGTAGTTATGGTTAGAGTGGCATTTTATGGTTGCTAAGGAGTCAGTCTTGTTGTGTTGTCGCTCTGTGGTTATTGGTTACCTGGCCTAGAACGAGTGATGACGTCACTGGCATGTCGGTGACGTAGAAGACCACAGGAGCGTGACGTCAGAAAGAAGAACAAACTGCGCACCCGTCCCCATACGTATTTCTTATGCTTTTAGATTTTATATTTACTGACGGTGCTTGGCAAATTATTACCAAATAAATCACACAGCACGAGAATGACAATGCAAGCACGGGAATGGTGCTACGTGCACCACATGAGCTAATCGCATCGCGGCGTGCGCATAATCCACGGCAGAGACTAATTCACTAATCTGTATGTAAATAGATACCAATAAAAGCCTGCATTCTCACACCAGGAAATGTCAATCAACTGTGGAACAGGAGGAGAAAGGGGGCGGGGAGGGGCGGGGGCGGGGGGATCGGGGGGGGGGGGGGGGGCGGGTCGGGGGAGTGAGTGGGTGTCGTGGGGTTAAACACGAGATGTATATGAGTACTTAATCTATAGATATAGGAATGTAACCACCAGCATAGCTCCTTTCGCTGAGGGTTTCCTGGTTACGCCTCCGAATCACGTAGTAATTGGCTCTGATTGGTGGGATGAGGTTATCCACAGAAAGAATTCCTGGTGATGGATGAAGAATAAAGCACAGGAGAATGTCGGGCAGTAGAGCATATGTAAATCCACCCCCCCCCCCCCTAAAAAAACTAAGAAAGAATACGATCCCACATGAACATTAAAAAAAAAACAAACAAACAATAAAAAAAGACAAACATAAAAGACTCAAAATTCCTTAGCAATCCAGTACTTTAATTTTCATTAAATGTTGTTCCAGATCTCCTAGTAAAAAATAAATGACTAAGCAGACAATTAAATGAATAGTTGCTATAATGGCACGCATACGTGTGTGCGCGTGTATTTTTAGCGAAACAAAAACTAGAGCACTAAGTCTGCTTCATTTTCTAGGCGCGATTTTGGGTGTTGGGTGAGAGGGTATGAAAATATTACAGGAAATAATCATAATAAAAAGAAACTGCTGAGCGGAATCATCTGGTGTTTTTACCGTGAATATCTTCCATCACTCACTGATTGACTGAGTGATGTTATTAATATATTTTTTGCTATTTTTTGATTAATTAAATAAGTCCTCCACTGTCTTTTTTTCTCTTTAAAAATAGAAAAAAAACAATACCGACATTTTATTTATTCATATTAATCTATTGATTTTTATGATTATTGTTTTTTTTCTTTGTTTTTTATTTATTTATTTATTTATTTATTTATTTATTTATTTTTTTTGGGGGGGGATGGTACCAAGCGGCGTTTCACCCCACCGCTAAATCAAACGGTCATTCCGCAATGCTCATTGTCGGTCATGTTTTAGGCATCAATCACGGAATCTCGCACGCTATCAAACCTCTCCATATCTTGTGTCATTTCTCACCCAGATATGTTCCTCAAGCTCACCACAGCCGACCCCCCTCCCCGAAACGCAATAGTTCTTCCCTTTAAAAGATTTATAGTTTTGTGTAATAAAAACTTATTGCTATGTTGCAGGTAGAAGCAATAATTGGCAAGGAGAAAAACGGATCGAGTCATGCGATGTCATCTTAACAGATGACACTTCTAATAGGCCTTCTGTGGCAGGAGTCTGTTAATGAATCGTGGCCGGGTGTCTTGACAATTTTTTTACCAAATGGATCGCAAGAAGAAACGAGTAGAACAGAAAAAAAGGGGGCGCCATTTTTTTGTAAGACTAACGAACAGCACGTGATCAACGATCGATTCTGTGCGCCGAATTGAAACGATAGACTAGACATGTACGCGGATTACTTAAAACGGATATGACATCATCAAGGTCTCCGACAATATTTGAAATATAAACTGCATCGGGGTTAGAATAGTGATATTTTATAAACACACAATTCAGTGAGGATATAACAACCTACGCGGTCATGACAGTGGGAGGAGCGATGAGGAATGCTGGGAACAGGTGCGCACCGCTGCTCATGGTGGTTCTCGGACTCTCCTGTATCAGGTAAATCTGTCTTTTGAATAATTCACGCTCACCAAACCATGGTTATAAAGCAACGTCCGATTAAGGTAGACCTTTTTTATAAACTGAATTACTGTTTTCGGAATATAAAAATTTAGATGAGAATGATAGTAAAATGAAATGAGGTACTATTATTAGATTTCATACTTAGGAAAAATAGATAGTGATGACAGCGCAATCAGTTTTGTGTTTCAATGAATCTCATTCAATTGAATAAATGCTAAATAAAAATGGCTAAACAATATCAAAGCTATGCAGTTGAAATATTTTTCTTTTCAAATTCTGTTTGTCAAAATTTCTCCAAAATTAAGACATTTGATCTTGAATCATGCAATCAAACAAAACAAATTTATTAAAACTGCCCAGTAAACATTGTGACGTTGCATAGATGTTGCAAGGACGTCGCACCCGTCGTCAGATAAAAGTCGTGTTTAAATTGTTTATGGAAGCCGAAACAACGTCAGCCTTCCGACGTTGGATTGACGTCGATTATCCGACGTCCAATTAACGTTGTGTGAAAGTTGCAAATGTAATTCAAAATAGCGTCTCCCGATGTTGTATAGACGTTAATTAAGCGATGTTATATAGACGTTGGGAAAATATTAAACTAGAATCGCCGTCAAGACAAACATAGTATGGCTACCCCTCGTCACAGTATTCCCACCCCTATCCTACGTGATAAGTCAATTGCTATGAATATTTGTCAAAAAGCAAGTGGAAACAAACTTATTTGTGTGCTCGAAATTCTCCTTTTGCTTCCTCGTTTCGGTCTAATTTCAAGGTGACCTGTCATTGCTACGATTTCCGGTGAGCGATAATACAAGGAGATGGTTTTTAGTTTTGTTTATGAGCCCAACGTCTATACAACGTCGATTTTCAGACCTCATTTCAACGTTGCACTTAAGACATTGATTAGACGTCGGGGGAAAGTTTTGTTTTAGTTGCGACCAAAAGTAAAATCTAAACAACGTTACTTATCCAGATCTTTTTAAATTTGTGACAAACACATTGGTAAGACGTTGTTCTGGCGTCGAGACCAATCATAACCAAAGTACAACCAAAGTTAATGTTGTGGATCGACGTCGCAACCTCAGATCTTTGGAGTGTTGACTGGGTGAAAAAAAACACAATCAAATTCTGATTTCCTGACCGCTGAGAAATCGACTGATTGACGACTGATTGACGACTGATTGGCGACTGATTGAAGACCGATTGACGACTGATTGCCGATCTATTGGAGACCGATTGACGACTGTTGACGACTGATTGGCGACTGATTGACGACTAGTGACAACTGATCGGCGACTGATTGGCGACTGATTGACGACTGATTGGCGACTAATTGAAGACCGATTGACGACTGATTGCCGACTGATTGGCGACCGATTGACGACTGTTGACGACTGATTGGCGACTGATTGACGACTGTTGACAACTGATTGGCGACTGATTGACGACTGAAGGGCGACTGATTGAAGACCGATTGGTGACTGATTCACGACTGATTGGCGACCGATTGACGACTGATTGACGACCAATTGACGACTGATTGAAGACCGATTGGCGACTGATTGACGCCTGATTGACGACTGTTGATGACTGATTGAAGACCGATTGGTGACTGATTCACGCCTGATTGGCGACCGATTGACGACTGATTGAAGACCGATTGGCGACTGATTGACGACCAATTGACGACTGATTGAAGACCGATTGGCGACTGATTGACGACTGATTGACGACTGTTGACGACTGATTGGCGACGGATTGAAGACCGATTGGTGACTGATATACGCCTGACTGAGGAACGATTGACGACTGATTGAAGACCGATTGGCGACTGATTGACGACTGATTGACGACTGTTGACGACTGATTGACGACCAATTGACGACTGTTGACGACTGATTGACGACCAATTGACGACTGATTGACGACTGTTGACAACTGATTGACGAGTGATTCACGACTGATTGACGACTGATTGACGACTGCTGACGACTGATTGACGACCAATTGACGACTGATTGAAGACCGATTGGCGACTGATTGACGATTGATTGACGACTGTTGACGACTGATTGGCGACTGATTGAAGACCGACTGATGACAGATTCACGACTGATTGGCGACTGATTGACTCGGAGCTTACAATGAGAAACAAAAAAAAAGAACGCAGAGAATGCACGTTGCTGCTTCCGAATGTAGAAATGAATTCTCCGGAGGGGAGGCACTCACGTACTAAATTGGTACCACATAGGCCCATGGCTTTTTAAAAGGTTCCCAAAGCGCCGAGTGCTAATTTTGAAGAAAAGTGCCTCCATTTTTAGCAAAACACGAAGTACAGTTCTGAAAGAAACCTGTTTTTTGTGGGAAACGCGGAATACTGACGACAATCAGCCGCTCCCTTTTTTTATCGAAATTAGCGCTCCGCACGGACCGCATGTGGCCTCTACGCGTTTCTTTAAGCATGATACCAAGTACCCCCTCCCCTCCCCAGGCCCCTCTCTCACCCCCACCTCCCCCCACCCCCACATATAGGGCATAGTTCTCTTTTTTGCAAAAAAAACTGTAAAAGTGAACTTGTAATAATGTTGTTTAGTTGTTGCTGTTGAGGGAGTATTTTCAGGGTGAGTTTGTGCTCTGGTTAATGATATCTTATTGACAGTGTAACCCGATTCCATCGGCAATATCCCCCAGGTTTTTACACTTTCGTAATGTGCAATGATTTGTGACATCGCTCTGATTGCCTTTGAAACATGACACCTCCGCTGCCTTGGCTGTTGTCCACCAAGGCACGGTGACCTCTCCCCACCCCACCCTCACCCCCACCACTCAGGGAGTAGGGGGGGGGAGGTAGTAGCATATGTGTTAGCACGATTGTTCGCCAAGGTATGGTGACCCCCAACCCCCCCCCCCCCCACTCCCCCCCCCCCACCTCAAGCACACACAAGGGGAGTGGGGAGGCACTTTAGCATATGTGTTACCAGGAATGTCCACCAAAGTATGGTGACCCCCCCTCCCCCCCCCCACACACACACGCGCGCGCGCACACACACACACACAAGGGGAATGGGGGATGCACTTTGTAGCATATGTGTTACCACGATTGCCCAAAAATAGTGGAGAAAAGGGGTAATATGGAGCTAGACTACCTAATTCCATCACAAAAAAATGGTCTGAAGCGAAACATGTCTGATGAGAGAGTGGTCTAACAGCCGGTCTCTTGGCTCAGGATAACTGGTCTAGTAGCTGGTCTAATGTATATTGTCATGACAACAGTAGACTCTACATATCAGTAATAAATCGTTGGAACTCTGGGATAGCAACACTCCGAAGAGAGGAGGACCTCGCACACAGCACTACCGCGCACACAGGACCACCTCGCACACAGAACCACCTCGCACACAGGACCGTCTCGCACACAGGACCACCTCGCACGTAGGACCATCTCGCATACACCACCACCTCGCACACAGGACAACCTCGCACACACGACCACCTCGCACACAGCACCACCTCGCACGCAGGATCATCTCGCACACAGGACCACCTCGCACGCAGGACCACCTCGCACACAGCACCACCTCGCACGCAGAACCATCTCGCACACAGGACCACCTCGCAAACAGGACCATGACAGAAATCGACACACATTAATCCAGGTCCACATACGGTCCCTTTTCTTGGTTTTCACTGAATAGAAACAAAACTATTCGTTAAATTTCAATTGCTATCCAATAAAATGTGCTTTCTTGTTGCGTACATTTTGTCCTTGTATTCTTTTCATATTCATAAAAGTAGACGCTTCCGCATAAAATTGCGAACTGGTAAACGGAAGCCTTCCGGCGACGATTACAGGTGATCGCACGCATGCCCAGTAACGAGCCCTTCCGGAGACGATTACAGATGCTCGCCGTGCTTGGCAAATAACGAACACTTCCGGAAACGATTACAGGTGCTCGCACGCATGTCCAGTAGCGAACACTTCCGGAGACGATTGCAGGTGCTCGCCGCTTGGCAAATAACGAACACTTCCGGAAACGATTACAGGTGTTCGCGCGCATGCCCAGTAACGAACACTTCCGGAGACAATTACAGGTGCTCGTCGCGCATGGCCAGTAACGAACACTTCCGGAAACGATTACAGGTGCTCGAGGCGCATGCCCAGTAACGATGCCCGTGTAGCCACGATATTTTGCGTTTAAGTTTCTAGTTCTGAAAAATTTTGTTTGCAGGTAAATGGTTACCATGCACTTGAGGGATAATTTAGTTTACATCTTAGGTAGTGAGATATGTGGGGGTCTAGAATGAAAGCCTGATGTACATTCGAACTAGTGTCTTTTTGCGCCTTATTTGATTGGTCGAACTCTTTACCGTAAAACGAATCGGTTCCCTAACTATAAGTTGTTATAAAACAGCTGACCTCTGGGGGAGCGCTATCTGTTGTATATAAACAGAGAGCGGATGAATATTTGAGAAGAAGTTCTAGCCTTTTATGAGTAAATAGATCAGTGGATAGGCGGAGTAAAGAGGCGTCATGTACACCACAGACGAAACCGGCGTAGAGGTTGGCTGAGGAACAACAACGTAAAAAAAAACGCACGAACATCAAAAAGAATGCAAGGTGTGCAAAACTGGCGTACACTCTATGGACAAGCTCTATATCCTGTCTTACAATGCTACCTGAAAAAATGCTTTTTTTTAAAGAATAAAATCAAAAGAGGATTGAATTTCATTATCGGAGTGAATTGTGTCTGATCAAACGCGGAATCAATGCAGCGTGGTTTGTGGGTGATTTCGCACCAATCAAATGGATTGATTTCACTCTCCTTAGCTGACACAGGTGTATAGCAAAGAAACAAAAAGCCGATATGCCAGCATGCATGTGCTGCCCCTGTACGTATTTTTACGAATATATACATATATATATATAATGCAGAATTTCTAACTCTGGAACTAACAGCAAAATATGGACATCCTTTAAATAAGGGAAGAGCAACATAATATATATATGATGCCAATGATACCAAGTGCCCCCCACACACACACACCCACACACTCAACCGGTTTTGCAATGCAGTAGGGATGGTCCCACACCGCGCTTCCACTCCAGCAACAATCACCCCACACATTTCCAGTTTAACGTTTGGAAGCAGTTGGCGAAACCGCTTCAAGCGACAATTGGTGGATGAACTGATGAGCTCCAAAATGCATAATCACGGTCAATTATCCCATGCTAATGCAATCAAGGGGTCCAAAAATGGTCACTTCTGTGATTTCGTCCGATATTCAATGGCCAAATCAGGAGTGATTGAAAAGTGTCATAAGAAACAGAAGACCATTGGAAAATCGCCGTCAGCAATCGTGATCACACTCGCTGCCTAATAGGATTTATCGTTTCGAATGCAAATCGAACTTACTGAAACGAACATGACAGATATTAAGACACAAAAAACTTAAATCTCAACTTCATCTTGCTAAGCAAAAATTACATATTAGATTGAGATGTAATTTTTTAAGTAATTGCACTTCTCTAATGCCAGTTTTGGAAACTTCAAATGGGAATAAGCAAACAGAATGCGTTTTTTCTTTGCCTCGGTTTCTGCAGAAGCAGGAGCAAATCGTTGAAACGATGTAGGTATGTAACGCTTTGAAGTTGAAAAATGGTAAACCCTTTCTAGGATTATATTCTGGATGTCTTGAAATTTTGGATGAAGGCTGTAGCCATTAGTACCTGGTTTGACTGTTACTATTTTGGCAATTTTGGCGATTAGCCAAAAATTGGCGGAAAAAGTGTAAAAAAACATTGATGCCAGTGAAATAACCGTACTGTATATAACGGTAATTACTACTTACCTGGCTATTACTTTCTTTTGGTGATTCGCCAAAATTTGGCGGACATGTTGACGAAAAACCAATTTCTTACTGAAATCTTAACTACAGCTGAGAATAAAATCTTACCGTCTTAAAATTTTGAATAATAAAAACGGACATCAGTACCTACTTAGCTATTATTGTTGTTTTTGGTGCTAAGAAAAAATGCCAAAATATTGGAGAAAAACCAAGTTCGTATTGAAATCGTAACTGACGCCAGTAACCCAGTCTTTCGCTCTTGACATTGTGAGAGCTGACATTATTACCTATCTGACTATTACTTTTTTTGTTTGATTTGCCAGAAAATGGTGGAAATATAGGAAAGTCTTTTAAGTGATGCTGGGAAATAGCTTGTCCTGAAACTGTCTTGAAATGGCTAAAGATAGCGGCCATTAGTACTGACCTGGCTAGTATTCACTTGGCTTGTACTTACCTGGCTGATACTTACCTGGCTAGTACTCACCTGGTTAGTATTTACCTGGCTAGTACTCACCTGGCTAGTACTCACTTGGCTAGTACTTACCTGGCTAGTACTAACCTGGCTAGTACTCACCTGGTTAATACTTACCTGGTGAGTACTTACCTGGCTAGTACTTACCTGGCTAGTACTTACCTGGCTGGTACTTGTTTCGTCATTTGACAAAAAATTGGAGAAGTACTGGCAAAAACCAATGTCTTGATTAAAATCTTAACTAACCTTAATTACGAACAGCCAAATTGCTTATTGAAATCTCAACTGGTACCATTGACAGTTTAATTAAAAGTATATCTACTTGGCAATTAGTTTTTTTGTTTTATAAGTTTTATAAGATTTGAACCGATGCCATGAAAAAAGCTTGATATTCTGGTGATTAGCCAAAAATTGGCAGAAATGTTGCGATAAACCATTTTTGTATTAAAATCTTGACTGACGCCAGGCACAAAATCTTACTGACTTGAAATTCTCGTTAATGGTTATTGTCCTTGGACAATCTTGTTTTAATTTTGCGACTCTGCCGGACACTTGATGTGATGAGATCTGTGTCACAAACGATCATGTATCAAAGGTCAAACCCTGTAAAAGGTCACAATATGTCAGAGGTCACTCTCTGTCAAAAGTCACAGTGTGTCCAAGGTACTATATGTGTCAAAAGTCACGATGTGTCAAAGGTCACAACATGTCAAAGGTCACAGTGTGTTAAAGGTCATAATATGTCAAAGATCACAGTGTGTTAAAGGTCTCTATGTGTTAAAAGTCACGTGGATAGAAACCATAACCATATGTTTCCTGTGACGAGAGGACGGGGGCGATGTTATGGGGATGAGATGGGGGTGGAGATGTGCATGTGTTTCGAAGACAATTACTTGTCTTTTGGGGAAAAGATCTCTTCTTTTACCTTCAAGCAGCGTTGTTCTATGACGTCACGTTGATTGACAGGTTGCTGGACGCACGCAAAGACAGCCCACAGAACGAGAAGAACCGAGCGATCACGAAACTTCTCGACTCACTTCTGGACGGCTACAGCATGTACATCAGACCCAACTTCGGAGGTGACGTCACGCCGCTATATATTTTTTATTGCACAAAACTGTATTCTGGTGACCACAGTTACTTCAGGGGTGGATTTTATCACAAGGAGTGGGGCGGGGGGGGGGGGAGGGGGGGAGGGAGGGGGCTGGAGGACGAAATCTATGACAGCGACTTACCACCCTAAGGTAAGAACTTGAGATGAACGCGGAGAAAGAAATGCTGTCAAGAGAACCGTTGCTACCTGGCGGTCGCTCAGTGTGAACCGGCTTCCTTCACTACATAAATCCTTCCACTTTTACTACATAAATCATTCTACCTTCACTGCATAAATCATTCTACCTTCACTACATAAATCGTTCTACCCGAGTACTAATCGACTGAAACGAGACCAATATAGTATTTCCAGGAAATAACAGTGAAAAAGAGCATCTTTCGTGAGATGTGTGAAATCTATTTTCGCAAGGCCACCACATGGGTTCAGCCACGCTCATTCCAAGTGCACATTTTCCAAGCAGCTCTGACCCTTGATATTTTAAACTCATACTGTTACACATTTTTTGTTTATTTATCTATTTATATTTTTTTTTGTAGAGAGTCCACAGTTTCCCAGTCTTTTCACATACATACCCACATCCTTACCCCCCCTCCCCTCCCCCTCCCTCCACCCCTCCTTGACTACCCTCATTCACCATTACACAACTCTACGACCGGAAGAGGGGCTCACATGAGAAGGTGTTCGTGTGAGGAGGGGCTCGTGTCTATTTTTCGCCAGGAAGACAGTCAATATTTCGCGATCGCTTCGCTGTTGAACAACACGGTGAAATTAGCGCCTTGCGGTACACCGGATGCTCCCATTAACCGCGAAATGAATCTGACTTGGAATTTACTAATTATGGAAGCCAATTAATACATTAATATCCGACCTCATTTCCGATAAATACCTTTATGGAACCATCCGACAACCTGACTCCAATATAACGGCTTCTTCAATTTCAAATTGTCTTTACTAATTTCCTGTTACCGCGCAAAGTTAGTTGTCCCCCCCCCCCCCACCCCTCCATTCCACAGTTTTCTGACCGACTGCTTTTACTTTTAGGGGCTTTGTCTCGCAACGCTTTTAACATATTTAACCCTTGGTTTGCTTAAAGTTCAAGGAAAAGAGTGTTGTTTTTTCCCGTCAAAAAAAAAGACCCCACTTCCGTCTGTAAAAGGAAGATAAAAGCTTTGTTCTTTATCTTCATAAAATACAGTAATCCTGTCAAATCACATGTCTGTGGGAACTTGTTAAGGAAGGGTTGTTTTTATTTAGCAGAGAACATTAGCTTATCAGTTTCCTGGTAATTTCATTTTCTGCGCTAGAAACAATTCTTGACTCGGACCGTCGTGAGTATAGAGCCATGCACCAAACCCGAGTCCATTCGCACGTTCGTTTGTATGTCTATTGAAGTCTTTTCTAGGTAGAAAAATGTTTACTTTTGTTCGATTTATTTCTGACACTAATTAAAGTTCTAATCAAGTAGAATTTTTACTGATATTCTGTATAATGGCTTTAAAGTAAAATAAAAATCCCAAGTCTTGAATGGTAACAATGCTCCATGTTTTGGTCATGACGCAACTTAGACCTTTTTATCACTGAAACCTGGCTTGGACGTGATGACGGCCATGCAGTTCTATCGCAAATGGTGCCAGATGGCTACCTTGCCCTATCTTATCCACGATCAACAAAACGTGGCGGTGGTGCCGCGACTATTTATCGTTCGGACATACTGTTTAAGCCTCACCCAATACAACAACATAGCACTTTTGAACTGTTGGAAACGGATATTACTGTGAGTAATCAGCGTATTCACTTGTATACAGTGTATCGTCCTGACCCATATGGCAAGAACGTTTTAAAATTTTATGATGAATTTTCAGAATTCCTTATTTTGACACTCACTTGTTCTAAAACCCACAACACGGAGATTTTAATTTTAATTTTAATTTGCATCTGGATCGTTCTAATGATCAGGATATCATGTGCTTCAATTCATTAATCTCTTCATGTGGCCTTTCTCAAATTGTGAGACTCCCAACACATCAAAGCAAACATATTCTAGATGCAGTTTTGGTCTCTGATAGCAATATTATGCCTACATCGACTGATGTGTACGACCTACAGATCTCTGATCACTATCTTATAATATACGATATTCAAATTGGTAGGCCTCTACGTCCTTCGAAAACTATTTCCTACAGAAAATTAAAATCAGTTGACAATGTAAGTTTTAAAACGGATATCGCTTCTGTTTGTGTCGATCAGTGTGCAACAGTTGACGAAGCTGTCACTGTTTATAATGAATCTATACAGAACATTGTCGCACCTACCAGTAAAAAACGTGTTTTGGTTCGTTCAAATACGCATTGGTATACGGCGAATGTACGTCAAGCAAAAGTGATTCGACGCAGGCTAGAGCGCAAGGCAGTACGTTCTGGACTAGACTGTGATACGGATAAATATAAAGCGCAATGCAAGCTCGTTATTTTGTTAATTGATGAGGCTAAAACCCAGTTTCATTCAAACCAAGATCTGGACGCTCAACATGATTAAAAACAATTCTTTAATGTGACGAAGTCAATTTTGAACTGGAACAAACCGTCGACGCTCCCATCAAAAGTTCCAAAGGATACAATGTCCAAAGTGTTCAATGATTTCTTCATGAACAAAATAATCAAAATACGCAGTAATATCTCTCTCTGCGAAAGAGTGGCTTTAATGGATAATACACGTGAAAAACCAGAAGCAGCACCATTTGAAAACGCCTTGTTTACCTTCTCATTAGCTACAGAGGAAGAGATCAAGTGTCTAGCGATGAAAGCATCGCCCGCTACGTGCGATTTGGACCCTTTTCCTACTTGATTATTGAAATCGTGTTGTGATTTTATTGTCCCAGTGCTCACAAAAATAGTTAATTTTTCCCTTTCTAATAGCACTGTTCCCATTTCGTTAAAAAATGCACTCACACGACCTCTGCTGAAAAAGGCTAGTTTAGATAAAGATGTTTTGACAAATTTTAGACCCGTGTCGAATTTGAGTTTCCTGTCAAAATTAATAGAGAGAGTTGTAGCCAAACGCATAAATGATCATATTATTCTAAAACTTTGCATATAAAATATCAATCGGCCTATCTCATGTTTCACAGTACGGAAACGGCACTACTATGTGTAAAGAACGATATTATGCAATCTCTCAACAACAAGAAAATGGGGCCCTAGCAATGCTAGATCTAAACGCTGCGTTTGACACTCTGGATCATAATATTTTATTTGCGCGATTGCGGTCACGTTTCCATATACAAGGGTCGGCACTGCTTTGGATTAAGTCATATCTATCACACAGACATCAATCAGTTTTGATAAACAGCGTTCGCTCAGATGCAGCGGAGCTCAAGTTCGGCGTACCACAGGGCTCGGTCTTAGGACCGATTCTCTTCATTCTTTATGTTAGTCCGCTGGCCGACATTGCAGATCAGCATAGCGTTATGTCCCACTTTTACGCTGGTGACAGTCAGTTGTACGTTGCCTTTAAAAACAACAATCCAGATTTGAGTAGACTAGAAGTATGTGTTAAAAGTTTCAGTTCATGGATGGCCAAAAATATGTTGAAACTGAATGATTGCAAAACTGAACTCATTTTGATAGGTTCGAAGCAAAATCTCTCAAAGTTGCCTCATTTTTCCATCTTAGTTGGTGATTCAAATATTGAGTCTACCGGTAGTGTGAAAAATCTCGGTGCGACATTTGATCAGGAGATGTCCATGCGATCATTTGTTAACTCAAACATTAATGTGCCCTGTTCTATTTGCGAAACATGTCCCGAACTAGACGTTACCTGACACCTATGGCGGCCAAACTCCTCATTCACGCTTATGTTATTTCCAGGTTAGACTTTTCAAACAGTTTTCTGTATGGAATACCAAAATGCGAAATGCAGAAGTTGCAAATTGTACAAAATGCAGCCGCCAGACTAATATATGACGCCCGGAGATGTGACCATACGACACCGCTTTTACATGAACTCCATTGGCTTCCTATTTGCCAACGGATACGATATAAAATTTTACTTTTTGTTTTTAAAGCCTTAAATAGGAGTGCACCTATATATATTAGTGATCTCTTATCTGTTTATAGCCCTACCAGAATCCTTCGCTCACAAAATAGTTTTTTGCTCGTAGAGCACAAAACTCGGAATTCGTAAGGTGAGAAAGCATTTATGAATTATGCTCCGCGTGAATGGAACGCCCTTCCTATCTCTGTTAGATCAAATGACACTTTAGCTGGTTTTAAAAGAGCGCTTAAGACGCACCTTTTTATTCAATATTACAACAATTAAACATGGGTATTTTTATTCCATCAGTATTGAATTAAACAATATTAGTTTCCTGTCAAACTGTTTCAAAGTTCATTTTAGGTTATCTTTGTTGAGTTATGTTTTATTGTAATATTAAGATGTTATACTATTGTGATTTGTATATTTTTACTTTTTTTAATGCGCTTTGAGCTTTAATTAGATAAAGCGCAATAGAAACTGATAATAATAATAATAATAATAATAATAATAATAATAATAATAATAATAATAATAATAATAATAATGACAATGCCCATTATTTTATGCCATATCAACGTTTATCCGCTTTCGTTTCTGTAGCCCTGATGGTCAGCTTCCAGCTAACCACATTGCTATCCCACAATTCTTCACTCTCGAATCTACTCATCTATAACTTCTTCCTAATTTAAGATTAAAATCCTCCCTCGTCCCCCAGGAGAGTTCCTGCTGCATTGCTGTCCTGAATAGCTGCCGTAATTACGTGTGGACCTCGATATTAGATTTCCAACTAATCCAGGAAATCTGGGCACAAATTATCCACTCACTGATTCTGTTATACCACTTAAGGGTTCACATAAATTGCTGGGATAAATTGAACCTCTGTAACAGCATGAAACCGAAATCTCAATGCATAGCACTAGAAATCCAGGCACGTAAAGCGACGGGTGACATGCGGTGGTGGATGTTGTCTCGATGTCCACCTTACCATAGAAACGGCGGGGGGGGGGGGGGGGGGGTCGATTGGATCGGCATTTTATTGATGTGATATACACTTTACTTCTAGTCACAAAGGTTTTGTGAATTACGTCATTTTTTCCCTTTTCTAAAAATTTGATTTTATTATGTCAATTTTGCTTCTTCTTTTTTCGTTTGGAAAATCTGCACTTTTTTGCTTTTGAAAGGTGAAAGGTGGTTTCTGTTTGCGACATTTTTCCCACCCTCACCCTTGCGTCCGGCTTCACTGTGCCTTTCCGGTGTCCAGTTTAAGATTTCTGCTTTCTCGGTTATTTACTCGACCCTCAAATTGTTCAGCTTTCCGCGTCTGCCATATTTCACTGACCTGTCAATTGTCGTCATAATAAATAAATAAATAAATAAAAACAGTGATATCACAAGACACACATGGTGCCTTGCTGTCAAGACGTAACAAGTAATGGTGATAACTGAGCAGTCACGTGACGTTACGTCACAATGCCAAGCCCCTTTTCTATAGGCTGTGCTCGTGTGCGACAAAGGGGTCAACGAAACATCAACAGAATAAAGAACTCATGACTTTGGCATATAAAAGAGGGCATAATCTTTCATTTCAGTGGTTCCTCGTAAGTTACGAGGAATGTTCATGTGTTTAAGTCAGAAATAACAGAATTATCTTAACGGCATCACCTATCCAATAGGGTTAGGGTTGATGGGGAAGGGGGTGGGGGTGTGGGGTGTGGCAGATGTGGGGAAAAGGGATGGGGGGTTTGGAAACATGGTGTTTGAAGCGTGTCCCAGATATATTGTTTGTAATGGGGAGGGGGCCGGGGGAGAGGGAGGCGGAGGGGGGGGGGGCAGCGGGGGAGGGGCAGCGCAAGGGGCAACACGTTGGTTAATTTATTTGTTGCTGTTAAGAAATTTTGATTCAGTTATGATATTTAACAAAATTATTGACACTAGAGGGACGTGGTGAGAGGGGGGGAGTGTATGGGTCCTTGCATGCTAATTTTATGCCCAATACCATGCACACAATTTTACCTATGACTGAGGCAGGAGGTCGAAATTTACAACTCACGGCTTGGAATGGTGCGGGAGATTTGAGAAAATATTTATGTGAAATTGAAAAAAAAAAAAAAAGAAAGCAATGTTGCGACAATTTTTTCAGAATGTTGTGACACATCCAAGGTTTGTTTTTGTTTAGATAAAGACAAAACATATATGGCACGTGAAAGGCCAGTTAATTGGGCCAACTAAATACGCAGAGAAATCCAATTATTGGCGGATCAGTGATGGGATGAGGGGTGGGGTGGGGGTGGGGGAGGAGGGGCGGGGGGTGAACACTCACACCTACCTGCCCTCTGATGATGCTGCGCGATATTGTCAATCAAACATAAATGCGACAATCCGTTGATGGGTTTCTCGCCTTAATTCTGTGACTCGGTCACATATAATTGGTTTTCTCATTAGCAGGACTCTTCGATTCTGTGACATTTCTTCCTCGATTGTTGCTAAGGGCTCTTTTATTGTTGCTAAGGGCCCTTTTATTGTTGCTAAGGGCCATTTTATTGGCTGCTTAGTTGTCTTCGCTTCAGCAAAAAAAGCTATATGTGACTATGGAGATGGAGAGTTTGTTGTGAATGGGGGTGGGGGGGTGCGGGGAAGGGGGTGTGTAAGCTCTCAAACAAATTTAACATGCATCGAAGCCATTTTTACATAACCTCTAACCCAGTATTTCTTACAATTTCATCACACACACACACATCGTTAAACTCCCCCCCTCCCCCACCCCCACCCAGAAACCCACCTCGCCAGGGGGGGGGGGGGATAGATAGCATGTGTTATCAGGATGGTCAAGTTCGCTGTGAGATAGACGAGGTTCCAAACGACGAGCTTCCACTGTATTTATTCTACATTCTTCATTACCTATACAATCCTTTATAAATTGACAGAATGTCCTAAAACAACTAAGAAATTCCGATATTCTGAAATTCTGCAGATTCGCAAGTCGCTGTGACACAACGTCTGTTCGTAGACCTCTAATGAGTGCGTGGGGAGGTGGGGGGGGGGGGGGAAGGGGTAGGGGAGGGGGGAGGGGAAGGGGCAGGTGAGGGGGTAGGGGAAGGGGTAGGGGAGGGGGTAGGGATTATGGGTATTGCTCCTTGATCATAAGGAACAGAAAAAAAACAATCAGAGCACGACGATTAGAAATGTTCTCGACGCTAAATTCTAACAAGGAATCAACGTCCTAAAGTGTAAGTAGACAACTTCGGACTCCACTAGCTCCCGCTCCTCCCCGCCACCTCCCCCCCCCCCCTTCTCAGGTCGCGCAATGCTAGGTGGGTGTAATTTGGAGACAAGAACCACTATCTTCTTCCAACACAAGTCTACTTAATTAAAAGACACTTCATGCTTTCCGAGATTTAAGCCGACAGTCTGAATATGAATTTGTTTTTTGTTTTTGTTTTTTTTTTTTTTTGTGAAAGCAATGCTCTTTGATAACTAAACCTGTAGTGTTTTTCCGGGCATTGCACTGATGAGCACACATTGTAGCCTGTTAATTAAACCTCGTAGCTGGCATTAACTACAAGCATCCGGAGCCGTTATTGTTTATAGAAAAGCCTTTTTTTATCTGCCTTGTGAAAATACCAGATTTATGTTTGATGGTGGCGTAACACCTCTGTCTCGACACTGTTGTATTGGAAGTCATAGAAGAGTTTGAGTTCGGATTCTTGTCGGTAAACACATTAAAAGAAAGGTACATTTCTCTCCATATTCACCACAACGGATTTCTTAATACCGCACCCAGAATTTTCATGTCTAATGCACCACACCGCTCTCCTCCAAGGAAAGTTTTCATTTGTGGATCAACGTTGGATAGACGTCGCATCCAACGCCGAATAAACGTCGGGGTTTTGTTTGTATATGGAAAATCGAAACAACGTCTATACCTTCCCCGACTTTCGGCAGGCGTCGATTATCGCACCTCTAATCAACGTTTCGAATCGGTTGGAAATGGAAGTCGGAACAATGACTATCTCCGGACGTTATAGAGACGAAGGAAATACTGTAGTCATCCTTCCCTCACAGTACCTCCGCCCTTGGGTCATCCAGTACCGCAATATATATAATGTCGCAAGCAGGTGGGAAAAACCTGCGAGCTCTTGAAATTCTCGTATTTTACTTCCTCCCTTCGGTCAACTTTCAGAGTAGCCTGTCATGGCTACCATTTCCGGTGAGCGATAATACAAAGATGTTTTTTTTTCGGTTGGAAATACGACGTCTATGCAGCATCGATATTCCGACGTCTATTCAACGTTGCACCAGAGACGCTGATTAGACAACGCAGAAAGTTACGTTTTGGTCGCGACCAAAAGCAACGGCTAAGCGACGTTTCTTACCCAAAGGTCTATTCAACGTTATGTGCTAGACGTTGGTTAGACGTTGATCTGTTGTCGCGACCAATCTCAGCCAAAGTACAACCAGAGTATTGCGGGTTTGGTCGGATCAACGTCACAACCTCAAATCGACGTTGGATAGGCCATAGATTGTTTACTGGGACAGGTTGTGATCTTCTCTATACATAAGAACCCACAACACACGCGATTTCTCATATCTATATAACCTTTCCTGACGTCTACACAACGTCGCTCTCCCGACATCTATGTCATTTCGAGGGGATGGTGGTGGTGGGGGTGGGGGTGGGGATTCAAATCTAATGCAGACGTTGATAGGACGTTGCATCGAGTCATCTTCCCAGGTAACGACAGTCGATCGCCGGTTCAGTAGTTTGCGTGGTTAAGAATCGTATCTAATCTGTATGGCTGTTTGGTGTGTTAACTGTATCATGTTAACTGTGTCATGTTAACTGGGCCATGTTAATTTCGTCATGTTAACTGCATCATGTTAACTGCATCATGTTAACTGGGTCATATTAACTGCGTCATACTAACTGGGTCATGTTAACTGCATCATGTTAACTGCGATATGTTAATTGGGTCGTGTTAACTGCGTCATGTTAACCCTCTTTAGACGTTTTATGTTTTAAAGGCTTTGCTTTATTTCAGGATGTAACATTATCACATTAGGCACACTGCGATAAAAAAGAACTGATCCCTCTTTGTGACGGAGAGGTGTTAAACTGTTGAAACACGATTTACTTGGATCAATTCCCGAATTTCCTTACATGAGAAGACTCATGCAATGCAATTAAGGCGAAGTATTTTTTAGGGGGGATTGAGATGGAAGGGGGGGGGGGGGAGGGAGAGAAATTTCCTTAATTTTGATCTGTCGCACTTTCCCAGCAACAACACAAGTAACTAGACAGAATTCTGCTAGATAACGGAATTTACCCACTTGCAGAAATCACTACAAAAAATATTTGTATTAAATTATCGCCAAGAATCTCAAAGTCACGCAGTATCTCTTCGTTGTCGTCATTTGGCCCATCGGGTTCAAAATGAATCCAAAAACGCTCTATCTCTAATCGTTTTCCAGACAACAGTTAAGTTCCGGTTTTGACCTTGACCATGACCAAAAAGATCAAGGTCACCGAGGTTCCTCTTATATAAAGTGACGGAGAAGATCAAAGTCATCCGGGTACCCCTTCTCTAACGTTGTTTAGGTCCGACGGATCGAAAATGAGCTCAGAATCGCTCTATCTACAATCATTTTTAGATACATCTGTCCAGCGCTTACGTGACCTTTGACCTTCACACTCAAGGTCACGATTCAGGATGGAAGGTTACCCTATACTGAGTACGTTCTATAGATTCAAACTTTGATTTGAACACTTTTTATGGCCACTATTCGTGATTAGTAGGCGTTTTGAAAAATATTTGGGTCAAGGCCAAAATATTTGTGGTTTCACCGAGACCTGATAATTGTCTATAAGTGTACCAAATATAAAGCTCCGCCGACTCAAACGCTAGGAGGAGTATTCTGGAAATCATTTAATGAAAAAACTTGACCTCAAATTGACCTTGTCCTTGACCGTAGAGGTAAAAAAGTGCAGATTCAAGGAGACCTCGTCACCCTCTACATGTATCTTCCTCTGTCAAATACTGTAGTAGGTGTTTTCTGGAAACCATCCAAACCGAAAACAAAAAGAATAAAAGGGAAAAAGGGCAGAAACTTCCAGAGAAAACTACAAACGTGTACCCAGTTTCAAACGACAAGCAGGAACAGGCTAAAGGCATTTTTGAGATGTGGCCTGATCTGCCACTTTTTCTTCCTGCGTGTAATGCACGCACTAGAAGCGTGATTTGATGTTACAGGCCCGCCGGTAGAGGTGCAGACGAACATCCTCATCAGAAGTGTGGGACCAGTCTCAGAGGAGCAAATGGTGGGTGTGCATCCAGCCTAGTTATTATAAATTTATAGGCACAAGAGAGAGAGAGAGAGAGAAAGAGGGAGAGGGAGAGAAAAAAGAGATAGAAAGAGAGAGAGAGGGAGGGAGAGAGAGAGAGAGAGAGAGAGAGAGAGAGAGAGAGGGAAAGAGAGAGAAAGAGAGAGAGAGCCAGGGAGAGGAGAGAGAGAGAGAGAGAGAGAGAGAGAGAAAGAGAGAGAGAGAGCAGAGAGAGAGAGAGAGAGAGAGAGAGAGAGAGAGAGAGAGAGAGAGAGAGAGAGAGAGAGAGAGAGAGAGAGAGAGAGTTCATATCCTGAGCTGTGAAGGGACCTTTCTTTTTCCTATTCATCTTCTAAATGAAACTGCTATCACTGTTATCACTGCTAATACCCTACGTGAATTGACAATTCAAAATCATTATTATTATTATTATTATTATTATTATTATTATTATTATTATTATTATTATTATTATTATTATTATTATTATATTCTCGATTTTCAGATGTTTTCTATGGACTGCTACTTCCGGCAACAATGGCGGGACCAGCGTCTGGCCTTCAACGTCACAGACGGCATTGACGTATTACGACCGAGCATCGCGATGCTTGACAACATATGGAAGCCAGACACCTTCTTCCTGAATGGTCAGGACTCATATGTCCACAAGATCACGTATGTCAACAAGTTCCTGAGGATTTATAATGACAGCAACATATACTACTCACAAAGGTAAGTCCATCTGAGCCTGTCCAAATGACACAGTCTGGTCTCGGAGGTGTGGAGTAGCAATTCCTAGAAATCAGAATTACTTTTGGCGGGGGTGGGGTTGGCAGAGGGTACTTAGCGTGAAACATGGTGGTATTGGGCTTAGGGGTGGGGGAGGGGGGAGGGAGGATTGGGGGAGGGGGGGAGGGAGGGGGGTGCGAAAGGATCGCAGATTGTTTTTATGTTTACGAACAGTGAAAAAAAAAAATAAAAACATTTGAAGCAAAAGTGAAAAGATTGCAGATTCTGAGTGAAAAAAAAATGAGTCTTTCGCGCCGTACATCCAAAACCCTCAAGTCATATGTTGGAGTAGCCCCCCCTCCCCCTCCCCCTCTCCCCCCCCCCCCCCCCCAGCGTAGTAGGGCCTGAGCGCCTTCGACATGTCAAATGTTTGTTGTGACGTATTTACGATTAAAAACATCAGAAGGCTCTTTTCTTTTCTTTTTTTATTTAAATAAATATTGTATGAAAAATTAGCAGGAATGTTCCCATGTCATCACCATTATTTTGTCCAGTTAAGAAATAGTGCCGTTAAAGTTTTATTTTCAGGACGAGAACAAAGAAGAATTTTATGACAAACTGCTCAACCGAAGTGCCTGTCTCTGCATGGTTAAATGTTTATACAGTGACTATATTTAGTGATATGTTTCTCATAACTAATAATGAAATTCATGTTTCAAGTTTTATTGAAAATAATAATAACAATAATAATAATAATGAATAGACCCTGGATGACTATAGGATGACGTCATGAAAATGGGGCTCAGGCTTATATTTATATGGATCTGACAGGACTCTCCCAGTCCTAGGCACGTGACTGTGGTATTCAATCTGATATATGATTGTGTGAAATTCCCGGCTATCTGAATGTACTAAGTGGGCCTCTTGAACTCATCCAAAACGAAGTCACCTTTGTTGCTAGGTAACAATGCACTGTTCTGCTGAAAATTGGACGTTAAGTGTTAAATTTCCAGCATAAAATAATTTTATGAGCTTATAAAAAACGTAAACAGAAAACGGTTGAAATGCATAATCGTACGACAAACTTAGTCTCTCGAAAATGGTTTCAGCTATCTGAAGGCTTGACAGTGCAGCAAGATATGCCTTTATTACTGTTATTAACCACTTGTGATTATATGACCACCTTAATTTTTTGAAGTGTAGAAGAATGGCACCTCTCATGGACTTTGAATCTGCGTTCTTTTTTTATTGGTCCACTGGAAGGACTAATTCTTTTGTATTGGGTGATGGGATTTATTTTCATACTTTCAACGGCAGAGAATACCTGTGACGTTTCATTCTTTGCATGGCCTTGACGTTGATGAGTTCGTGACGTAGTTGAGGACTCCTCCGTGACGTTTGACAATTGCTTAAGTCGTATTGTGACGTCAGGATCACAGCAGTCACAATAAAGGCTTTCTTATTAAATTGTCATGGCGTTATTTGATTTAGAGAAAGTAATTCTTCTGTCTTTCAGCTGATTGCATTTGCAACTGATAGCTCACTGCTCTTGGCATTATCATGACTTTGCTCCAATCGACAAGTTTATCTTACAATTCACATTGTATGAGAGAGTTTAATTTATTTGTCAATTACTTCTCGACCAATCAGAAAGGAGGGTTTTTTTTAATTTAAAAATGTAAGAATTTAAGTTATTTGTTCAAAGATAGAACTTTTAATTCTGACGGCTACTGATTGGTTCGTCTAAGGATCGTTGAAGCTTGACTACACCAAAATTTTATAAAATGAAGTTCTCGTTTAGCTTTCGAGCTGTTAATTGTTTATGGTGTGAAATGATCACGTGATACCTGAAAT